>JAOTON010001891.1:0-416632 GCA_034440635.1 Lepas anatifera | reverse complement strand
CATACTTATATATATATATATGTATGGTTATCACAGACATAATGTGATATAGGTGAACACACAGAAAGTTATTTAATTTATATTTAATTTACAAACGTTTCACTGTTGCACAGCTTCATCAGTGTAATACCAAATTATAAAAATATCAATATCAAATTACAAAGTTCAGCACACAGCAGGACACAATATTTCAAACTGATTCGACAGGACATGATTTTGATTTTCATTTCTTTTCTTCTCCAGTTCTCGTGCTTAATGTTTTATGTTTTTTCTTTTATAGCTAGTTTTGCCCCCCAAGACGCCCAACTTACAAAACCTGACCGAAGGTTAGTGTTCGGAAGAACTGAAATGAAGTCTGCTTCGAGTGTTTTCCTAATCTGCTTGTTTTCCGTTTCGGCTAAAACTTCAGAGCTATCAAATTTTGGTAAGTGGTCACATTTGTCTATGTGAACTACTAACGCATTTGATGTTCTATGAAATCTAACGTCGCGCTTATGTTCCTGTATCCTTGTTTTCAAACCTCTGCCCGTTTCCCCTATATAAGATTTTGAACATCCAGAACATGGAATGCTGTAAACTATGTTGTTTTCAGAAGTAACCCTTTCTTTATGTTTTAACATAAGCGCGACGTTAGATTTCATAGAACATCAAATGCGTTAGTAGTTCACATAGACAAATGTGACCACTTACCAAAATTTGATAGCTCTGAAGTTTTAGCCGAAACGGAAAACAAGCAGATTAGGAAAACACTCGAAGCAGCCTTCATTTCAGTTCTTCCGAACACTAACCTTCGGTCAGGTTTTGTAAGTTGGGCGTCTTGGGGGCAAAACTAGCTATAAAAGAAAAAACATAAAACATTAAGCACGAGAACTGGAGAAGAAAAGAAATGAAAATCAAAATCATGTCCTGTCGAATCAGTTTGAAATATTGTGTCCTGCTGTGTGCTGAACTTTGTAATTTGATATTGATATTTTTATAATTTGGTATTACACTGATGAAGCTGTGCAACAGTGAAACGTTTGTAAATTAAATATAAATTAAATAACTTTCTGTGTGTTCACCTATATCACATTATGTCTGTGATAACCCCACATTTGTCTGGTGGACACAGAAGAAATGTTAAAGATATACTTAAAGAATTCAGCACCAGGAAGAAGATTTCAAGCTGCTTCAACAGACTCAAGTTTCTTACAGATTGCTTGCAAGAAAAAGTTCTACCTAGGTCGTCTCCGATACAACTTAGAAGTGACACGAAACCCTTTACGGACTCTGCAAAAGCATACTTAGAAGAAGCTTGTGAACATTTGAAACATAGAATATACGAGTTAAAGAACGAACGAACCGGAACGCACTTATCATCGTACCACGAACAAAAGCTTAAAGAGCTCAATACGACGCAACAAGCCAGTCTGCGATTAAAACTTAAGAAACTGTGCCAAGAAAGCCCATGGAACGTTGCTGGTAACGAAAACATAGTGACTAATCTTTCATCAAGAACGCTATCAGAGGAAGAAAAACAGGCTCTCTCCTTTGGGCTGAAATTTGACTCCGGCAAAGATAAATTTACATTTGTGGAACACGTGAATCGCAATTACAGGTGGAACGATAGTGACACAGAAAAAGGTTTCATTCAAGGTGTTTTGGCTTGCTGCTATGCACTGGCGAAAAAAGAGACATCAACCCTTCCAAACAGATATTTAAAAGCTTTAAAAGATCTTGCAAACGATGAAAACATAATTGTTACGCAGGCAGATAAGGGAGGGGGTGTCATCATCATGGATAGTTCAGCCTACAAAGAAAAAATGAAGAATCTTCTCAATGACTTAGAAACTTACAAGAAGTCGAAGAACGGGCATTCAGCAAAGGAAGCAAAATCATTCAACAAAGAAGCACGGAGAATTTTGAAAAAATCTGAAAAAGGAAAGAAGCTACTAAATCTCATCGAGGAGGCCCCCAGACCACCCCAACTAAAAGGACTTCCAAAAGTGCACAAACCAAACATTCCCATGAGACCTATAATTTCTGGTATCGGCAGTGCACCCCATAAACTGGCTAAAATCTTAGCTAAACCACTAAGTAAATGCCTGGGAGTGATAAGTGGGACCCATTTAAGGAACACATCAGAACTCATGGATAGGCTGAAGGGCGTAAACATAAATAACATGAAACTTGCAAGCCTGGACGTAATATCTCTATTCACAAATGTGCCGATAGATGGAGCATTAAAAGCTATCAAATCCGCTGTTGACGTGATTGATGTAAATACGCTTCCATTATCTAAATCACACTTCATAGGGTTGGTAACATTATGCATGCACTTTGGTTCGTTTACTTTTGAAGGAAATGAGTATGTACAATGTAGAGGACTTGCTATGGGATCCCCCTGAGCCCGGTAGCCGCATGTTTATACATGGAGCGTCTAGAACAGGAAAAATACCAAGAAATCATGGGGCGGGATAGCTTCTGGGTTCGATACGTCGACGATGTCTTTATAGCAGTTCCCAAAAACATGAATCTGGAAGAAAAATTAACGAGGCTCAACAATGTTGACCAAAACATACAATTCACCTTAGAGATCGAAAGTGAAAATTCTTTAGCATTCCTGGATACCGTAATCATTCGGACTGATCATGGACTAAAATTTAAGGTTTACAGAAAACCAACAAACAAAGAGGACTACATTCATTATTTTTCTGGACATAGTGAAAAAACAAAAAGCGGCATTGTGATCGGCTTCTTTTTACGAGCATTTAGGATTTGCAGTGCTGAATATCTACATGCTGAAATAGATCATATCTGCAAACGATTTGAAACACTTAAATATCCCCGAGGGTGGCTATTCATGCTCAAACAAAAGGCAGAGAAGATTTATAAAGGAAAACACGTCAAGAAAAAACCCGATTCTAAATCAGACCGCTACATATCCATTCCGAACTCGAAAGCAGCTACTACAATTTCAAAATTCTTAGCACGTTCAGGTTTGAATGTAGGGATAGTTTCAGGAGCGAAGACTGGAGAAATTCTAAAACATAAAGAAAGGGTTACTTCTGAAAACAACATAGTTTACAGCATTCCATGTTCTGGATGTTCAAAATCTTATATAGGGGAAACGGGCAGAGGTTTGAAAACAAGGATACAGGAACATAAGCGCGACGTTAGATTTCATAGAACATCAAATGCGTTAGTAGTTCACATAGACAAATGTGACCACTTACCAAAATTTGATAGCTCTGAAGTTTTAGCCGAAACGGAAAACAAGCAGATTAGGAAAACACTCGAAGCAGCCTTCATTTCAGTTCTTCCGAACACTAACCTTCGGTCAGGTTTTGTAAGTTGGGCGTCTTGGGGGGCAAAACTAGCTATAAAAGAAAAAACATAAAACATTAAGCACGAGAACTGGAGAAGAAAAGAAATGAAAATCAAAATCATGTCCTGTCGAATCAGTTTGAAATATTGTGTCCTGCTGTGTGCTGAACTTTGTAATTTGATATTGATATTTTTATAATTTGGTATTACACTGATGAAGCTGTGCAACAGTGAAACGTTTGTAAATTAAATATAAATTAAATAACTTTCTGTGTGTTCACCTATATCACATATATATGTATATATATATATAACGCATTTTGATAATTTCACTTGTTTCAACTACGCATTCTTTCCGAAACACGGGTGGCTAACCAGTGTTGATTTATTCCTGCCTTTCAGATTATTTTGGTCATAAAACTCGTGAATTTCCAAGACTGAAAGCTGACCTTGAAGTTGATCGCGATTTTCATCATCATCTGCCACAACATTGTGGTGAAAATGCTTCAAGGAAATTCTCATATTCCAATCATTTACACGCTATATTTTGCGGATAGACCACAGGTAGTGTTTATCACATTGATAGTTTCAATATGTGTCTGTTATAGGGTAAGATATCAGGGTGCTGAGTCACGTGCTCAGTCGAACTGTGCTGCCTATGTGTCCAGTGTCGATATTTATTTGATAAATGAAGTAGAAGCCATGCTCCGAAGATGGTTTTTTCATTGTTTTGTACGAGCATGGCTGATCTGAGCGTGAGATACCGGCTGTCTAGTCATAAGCAATCCATTTAGAAATTTGAAGTGCAGGCCTGAGGAAAATCATATGAATAAACAGGAGTTTTCAACTCTGCCTCACGAAAAATAAAGGTGTAGACCCAGCTTCCGTACTTTGCTAATTGTCTGGAAAGTTGTAAATCGGGTATCAATGGACATACAATCTACGGTGGCATAGCCAGACGAATATGTATCCTGATTTATAGTCATGGATACGAAATAGAACCAACACCGCTTACGCAGCGAAGTTATTTATAATAATCCAACGATATTTCCTCAATTGCAATAGTGAGAAAGAGCAGTCAGCCCAAATAAGCCACAGACAAACATCAATTCACCTTTATATGAAAATACGAAACAGGATAGAATCAAAGCCATCAAAAGGCACAGCTACCTGAGGCACAATCTAAACACATGTCTAGGACATTAAAATCACAACAGCAAATAAATTTCTCAGTCGAGACGGGTATTGATGTAAAGTGTTTCCCAAAGGTAGCGTAAGCACCCACGTTGGTACACTTGACAAGTGGCATAATGTTTTCGGTCTACCAACCGAAACCCAGCCTTTTCCAGGTCTTCTAACACACCTAAAAACCGTTCAGCATTCGAGAAAGTAATGACCTCAATTTCATGCTCCTGCTGCATACCCTGTTGGCCCCTCACGTAGACTGGGGTCCCACCGCGCCATGTGAAACTCCACCGCCAACTGTCTCACACGCAGAAGGTCTCCCGAGCTATCCAGCTGCTGCCTCAGTGTGCCCCACTCGCTGCTCTCGATATCCAGCTTCAGGTAGTCGATGATGCCCTTTTCCAGACCCAACTGTTTGACGATAGTTCCCAGGGAAGATATGGGAGTCAGGTGGGAGGATATATCCTGAGGCCCTATTCCTACACCGTGGAGCTCAATGCCAGCAGAGTGGCGGAACCCAGCGGTACCCATCGTCGGGTCAAAAGCATGCACGGTGCAGCCTAGGTCCTCCATAGCCTCCTCGAAGCTGAAGTCGTTGTTGACACCAAATGACAACACAGTGCAATTAGCGGGTAGCAGATCTAAACACACAATCTTGTCACCGTCGTTTTGGCCTTGAACATAGTCCTGATCCTCTCCGAACAATTGACAGTTCAAGCAGCGGCCACCTACTACAAATGTTCTTGAACATGCCGGCCATGGTTCCACAGTGTCAAGAAGGGCGTCTATTCGGCTCAACAGAGCGTTCTCTGCCTCCTTGTCGACTTCTGGAAGATCTGGTCTGACAATGCCAACTAAAGAGTTGCTGAATCTAACCATTTGTCTTCCTCCTCTCTTCAGAGTTTCATTTCGGGACGTTGCGGAGTTTTTGTGTTTTGAACCTGGGCCGAATCTGAAAATGATATGGCTCATTTGTCAAGAACACTTTGGTGACACTAAATGCAGCACTTTTCTAGTCTGGAATGCCTGTTTATTCATTTTGGTTCGAAATTTCGATATCAGAAGCCGTGGACATTTCAACTTTCATTAAATGTGAAACACTAAAATCAAAAGAATGGCGAAATGCCTGCTCATTGAGTGAAAGTTTCATGTTGTTTCTTCGAACTTGGCAGAGTTTTATAACCTCGTGTTTTTTCTTGGTAGCCAGTTTTGTGCTGGATTAACATACCATTTCTCCTAGAGCAATGTAATTCCTAAAGCATAAAACATGACTGGCTGGCGATAAAGCATGACTAAAATCATCAGACGTGGCACGGGTATTTTTGTAAACGTGTTTGAACGAGCCATGCTGGAATTTCTTCAAAATGGCATCGCAATTTTGCAGAAAAGTGATTCAGAAGATAGAAGCTAACCTGCAGATTTGTTTGCAACTCCAGGTTGACTTAATATCAATACGAATCAGCCCCGACTTTCTCTAAATTGAGCGAGTTAGAAGTAACTGAATCTCCTTGCTATATTTGTGTGATGCATTTTTTCACAGAATTCTGCACTGTCGTTAAGTAAAACTCGGTGAATGATATCACAAAGTCAGACCCATATACGAATCGAAGTGGAGTCGAAAGCAAAGTAAAACCAGCAGACAATTTTCTGATTTCAACTCAATAAAACTTCCAAATGATGTAAACAAACAGTGTACTATGAAAACAAACCGAGTTACTGGAGGGGTGGCCCCAGCAGTTTGCTGGTTTGAACGTCTGCTTCCACGCTGCTAACCCGGTTTCAAGACCCACCATATTTCTGAACAGGAAGCAAATTGATTCACCGGAACCCATTCTGACAGTGAGAGAGTTGGCGATGCCCTATGAAATTAGCAGCTGGTGTATCAACAAGCCCCAAATTTATTAAATTGAGCTATATATTTTGTATCATCCAACTGAAACTATTTTACAAACATTGAATGTGGAAAGCAGGTAAAAAATATACAGCAAACATAAACACAAACATAAAAACACACCATGAAATATTGAGCTTTTCAACCCTGTCACTCAGCCACAATCTACGACTACCAACCTGACATAGGAACTCCCTTTCCATTGTCCTTAGCAAGCGAAAGAGGTCCCTGAATAGGTCGAGAATGATCACCTGACGACGTTAATGGCGAGGGTACCCCCATCGCTTCATATTTGTTTTTATTTTCTATTATTTTATCAGGGCCACCCCCAACAGGCAAACTTGCCCAATCACAGGGAGTACTGGCGTGGGTGTTTAAGGATCCTCTCCACCGGGTCAGATAGGAAATGGAAGGCGGTTTCCTGCCGTGGAGATTGAACCCGCGTTAATCCATGCAGTCCGATCTGAACACAGGCAACGAAGCCACTAGGCCACCCGGCCCAACGTCGACTCCGATACGAGTCCATAGACGCTGCGGCACTGCCTACATTACGCTGCAGGCCTTCTTTGATGACGTCACGAAAACATGAAATTCTCACTTGAGACGTGTGTTTATGTACAGCGTTTCCCACAAGTACCCCAGGCACCCACCGTGGTACGATTGGCATAACATATACTGCTTTCTGTACACCAGCCGAAAACCAGCCCTCTTTAGGTCTTCTAAAACACCTAAAAAGCGTTCTGCATTCGCAAAAGTAATGATCCTGACGTGTGGATCCTCGTGCATACCCTTTTGGCCCTCTTGTAGACTGGGCTCCCACTGTAGCAGGTGGAACTCCACCGCCAGCTGCCTCACACGCAGAAGGTCTCCCGAGCTATCCAGCTGTTGTCTCAGTGTGCCCCACTCGCTGCTCTCGATATCCAGCTTCAGGTAGTCAATGACGCCCGTCCCCAGGCCCAAATTCTTGACGATAGTTCCAAAGGAAGAAATGGGAGTCAGGTGGGAGGATACATCTTGAGGTCCCAGGCCCACATTGTGGAACTCAATACCCGGGGAATAGCGAAAGCCAGCGTCACTCATCGTCGGGTCAAAAGCATGCACGGTGCAGCCTAGGTCCTCCATAGCCTCCTCGAAGCTGAAGTCGTTGTTGACACCAAATGACAACACAGTGCAGTTAGAGGGCAGCAGGTCAAAACACAGAGTCTTGTCGCCGTCGCACTGGCCTTGAATGTAGTCTTGCTGCTCTCCGAACACACGGCAGTTCATGCAGCGTCCTCCGACCGGAAATAATATAGAGCAGAATGGCCATGGTTCCACAGTGTCAAGAAGGGCGTCTATTCGGCCGAAGACAGCGTGCTCTACCTCCTTGTCGACTTCTGGCATGTCTTTGTTGACAATGGCAATTAGATTGTCACTTAATCTGACCAGTTCCCCGCTTCCCTTGAGTGCTGCCTTTTGGGATACTTCAAAATCATTATGTTTTGAACTTCTGTCGAATCTGAAAATGACGTTGCTCAGTGTCAAAATTACTTGGGTGAGACTAAGTGCAGATATTTTCTAGGATATTGTACTAGTGAAATCTTGTTTTCAGTAGATCAGACGTTTCGATCTCGAATGAGGTCGACGGAAAACATTTTTTCAACAGGAATGCAGGATTTACTCGGTTCATGCAGATGTATTTCCGAAATTTAGTATTTGGTATCGTTCTTAACTGAGCACCTGTCTGCGTGGTTCTTTTGACCAGTGGTACGTTCGATTGGTATAGGCTCGATTGTCACAAGCAGCGTAAGTGGGAAAACTAATATAAGGAGGCTGCATACAAATAGCAAGAATTTTTGCCACAGGGTAAAACGATTATATTGAACAATGTCAGAATTAAAAAATTATGAAGGGAATTTAATGAGGTATCCTTAGAAAGCAGTGTAATGAAGGAGATAGCAGTATCCTCGAAAGCCATGGCTTTGCGCTGCCACAAAGGTTCATCCAATTTGCAAATACACCCACTGTTGAGAACTTAGACGATAGCTAAGTGCCAAAGACGCGAGGTCTCAGTCCAATAGGTGAGAACATGGGCTGAAGTCATGTATGTGCGTATGTATAAAAACACGAATGTTTGTATATTTTCTGAAGACATGCCGCAGCCCGAAGCGTTTAGCCAATCCATATGATACCACAGAACAGCATCGTAGTAGAATCTTAACCTCGCCCCACCGGGGGGCCATCGATGGCCCCCTAAGGTTTTTTTTCCGGGATAGCAGAAAAATGAAGAGGCGCAGCACCGCAGTTGAAAGCTCCACCTCTCACTGCATCATTTTCCCACCATCCCTGAAATTCTGTACCCCGGGTCACCCAAGGTCAGGTCACTAGGCGAGGTCAACCAAGGTTAACTCACTTCAACTTTAAAGCTCTATAAGAGCTACATTTCGAAGTCGATCAATTTTAAACTTTTTACACTTCATAAATCCACCGGGATCTACAAGGTGTATATCCGGGATTTTTCGATTTCATGACCTAAGGTCAGGTCACGAGGTTACCTCTCCCCTTGAAAATGCATAGGGAAAAGCTGTCTTATGATCTAAAAGTCACAAAAACGATTGAAAATGCTCGGCTTGGTCAGAAAAGCGTTCTTGGATACCCTTTCACGGATTCCAGGAGCCATATTTGCCCTTTGACTTCTCCAAGGTCACCCAAGGTCACCAGTGGTAAAAAACAGTATTTTGACAATAACGTTTGACCTAATAAAGCTAGAGCGCTGAATCAAACACCATCGTGTATGTCTTGTCACTGCCTTTCCTTGGATATACGGCAAGAGTTACTTTGTGACCTTTCGTGACCTCAGGTCATATTAGGTCACGAGGTGACCTCTGGAGGTCAAACCACCGGCGGCAGGTCATTACGCTGCACATAGCGGAAAAAGATCTGGCATTTTCCTATCCAATGTTGTTTACCACATCTCAATAGCGCTAATGGCATAAGAGTTATGCTCAGTTTGCTTAAGCATTGCATATTTGAGTGAAAATAGACGATCTTGACCTAATTTGACCTCTGGAGGTCAAACCATTGACCTGAGCGCTAAAAATACAAAGTAATTTCGTACTGAATTCACGCGAGCTTTCTAAAGCACCTTGCAGATTTTTCTAACGCTCATACTTTCGGAGTTAGAGGGGGCCATCGATGGCCCCCGGTGGGGCGAGAGTTGGCGCCGGACCCCCCGTGGGGTCCGGTTAGAAAGCGACCAGTTAAAATTAATAATTGACGACCTTTAGTTTACTGACCATCTGCCACATCGGGTACACTTACCCAAGCTCTAGTTTCGGCGATGAGATGGCGACCAGCGTCACGTGCACGACTGCGACGATTGTGACCAGGGCAGCAGCTACTGAACATGTTCTGCAGGATATCCGAGCTGCTCGAAACAGCCAGGCACACATCTCCCACCGTGTTGGTAGAGTGCCGCAATCCTTGGAGGCTGCAGACTTCAGGCCCATCTGAAACACAGACACTGGAACTGAAGCGGACATGAGCTTTAAAGTTTTTTTAAAGGTGTGAGAAAGCTTTAAAGTCTGCAATTTTCTACCTTGCAGGACCATTTGGTTAGTGGAGTCTAAACAATGACTTTGAACCGTTTAAGGCAAATGGCTCCTCCCTCTGACACCCCTGGTCTTTATAGCAATCATGAGGTATGTTCTAGATCCTATGCTAAGTCGATAGTTATAGTTATGAGCATACATTTCAACAAAATTTTTTCGTGATCGACTTTCTCCTTTCTCTTCTATCATCCATCTCTTCCTGCTCTCCTTTTTTCTTGCTCATGTATCTGGTCCAGCGGCGGATCCAAGTAGAGGAGGGGTGGGGGCTCAAGCCCTCCTCAATGCCTGAGCCCCTTTAGTTAATACATAGGAGAGGGGCTGCCCGAGGTACTGGCGGTTGAGGCTCAAGCCTCCTGCCCCCCGCCCGCCCCAAATGAATCCCTGGATCCGCCACTGATTCGGTCGTGCTCTTTGACACATCGTAGCCTACAGCCCCCTCTTCAAAGTTCGGAGAATCTTACTCAGATTGTATAGGATGAGAAAATTTGATATAGTCATGGGTGCTTCATTCGATCTAAGCCTTTAAAAATATGAAAATAGGGCGCGATACGTTAGAGGGTCTAGAAATCACGCAACCTGCCCGAACAAGTTTCCCAATCCACTTAAAACGCAAAAGGTATGGTGATATACACTCTGAGCCCCGAATATCAAGTAATAACCCCCCCTCCCCTGACCAGTAGATCTCCTTCCGCTCTCCTATATTCCCCAGATTTTCCCTCTTCCTCTAACCCGGTTTGTCTTCCGCTCTTGTCCTCTGCCGTTAACCTCGCCGCTTTCTTGCGCCTGTTTTTGTTGGTCGGCTGGGACCGTTGCCAGTGCACCGGTGCAGGCTGCGCGGGCCGAGGCTGGCTGCGCACAGGGACTGCTGGGGCTCGGGTCTATGTAGTCTGCAGCATCGCCTGCACTACCATAGGGTAAGCAGCACCGGGAATAAGAGCGTATGTGATTTCTGCCTAGGTGCTTTGGTATTCGTGATAGGTGATCTGTTGTCATAAGCAGAGTTGGGCACCGCTACTACTTTTTTCTACCGCTGTCACTACTTCCGCTACCTTGGCTTACTGAAAGCACTTCCGCCACCAGCGCTACTTTTTCAAATTCACAAAACCACGACTCTGCTACTATAACTTTTCATCATAGAGCGATGCCAAAATGTGTTTTTCGCTGTTCTTTTCTAATACATTTCAGAAAAAAATTTTTTATCTGTATACTGGGCAACAAAATAGTAGTTTCAGTATAGGATAGGCAAACAAAAAACAACACAAGAAAAGATTCATTCAATGCCCTTTTGTATGTGTTTTTTATTGACAACGATATTTACCTCAATTTACATCTCCTATTCTTCTGGCTAGCGACCCCCTTTACAGGCTGTTAAATATTATAAGTTCCCTATCCAGTACGCTTACGTGATAAAAGCTGCTGCCGCTACTTCTCTACAATTTTGACAGTCCCCAAGTAGTGGATTAGCGGAAAAGCGGACAATTAGCGGACTGCTGGGCTTATCAAATAAGACAATAAATATAATTTTCGTGTCTTAACAGAAACCAAAGCATACAGAGACCAGATACAAGCGGGTAAAAAATTTCGAATATGGTTTAATGATAATTTAGTTTACTGCCAAAAAGTGTGGGGAGACGAAGTAGATCTTAACACACGCATTGACGGGGTTCTGAGCCACCTTCGCCTTGACGGGGGAGGGCGGGTACCCGCCCCCTAAGGTCTCGAGAACCACGCTAGGTAGCGAAAAACAGGAAATGGCGTTGGATAGCCCATCTACTTTTCCATCAAAAATATTTGAACCATATTTTCTCAGGTCACATTTAAGGTCACCAGAGGTCAAAATATGCTGTCATAGGGATAACATATAAATGAAGTTTTTTTCTGCCATTTAATCGGAACAAGTAAAGATAGAGTAAAACGATTTAAACTATATTAATCCCCGCAGCAAGCCGAATTGAATGATATATGATTTGCCTTACCTGAGGTCAGGTCAAGGTCAAATTATATAAAATGCATATCATTAGAACCGCAAAGACAAGGCAAGTCTAATGAAGTTAAAGTAAACTCTCTATCTTTATTGATTACTGAGTTATTTAGTTAAAACCATTTTTCCCATGTATTTCCAATGGAGAGGTCAGGGCTTGTACTTGGCCTTAGGTCATCGATATCAAAAATACCAGAGCATATTTTAGAGAACTCGGTGGGGCCATCGTGTGATATGAGTTTCAATCGGATAAGTTTGCCCTGTTCCGACTTATGCTATCTTAAACGTTTTTTGAGGTCAGGTCACTTGACCTGCACTGGTGAACTGACCTGAGATGACCTAACCTTAAAATTTTGTCAAACGTTGTAAAATGATTAGGGAAAAGGTAGGCCAAGTACGGCGGCGCTACGCGCCGCCGTTTTTATGCTCTCTCCGAAAAAACCCGAGGGGGCGGATACCCGCCCCCCGTCAATGCGCGTATTAAATCTCCCCGTGACCACAAACTCCTCAGTCTGAAACATGAATCAAAACTGCTACGATTGAGTCTCTTTGTAAGTCACAGTCCATGCTGACTGTGAAACGTGCATGTTTTTTTCCCGAACTTTGGTTCAATTCGAGATATATTTCATGAAAGACGGAGCCAGGTAAAAACAGGCCCTAAAATGGTATTGTAAGCTTTTGAAATAGTAAATAGGTTCCTGAAATAGCAAAGCAGGGCCCCAAAGACAGAACAGGAGGCCATAAAAAGTGAAACAAGAGACCAGCGAATGGACCTTAGTGGCCTCTAAAATTTGAAAGAAGGCGTTCATTATGAAACAAATTTTCTCCGAGATGTACGCGTGTTTTTTTCGATTGTAGAATTCCTGAGGCCATGCAGAAAAATTCGGGCCGTACAAAAGTCCATGGGTAGGGCACAGGAATACCTGATGGCTATATTAAAGGCCCCCAAGCGAGTGTAGTGGACACTAGGTCTGTTTTGGGAGGTGCCAAAGACGTTAAAAGCTCTAAAGCTTGAGGTCAAGACCGAAAAAGATGACTGATCATGAACCTAGATGTCCCTGAAAAAGACAATGGAGGCCAGAAAAGGAGGCCAATAAAATGTTCTTGAACGCCCTTGACTTGAGCCCAGCTTGGTATTATTGGCAGAGCCCCCAGACCTGGTCACCTGGCTACCTTATAGGTGTACATCCGCTCTACTGACACTGGCGTAGTTGGTAAGGCTGATCATATTTTCATTTGCATGATTTTTGCTTATCCCCATTGGACGACCATCCCTCATTTCCATTATCCCCCATTTCATGCACTTTCCAGTGTAAGAAAATAATGGTAATTCACTAATGAAACCATGGTTCTAACGAGTGAGGCACACTGCAATAGAAAAACTTAGCTTAGCTCCTCTTCTTACAGTATTGGTAAAAAACAGAGCTCACCTGTAACACGCCTATAAGGCTGGAGCGGTCAACTTCAGCTGATTTTTCTTCTCCTCAATTCGGCTCTACTGCACCTCTTGACGTCTCAGGCGTTTCTCCAGTACATATCCTCTCTCTTTTTCCAGCTCCAGACCAGTGCAGGGACCCACCTCCGTTTACTTCTGAGCCGGTGCCACTGACCCGACCGGGCCTGCGCTCTTCCAGGGTTCGTTAGCGCCGGGCCCACACTTTTTACCCAGCACCAAGCGCTTGCTCGAGGAGTCTCATTCGCCCTCTCGGAGCGGAGGGATGACGTCACCAGCACGAGGGCACGTTACGGTGGATGTGACGTCACTCTAACAAATATGTTCATTTTGTGAATTCGTATCACCCATGCAGATGTCAAGAGAACCATACCGCTGTTATTTGCCTCATTCAACCATAACGGTTTATGGGCAACTTGAAATAACCCTGATCTTTCCCGAAAAAATGATCCTAAATACCAAGTAAGCGACAATTCCTCAACACAGAACAAATAGCAAATGCAAAAGCTGCTTCACGATTTCGTTCCCACCTCTATAAAAGAAAACAGTGCTCAGCACTCCTCAGGTATTAGCCCTCGCTCCACTGGGGCCATCGATGGCTCCCCCTAAGGTTTTTTTCGGGATAGCAGAAACACAACGAGGCGCAGCACCGCGGTTGAGGGCTCTATCTCTCACCCCATCATTTTCCCACCATCCTTGAAATTTTTACCGCGGGTCACCCAAGGTCATGTCACCAGACGAGGTCAACCAAGGTCACCTCGCTTCAACTTCTAAGCTCTATAAGAGCTACATTTCTTATTCGATCAATTTGAAGCTTCCTACATTTTATGAACCCTCCAGGATCTACAAGATGTATATCCTGGATTTTTCGATTTCACGACCTGAGGTCAGGTCACGAGGTGACCTCTTCCATTGAAAAGGCAGGGGAAAAGCTGTCTTATGATCTAAAAGTCACAAAAACTGTTTCAAATGCTCAACTTGCTCATACAAGCGTTCTTGAACACCCTTTTACGGATCCCAGGAGCCATATTTGCCTTTTGACCTCTCTGAGGTCATCAAAAGTCACCAGGGGTCAGAAACAGTATTTTGACAATAACTTTTGAACTAATTAAGGTAGAGCGCTCAATCAAACACCATCGTGTACGTCTTGTCACTGGCTTTCATTTGATGTACGGCAATGCTACTTTCTGACCTTTCATGATCTCAGGTCATATTAGGTCACAAGGTGACCTCTGGAGGTCAAACCACTGGCGGTAGGTCATTACGCTCCAGATAGCGGGAAAGTCTGGAATTTTCCTATCAAATTTACTTTACCAGATCTCAATAGCTCTATAATGGCATAAGAGTTATGCCCAGTTTTCTTAAGCATTGCATATTGGAGTGAAAATAGCCTATCGTTACCTAACTTGATCTCTGGAGGACAAACCATTGACCTGAGCGCTTAAACATGCAAAGTATTTTCTTACTGTATTCACGCGAGCTTTCCAATGCACTTTACAGATTTGCGCTAACCTCCATTTTTTGGAGTTAGAGGGGCGCCATCGATGGCCCCCCGTGGGGCGAAGGTGGCGGTGGACCCCAGTGGGGCGCGGGTTAAAGTCTCTTTTTTGGCGTTGAGGAAAGTTCAGAGGGCTCACTCAGTGTTCCGTTTTTATGTAAACGTCAAATTTTAACCCAAGGTAATAGAGAAGCCACAGGTAAACACTCTTCTCCAAAGCTTGAACAAGGGGGTTTATTTAATGGACCAAGGTCATGTGGCAAAAGGAAAAAAGCATTTTGGGACAGCTTTATTGTAGACCCCACTGCTTCCCCCAACCCCGTTAATGTTGTCTGACACGCGCCATAGTCAGAGGAAGCACGTGGCACTTGTTCCGTATTGTCGCACGTGACAGGTGTGGGTGATCAGAGGCCGGCCGGAGCTCCATCGGCGTTCCTCTGGAGAGTGAAGCGCGGCTGTTGACGGTCATCCCCAGCAAAAACAGCACGCGTGACCGATAGAGTTACGTCGCGGCGGAAGTGGTTGCCAAATGTGACCGCGGCTGGGCGCAGACGTCCTCATTGAGATGGGAGACAGCCGGTCCGGGCGGACGGGTGGGACGAAAACAACATCGATCGGACATGGACTGTAGCTGTTTTTGATTTGGTGGTGTTTTGGAGGTGCTGATGAATTGGCTGCAAAAAGGGCAGCAAAAAGATCAGAGAATGTTGATTTGTAGGTCCGGGTGATCTCCGCGGCTCAGTCTTTGAATATTCTAATGCATAGTTTATTATGTCGTACAAACATTATTGATAGTAGGCACGGCGAGCTGAGTAAAAACCGAAGGGCAAAGTTCAGTGGTTAAGGGGAGTGTGCAGAGGTGCAGAAACTTGCCAACTCGGCTACCGGAGTTTGTGACACATTTACAAAAATCGAGGTGCATAATTGTGACAAAATAGCGATCCTGACTGTATGGCTCAAGATCAAACCCCATATTTTCGAAATAGAGAATGAAGCGTGTAGGGAGTATTTTAACTTAGCAGCTCTGTTCTTCAATTGCACAGCGTACCATTAGTAATACAATATTGGTACTGTGTTCAGTTTCTACTAAAACGAGGGACCCCCGCTGCAGAAAACCCGCAAACCGCTGTCACAGTTGCCAGATTTTAACATGCAGCCCAATGGGGCTGATTGTTAGTAGTTTGCAGAAAGTTGTCGCCTAGATGCCGGAAATGTGACAGTCAATTTTTCGAGAAATACACGATTGTAGGCATATTTAAGGCATTAACGATAACGCAGATACTTTATTAAGTACTTTTCTGTCCATTTTTTCAGGTTAAATCATATTTACAGCTTGAGTGTCTTCGATTTATTGGCCCCTATTTCTTCGAATTTAGTATTAAGTACGCCTAAAAGCTACTAATAAAAGTACTAAGTGAGTGAGAAAATAAACATAGCTGGGCAGCAATTCTACTTAAACTGCGCAACAGCGACAAGTTAGACACTTATTTTGAGGGCATATTCATTAGGTATATTTAAGATAAGTGCAGGCTAAAACTAGCTAGAATAAATATTGCTGCCCGTGGCTAATCTAAGATGAATGTAGGCTATTGTAAGACTGATGCACTTTCCCATATCAAGCTTGGTTTTTCATTCCTTAGCCTGCTTGTGCCTTAGTTTATTTGTGCCCTAGATTGGTTAGGTAGATTTGGAGCTGGAGGAAGTTGGGAGAGTTGGCGCCAGCAACAGGCTGGCAACAACAGTGATTCAGGTGAGTTTTCATGATCAAATTATCATATCAATATTGTACAGATAGCAAATGTGTGCTAATGCAGTTCTCCACAAAGTGTTAACACCCACACTGGAGAGGGGCCTGGAACTAACGTGCACTGGAGGGGGTCGAGTAGACCCCCTTCTTATCTCAGAAAATCACAGCAAATCTCAGAAAGAAATAGACTTTGAAAAACGCTGGTTGGGGGTGTGTTGCTTACTACCAGTGGTGGTAAGCAACGCACAGGACCTGAACTGCATGGAGTTAGGTAAAGCAGTATTTTGACTACATTGGATCTTTCTTTGGTATGTGAATTCCAATACCTCTGTACCTATTAGGGCAAGAGACATAATTTTACATCTATGCAGGCTAATTGCCTCAGAGTTTTTACTGCAAAAAGGAATGACCAGGCAGGTGATGATCGTGAGTGGGATGCAAATTTTAAGCATTTGATGTGTTTATAAAAATGCTACCTAAGGTCCACTTTACCAACACATTTTAGGTAGATTCAAATACTATGTTGACATTGACATTTTTCCCTTTTGTTGATATGTGAGATAGAAGTTTAGTGGGGGGAAGCTGTGGTTAGGGTTCCCAATTGTGTGTACATGTACACTCCCATTAATAGGTATGTTCCCAATAATGACTAATTTCATGATAATTGCTACATGTAATCATGTGGAAAAGTACCATAATTGGAAACACTCTTTCCAAAAATGGAAACTTCTTCAAAAAAGGAAATGCATGTCATTGGGGGAAACTGGAGTCAGAGTTGCCAATAATAGTTATGACCCCAATACTGGAAAAAATGACCCATAATTGGGAATTTTCCTTCCAAAAACAAAAACATGATCTATAAATGAAAACTCAGTTTACTACTTTCATGCTGTAATGGTTTGGTGCTAGAACCTTGTCTGCTGCAAAAAGTAAGGGACAGGTAGAGGACATTCAGCATATTGGAAATAGTATTTGAGTATGCAATTATTATTTCCAGCTCTGTGTGACAGAGGAGGCATATGTCGCATTGAGTTTGTGACAGCCAGCATACTTTCTGCACCTCTGGGAGTGTGTTGGTGTAGTGATTAGTGTGTTTGCTTTCAACGCAGATGATCCGAACTCGGGGCCCGGCAGTTTCTCTTAACAATGATCAGTCGAAGTTCCCGGACACTATTTTAACAGGGCAAAATTTGCGAGGGGGTATGACTTTGGCACTTGGTGTGTTTGAAAGCCCGAATAAGCTTTAATGAAGTTAGTAATGTCATATTTTTCATATATTCACAGAAAAATACCACTTATGTAAAGTTGTTTCATGAATAATAACAAAATCATCTCCATGATCGCACTCCTCTATCATTCTACCCGGAACAACCCATCCAAATTTCCAGGTTCAAACCACAAGACCATATTTGCCGGTGGTACCGTGACAACCTCTCCATCTTTTACAGACCAGAAACATTGGAATCGTGCGTTCTCAGGCTGGGGGGATCGGGCAGCTGAAAGCTGGCGAAGTCAAGTCAGATTTCAATATTGGCTTTATAAGCGATGTTAACTAACCTTCTACGATTCGTGGATGCCTGAAAAACACATATATTTGCAGGGTAACACCAAAGCGAAACACATAATAAAGGAAATCAGTAGAACAATATTTTCATTGGCTGCTAGTGTTTCAAAAATAAAGACCAGTGTATAACAGTGGTTGACAGATATTAACACTTAAACCAACACAGCATGCAGATGAACGCGTTTCTACAAAAATTGTCTTCTTCAGCATCTATGGTAGGAGGGATGCTTCTCTGAATTCACATCCCTCCTACCATAGATGCTGAAGAAGACAATTTTTGTCGGAACGTTTCATCTGCATGCTGTGTTGATTTAAGTGATAAAGACCAATTTTTCGTCCGTCCCCACATTTTGAAGAACAAAGCTGGCCACCCCTTTCCCACGTCCTTGGTGGCGACACTTTTTAATAGGTCTCATCCACCGCCCCAGAGGCTGTGGAGGCACGCAGCTGATGATCACCGGCCACACAGCGGCCAGGGGGGAGCTGCTGCACCACCACGACAGCTGGTACCTACAGCTGATGCCTACAGCTGGTACCTACAGCCCTAAAGCTGGTGCCTACATCTGGTACATACGGCTGGTGCCTACAGCCCTACAGCTGGTACCTACAGCTCGTACCTACAGCCCTACAGCTGGTACCTACAGCTGGTACCTACAGCTGGTACCTACAACTGGATTCTTACAGCTGGTACCTACAGCTGGTACCTACAGCTGGTACTTACAGCTGGTACCTACAGCTGGTACCTACAGCTGGTACCTAAAACTGGTACCTTACAGCTGGTACCTACAGCTGGTACCTACAGCTGGTACCTAAAACTGGTACCTTACAGCTGGTACCTACAGCTGGTACCTACAACGCGCCACCAGGTGCAGCTTTGATGTACCCCCTAAGATCTCGAGAACCACGGTAGGTAGCGAAAAACGGTAAACGGTGTTGGGCTGCCCATTCACTTCTCCATCGAAAACATTTGAACCATTTTTTGTCAGGTCACATTTAAGGTCATGAGAGGTCAAAACATGCCGTCATAGGGATAACATGTAAATTCAGTTTTTCGGCCATTACATCTGAACAAGTAAAGATAGAGCAAAACTACTTGAACTATATGAATCCTCTCAGCAAGCCAAATCGAATGATATGTAATTTGACCTTGCTAGGTCAAATCAAGGATTTGACCTGACCTGAGGTCAGGCCAGGGTCAAATGATAAAAAATGCATATCATTAGAACCGCAAAGCCCAGGCGAGTCTAATGCAGCTAAAATAAATGCTCTATCACCACCCGTTAGTGAGTTATTCTGTAAAAACCATTTTTCCCATGTATTTCCAACGGAGAGTTCATGCCTCGTACCTGACCTTAGGTCATCGATATCAAAATACCGGAACATATTTTAGAGAACTTGGTGGGGCCATTATGTGATATGAGTTTCAATCGGATAAGTTCACCTTGCTGCGACTTATGCTATCTTAAACTTGTTTTGAGGTTTGGTCACTTGACCTGTGCTGGTGACCTGACCTGAGATGAACTAACCTTAAAATTTTAACAGAAGTTGTAAAATGATGAGGAAAAAGGTATGCCAAGTACAGCGGCACTACGCACCGCCATTTTTCTACTATCTCCGAAAAACCGGAGGGGGCGGGTACCCACCCTCCCCCCGTCAATGCACGTGTTAACATGGAATAGGGAAGCAATGTGAAGCTCACTCGAATTATACTTCATATTGTGGAAATATACATGAAATCGGGAGTATATTTTCGGTTTCTCCAACACGATTCCGTGCTGAATCTGGCATCCAAAATTAAGAGTACCAGATAGGCATAGTTCAGGAAAGCCAATGTCTGCAGAAGTCCGTACTTAGCAGCGAAACCAGGCCAATCTATTGTTCGCTATTGCCAAGAAACCGTTCGACTGGATAGAATTCAGAACACTATTTCCACAGCTGTGTTTACAGCATCCCCAGCGGTGCTCTACGCATGTACGAATATCACGGCTACGAGTCTGTGTACGGTGCTACCAGAGCCCATACTTCTGGCGACCTCCCGGCCACCGGGGCGCGCGATTGAATTCATTAATCACCGTCGACGTGACGCTGCTCAAACGAAGCCATCATTCACAATTACGCAGCCTGAATTAATGCCCCGGCATCGCGCACGCCAGATGGCTGTTTCCACACAGGAGGCTAGCATTCTTCTAAATGTAAACAAGCAGGTGTAGCAACAGCGAGAATGGCGGTACTGAAAACTGAATGTCCCATTTCTCCATACGTGTCTCAATTTTCCGTTTCCAGAAATTTGCAAATATTTCTTTATGCTCTACAATTTTATGTTATTTTTATCTTATTAGGGTCAATCCCAACAGGTACACTTACCCAATTACAGGGAATATTAGCGTGTTTTATTTTACTTTAGTTTAATTTACTTTTTCACTATTTCACTATAGAGCAGCTTCGAGTAATCTCAGTCTCGGAACATTCCAATACAAATCAGGGAAGTAAAGGACATACACACAAGTATGATTTAGGGCTTCAATTACACTTTTTTTAAACGTTCGAGATTATGTCTTTACTTGTCCCATGGGACAAATAAACCAGGGCAAGGACACGACCCTGGAATTTAAAGTCACCTGTTCTGCCGACTTAGCTAACAGGGTCCACGTCCCGGCGGGAGCCCTCCCACAAAATATAGAGGAGAGGCTGGTCAGGAGAGCAGAAACAAAAATTGATTGAGAAAATGACCCAAGCATTATATGACTCTCCTCACATTCTGCAAAGAACTGTGGATGTTGATAGACGGGATGCTGGAATCGGAAACAGTGCACAGCTGTCATGGTGATTTGATCCCCTTACGCCTGACTGTCCAGAATAACTATGTAACAATGTCAACACATAAACATTCTTTCCACTAGCGGTGTAGATTCTTATCGGGCAAGGGGTCCTCGTCACTGCCAATAAAGTGTCACTCCCAAGCTGTTGTTACGAATGCATTTTAATAATCACCATAAGTGAATCCCCACGGCAAAGGGGAAATGTGTCCGCTTAAATCAACCACTGTGTCCCTGCGTGGTGCCAATCTCTATCTAAAATTCCACTGCACGATACCTTGTCACAGACTGAGCTTTTTCTGTTCCAGCAACTCCTGCTTATTTTCGAAAAGTTACGTCCTTGCTTTCCACACATTCCCTCATTTTCCTGTAAGCCTCTGTTGTGCTTTATCAGTGTTATGGTGCAGGCATCGTTGAAGTCTCGTAAAAAGGCAGTCTGTGATGCTCTCATGTTCGGCGTTGCAGTTTCTTTAGAGTGGCGACGGGCGTCAAGCGGTGATCACAAACCGTTTGGCTTCGAAAATTGCCGATATAGTTTATCATAATTGACTAATATCTACAGATCATATTGCAAGAACTAACCTGTTAAGCCCATTACTTATCCTGCAATGCATATGGTGCCTACTTATTGGGAAATCTGCCGGAGGTAGGAATGTATTAGTAGGTATATATGTATGTTCGGCTTTGCCGCAGATGCACTTTCAGTTATTGAACAGAATTGGTAGTTTGAAGTCTAATCGTCAAAGTCAGTGCATTAATTAAGACTATGAATTTCGGCATATTCGGGAGCACCCTCCTTGGCCTGTAAACCAAATATAATTTCGCTCTTTAATCTATACGGAAACTTGTAGGTCAATCAGGCTATATAAGTCAATTTACCATCATTCTGGCGAGCTATGAGAATGCCGAAATGTTTACTGCACGCCTCACATTTCGAATTTTATACCTTATTGGGATAACGCCAACATGAATTATGGCTTAGACGCTTCAAGTGGATTTTATACTGTTTTTGGGGGGCTTGGGTTAAACAAAACCTTGTTTTTTACTCTGATGCAATGGTAGGGAGCAACTCTTATTCTTAGTTGGGTATCCCCAAAGGTAATAAGAAACAAGGATGATGGGCATAGCCATTGCGTATGCCAATGGCGATCATATACCTAACTACCTACAGTTCGCATAATCCGAAGTTTCACTGGGCACTAACTGTACCTCAAGCTATAGAGCATAGTTTGAATTTTATCTCATGTGGACGATCAGATTACCTAAATTTATTAAAAGAATATTTAGATAAGAAATTTATAGGAGCCTGCGCAATTTCCTTGGGAAAGGAAAGCGTGACTTGAGGTAGGACATTTTCATCACGGCTTACTCTTGATATCCCTGGCCTGTAAACCTAATATAATTTCGCTCTTTAATCTATACGGAAACTTGTAGGCCAATCAGGCTATATAAGTCAATTTATCATCATTCCGGCGAGCTATGAGAATGCCGAAATGTTTACTGCCAGTCTGACATTTCGACTTGCGAGTCCACGACTTACTGTAAAGTGCACGCACGCGAGAAGCGGGCAGTTACAGGGGACTTTGCGTTCGTTACTGGACGCCACTTTCCCTGTCGCTCACACATGTCGACAGCCATGATGTGCGTTAGGGCGGGCAGCTGACAAACGCCGTACAGAGATCGGTGTTACGGCTTAGGAGTGAGAGATAATGCTCGTGCCATTTAGTCAAATGGCTGAATACTCAGAAATTTATTTGAAAATTAGAAAACAATTGTTTTTGACAGTCATCAAAACTTGGTGAAGCCATATGCATTTTTGGTGTTATCAGGGGCGAGGGATTGAAAGATCAATCTCGATTGTAGCATCAATCATCAATCATCGTAACCTGAAATGAACTAAAGTGTAAGTTTCTTGACTTGCCTATCAATTTGCCTCGTCCACAATTGCAGGTTCTGGGAGTCTGACTGCTCGCCGTTTCTCACGCCCTATCAGCGGCAACTTACGCCAATGTTCCCAGCTTCGTGCTGGACATTTGGATCGATAACGTTGTTTATGACAGCCACTAAGTTTCGGTCTCGTCCCCTGCCTCTTCCTGGTTACCTGTCTCTCACGATATGATCACACCATGTGATACAATTTTTGTGTCGGGGTTGTTATTTCTATTTGTTTATTTCTAGAAAACACACCAAATATCTATATTTACTCGTAATTTTACTTTTGTGTCCATCGGAATGGGTTTTATGTTGAGAGACCCTCCCTAGTGCTGTAAAGACAAAGTGCAGTAAATGGATTGCCGGTAGCAGAGCAGGCAGAATGCAGCGTCCTTCACGCTACAGGCGGTGTGATTTCGCGGAGTTGCTCCAGACGGAGTTAGAGCCCATTATTAAAGTTATCACTCTCAATTGCAGGCATTCCTATCATGGGATATTGCATTGCCTCTAGACGACGCTTATAAAAGTGCAAACGCCTTCAAGTTGCGTTGGCACGCCTCGATAGGCCTCGATCATGCTGACCGACACCAGCAGACACACCGCACTGGTGACGACACCTCAGGGCGAGGTCATCTCCGATTGGACACACCCCTCCCAGTGAAACCGAGGGAGACTGATAGGCTGGATGCCAGAGACACGCCGCATGCCACCTACGCCAGCTGATCCAGCAGCTGGCTCGCAGTAAGGGTACAAACACGACCTGAGGAGCCATGCATATTCGGCCAATATTCACGCGAGTCTGTTAATAATGTTCTCACGAGGGGATATGACGACCCAAAGGTAATCATGCTGTCCCAAGCCTGTATGTTTGACCCTCACGAATCCAAAGCCTACGTTCAGGACCGACTGATTCCGCCCGCGTGAGGTCAGCACACTCTGTTGTTCAAATGATCCTGGTGAGCCATTGGTAGTTATTTAACAAAACCCATCAGCATATTTTTACGTGTTTACATACATACATACTTATACCCACTTACTTCACTGAATGACTGTGCAACATCATCAATCGCTAACATAAGACGTCCATTTCCGGAAAAACGTGATTCTAGCGGCGAGTTGAGAAAGGTGGCCCGAAAAAACCATCCAGCACCATAGAGGGAGAGAGAGGGACTAGCCCCCTCAATTTTCATCCCAAAATTCCGCGATATCTCTCCAATCTGGCAAAACGGAAAATAGTGTAACGAGTAAGCGCGGGAGGTAACAGAGATTAAATCCAATGAGATTTCGGTTCTAGAGGGGGAAGCAGGATCACCGGCAGGAGGTTCAGATTGGCTATTCCCCTCACTTGTTGCCGGTGGCGACGCTTCTGTCGAGTGCTGAGGTGTGTGAATTTTCGAAAATCATTAGGGTGCCCAAATTTGAAAAAGAAGTAAGTAACCACCATAAAAAGAAATAACATAATATAATCTTTGTTTTAGCCATCACGCAGTCCTTTTGGATCCTGAAAATGATAAACAATAAAAATGTCATGACTACTTTAAGATTAACTCAAAAATTCATTGCGGGTGCCTGGTATCCCTTCAATATAATTCACTCCCCTGTATTGTACCGCTCACTTAAGTACGAGCAACAATTCATTACTATTCGAGGCCATTCAGCTACCGTTTCGACTGACATGCGCCATGGTTTATAGATTTCATTATGAAATTTTAAACAATTTGAACATACTCAAAATGTGCCGTTCAAAAACTCCCACCGTTCGAGATTTATTTAGCTTTGCTTGATGTTTCATTAGTGTGATCTCCGATCTTCGTACCAATGCTTGGTCAGTACGAAAATTTCGGCCTAAAAAATCAGCATTTACCAAAAATGTTGAAGAGTCATTTGACAGGTTAACGATAAAGGTAAAGTTACACACTGACAAATTGGATATTAAATATGTTAAAAATCAAACACACGGAAGCGTTTCGATACTTCTTCAGCGTATGCACTGTTTGATTTTTAATATATTTAATATCCATTTTGTCGGTGTGTAGCTTTACCTTTATCTACAAAAAAGTTTGTTCGGCTAGGATTAATTTTTATTAATATGTGATGCGGTTTAATGCATTTTCAATGTTTGATGCGACTTGTGACGTCAATTACTGCCTCAGTTCCACTGTTTTATAATTACATGGCTGGTAGTTAAACGTTTTGATCTAAGAATGGTGCACGACTATTGATAAATAACGGCAAAAATATGCAGTAACTAACTAGGAATTAAAGAATATATTGATGTCTCTGTCATTAAAATATACATACCTACTCAGTTAACTCCCTTGTACACCTTGTTATTTGCCTTGGAACCTTGTTTAACCTTGTTTATACGGTCAAAACTACTTATCCCTCCGCCTCAAATAATCATTTTAGCATCTTAAGCTTCTAATGCTGCATTCGCATAGCATGCCAGCTATAGGAGTGTATGTCACATGTACCGTGTTTATCATATTGGCATAAAATGTGTGCCAATTGAAAAGTCTTGGAAAGCTGCATCATGTACCCTGAGACCAAAAAATACCAATGTCTTGAAATCGGTTCCTGCAATTTTCCTCAAGCACATTCATATGCTAAGCTCATTTAATTAACTCATGTTTTTCCAGTGCTATCGACGCCGCACTCTGCACAAACACCTAACCCACATATCCACTCAATTGCACAGAATGTCTCCACACCTGCCCCCCCTTCCCACAGTATAACAAAAAGCACAACCACCATCATTCTCAACACCACGCATGCTGGTTTTATAATACACCACCCGACCCCTCCCCACCGAGGCTTGAACTCGGCGTCGGCCGTGCCCAGCGTGACCTCTCTAACCTCTTGCCCGCAGGCAAGCGGCAGCCAGTGGATGGCGGCCGCTGATTGGCGGAGGCGCGTTCACTTATATTGCAAGAAATTCAGCGGATATTTATCCATGAAAATAAAAAGCATAAGTCACGAACAAGGAGAGTTATCTTTATTATGTTTTTAGAACATTCATCGTCATACTTTGCTCTCCATGGGCTTGATTACCTGCTCCACCGTCCGAGGCTGCTCTTCGGTACAGGCGAGACGGCGGCAGAGTCAGCAAAGGCAGCCGGCGGCCGAGTCCGCTGGAGTCAGGAGTGTCGCGGAATGGGTTTCTGCTGAGTGGAGGAGTGGGGTTAGGTTGCTAGTCTTCGACCAGAAGGTAGCCGGGGGAAGGAGGAGAGAAGCGTACATAAAACTAAAAGTTACTCTTCGGACCAGTTATAGAGAGAGGTGACTAATAGAGAGCGCTGCCGAAGTATAACCAGATAATAAACCAGGTATAATAACACGCGCTGCTTTGCTCCATCATCATTATATTTGAGCTTTTTGGGCGCTGCGAAATCTAGAGTGAGAAGGTGCCCAGTGGTTTGCTTCGTCTCGGATAGTAAAAGGCACAACACTTCATTCGGGACTCAAAAAATTGTCTATGTTATAGTACATTTGACGTTTCTAATGTCACACTGCGAAAAAAACGCTCTGGGGAGACCCATAAGTCATAGGCGACTGCGTGTATGTGCTTAAGGAAGGCACCCTTCATGGATACAGCATACTAACGTGAATTTTCGAAAACCATTCTGGGCGCCCAAGTCCGAGAATCAACTACGACAGCGTTAAGAGAGCCATTGTATTATAAACACTGTTTTCAAAACACTACAGTCCCCTTAAACAAATGAAACCAAGTTGCACTGTCTAATGTAAAAAATACTGGGTGATTGGGCACCCCACATCCATAAATAGAAATCAATAGCTCAGCCCCGTAGGTAATTTCAAGGTTTCATTTAACTGGTCACTAAGCATATACCTAGGAAACATACTTCTCAATCATACAATATTTGGTAAAAGAACGTAGAATAAGTGACAGTGGAGAAATCATATATTCACCAGTCAGTTAGAGCTTATTGTCCAGTGGGAAGGCTCATCTAGCAGTATCAACGCCAATGACCAAAGTAGCTGTGCACTATCTAAAGACTGTCATGATAATGGAGTTCATGACTATTTCGAGTTTTTCGAGGTGGACGCCTGAGAGTTTTCCTAATCATTCGTGAGGAGTATATAATGCTATAGTATAATTTATAATGCTGAACCATTAAATAATGATTTACTTTTCCCCGGCAGTGGTGAATACAAGTGGGGCAGAGAGGCTCAAGCCCTCAAAAATGTCAGAGTGCCTATAGTTGACGCATAGTCGAAGGCTGTTACGAGACCATAGTGCGGGAAGGTTTGAGCCCCTAGCCCCCCCCAGAAATTTTATCCTGGATCCGTCGCTGCTTGCAGGTATGTACACACGGCACTGATTGACCATTTTTTCTGATAATTGTCCTTGCCGGCTAAAATTATAAAGTGTATGGCAGGTGCAAAATGTCACTATAACACAGTGGAACACGTATTTGTCGATAATTTCCTCTTCTTTGAAGGAAATGTGGCACCTTTGTCGAATCCAGGAATTTAGTTTAAACAGGGATATTTTAGCCGAAAACCATTGAAACGTGCATGGTTTCTCTGCGAAATGTACAATGAGCTCAGTATTTTTATTTTCAAAATGATACTCTAAGGTTAAAACTAAACATCTGCCTGTGGATCACGTCATGATCTGGCAGCTTCTACCATATTCAATAGGCTTCAAGGGCTTCAATTGGCTGATTACTCACCATGACGTCATCACTGTCGTCACACCAGCAGCTGACAACTGTGGCCACCTGGCTGGGGTAGATTTGGTGTACATTTCTAGTAAGTTTTTAGCTGTTCTCGACGGACATTTTGAGTTTCAAGACAAATGATATATTGATTACCGGGCTTTCCAGCATGCTTTACAACTTGGCTATCTCAGTTAAAATCACGTTATAAAGGTGCCACGGTCCCTTTGAACACTCTATTAGGGTGCGGCCCAATTTTTTGGTTGGGGGTGACCAACTCACTACTGGGGGTACCCAGTGCATCATTGAGGGTACCGGGGCACCCCCAAAGAGATAGAAATGCACACCCTTACCAGCAAACTGTCCCGCGTATAAAGGCTCATTAACCTTCGACCGGGTTGGGGGTCTTTTTAGACCCCCTCGGGTTTTTCCGAAATGATAAAAAACGGCGGCGCGCAGCGCCGCCAAACTTGGTCTAGCTGTTCCTTCATCATTTTACATCTTCCCTGAAAATCTTAGCTCAAGGTCATATCAGGTCAGGTCATCAGGCCATGTGAAGTGACCTCACCTCAAAAAATGCTTAGGACCGCATAACTAAAAGAAGGTTAATCGATCAAGTTGAAACTCCTGCCATAAACTCATGCCCACCAGGAGCTACAACATTTGTTCCGGGATTTTTATATTGGCGACCTAAGGTCATGTGCAGAGCATGGCCTCCCCATTGTCAATACATGGGGAAAATCACGAAATGAGCTTTTCTCAGTAAGTAAGGATGAAATCAACTCCAAACATCGGTTACGACTTGCTCTTAGCCCATTTCTGAAATTGATGCCAAACATTTTGAGTTGTGACCTTTAAAAGGTCACCTTAGGTCAAATAAGCATTTTTGGTTTTACTCTATAAATTTTGAATACATTAAGATATAACTTTTATTTTGTCACCAGAGTGTTTGTATAGTCACTGCGAGTCAAATGATATGCATCATGGCTATACCAGGTCAAGTTGGGTCAGACCGTTGACCTGGGTCAGGTCAAATTCTTAAATTTAACCTGGGATAGCAATATTATATATCATTTGATTCGTATTGACGGAAGAATTGCAATGGTACATCAACTATGGCTGTATCTTGTTTGGTTTGGAAGTTATTAGCGAAAAAGGAAATGCCGTTATGCATGGGTGGCTATGGACATTCCGAAGAATATGCCCAATATTCAGTGACCTGTAGCTCCCTAGGCTTTGACCTGACACGAAAATGAATGACATTGCAATAAAAGTGCAACTCAAGAGCTTTCGAATGGTGTTAGAAAAAAGTTTCTAGCTATCATAGTTTCTGAGACATATGGTGTTTTCTCAGTACACCTCATATGAGCGATTTTGACTTATTTTGACCTCTGGTGACCTTGATATTGACCTGACAAGAAAAATGACCGAAGTATTTTCTATATGATTATTGAAGAGCTTTTGATTGCCGTTTTGCGCTTTTTTCTAACTCTCTTAGTTTTTGAGATCGTGGGGGTCTTTTTGGCCCCACCAGGGCGAAGGTGGCTCGTACCCGCCACCGGGGCAAGGGTTAACGGCTGAACAGAGGGCGGCTCGCATCAGCAGACTAAAAGGGGGATGCAGCAGACAAAGGGTTGCAGTCTCTCCCCTCTCTCTCTCTCTCTCTCTCTCTCTCTCTCTCTCTCTCTCTCTCTCTCTCTCACACACCAATTCAGAATAGCAGCAAGATCAAAGCGGCCTAAGATGTTTTGATTACCGCCCTGGGATCTTTGTTCTGGGTCCGCCGGCCGTCATCATCGGCAGCTATAGAGCACACTGGTCCGTGGTGAGTACGATCACCGCGCGGCTTCATTTTTCACGTTAGCGTTACTTTCACGCGTCCGACGACGCACTAAGATAGTTGGACGAGATCGGAAGCGCCAGACAAGCGCACAGTAGGCCAAGGAGGTCACTTCAGCGGTAACAATGCGCTGGCCATTGTACTAAGGACGGAAGAAAGTCTGGCGGTTGATAATGGGTTCAGATAGCTATCCTTCATGTTAGCGCGGACCATTTCTCATAGAGAGGTAAGCCGTGCAAAATAGGGGAGGCGGATGGGTAGACGTACCCCATTCTACGGCCATTTACACCATCAGAAGCCCTGTGCCGTTCAAGCATTGACCCATATAGACACCGCTCGCACTTGTTATTGAAGCTAGCTCGTGCTTTCCAGCCTCGAGGTATTTCCGAGTGTGTTGAGAACAAGTAGGCATGAAGACGCATCCTTCACTTAGTAAACTCCCAAAATGTCCCCTCTCCTTCCCTCATTGTAGCTATTGACTATTGTTTGCTCTTTCCTTGACGTGAACTCGGATACAAGCCCAAATTCATCTTCATTAACACGCGCACTGGAGGGGGGCCTCGGAGGCCCCCACCTGTTTTTCCAAGGTGGCCGGAGAACCGCGCGTTGCCGAAAAACGATACTTGGCCACATTTAACAGAATTTAATAGCGCGTCGATTGGTGAAGACTTTTTGAAAATTGGTCGAAAATTTTTTTGACTTATAGGCTTTCAAAGTCAGACCTGCATTTTGAGATCGCCGTAAATGCGCGGTCGGACCAGTTAGCTTGCATTGGAAACCGAGTGGTGACGTCGTAACTCCATATAACCGGGATTATATGTCAAGGTCACTTCACATGAAAGTCAAGGTCAAGGTCAAAGGTCACAGGTCAAGGTCATATCTGCACTTTCAAGGTCACTGACCACTGTGCGTCCGGCTGAATGACGTTACCTGGTCTGACATATATTATGCTATGACGTCATCGATAGGGTACCCCAATACAAAGGTCAAGGTCAAAGGTCAAGGTGAAAGGTCATTTGCAAAGGTCAATCCTCATTTCCCGCCAAACAGTGGCTATAGTGTTAGTCGAAGTGCACATTATAAGTAGTATACTATATTGTGACCTTAAAGGTCAATGACCTTGAATGACCTTGACCCAAAAGTTGTGGGGAAGCCTCTTTAAGACCTTTTCTCTATGAACCTTATCCGCCTTTAGCTTATTCCCTCCATTTTCCCGCAGAATTACAGCATTTACCAATCGATCCCCAGCATGGCCAATATTTGACCTTTAAGACCTCGTTTGACCTTGAAGATATTGACCTAGGTCAATGAAAATTGGTCATCATGTAGATCACTATAGCCCCCACCCACCTGCCAAGTGGCGTTTTTCTACACCTCTTAGTTTCCGAGATCTTAGGGGGGCCTACCAGGCCCCCTCCAGTGCGCGTTAGTGCCAGACCCCCCTCCAGTGCGGGTGTTAAGCCAAATCTAGTGTTTTCCGAGACAGCTGGTAAGCCTGTGATTCGAATCTTATCTCCTCTCATTCAGCAAAGCTGGAGAGCTCTCCCCAACAAACACATTTGCTTTCGACGTTCTCAGGTCCAACATCGTTACCTATTTGACAGCCGTGTAGTATCAACCCCGTCCCCTGGCGTATTTTATGGGCTCTGTAGCCAACAGTCGCAGCAGGCATGTACTGACAACTCAGCATCTCCCTATCCTCGCTTCTTGCAACTGAAATGCAAGTGCACACGCACAGGGGCGGACGCAGACCCGAGTTTTGGGGAGCCAAACCCATGTCTGCCTCTTCCCCTGGGGAGGGGGGGTGTGGGAGCGAAGATTTTTTGTGCTCTACAGACCTAGTGTAAACACCTTTTTCAGTGCTCGATAGACCTAGTATAAGGTGCCTCTCCAAGTACATGATCGCCCTCGGGGGGTGGATGTGGGAGCGAATTTTTTTCTCTACAGACCTAGTGTAAACACTTTTTTCAAAAAATTATCCGGCGTTTGGGGGGCAAAAGGTAGTTTGCCCCCCTCCAGCGCTTTGGGGGCCCATGACCGGAATGCCCCCCTGCGTCCGCCAATGCACACGCAGGCAGCAGTGTGAGTTTATATCTTGTTGGGGGTGCCCTACCCAGGCACCCGCAAAAAACGTCTAAGTAGTGTTAAAGCGTCCAGCAAATGTTTGTGTATTTATTTCAAGGATTTTAAAGCGATTATGTGCTCTTCAACAGGCTTGTGAAAAGGCTAGTTACGTTGCATATTATGTCATCACCTTATATAGAAACATTCGGGTTGAGTATGCAGTTATGAATACATTCATCTGGTTGAGGGCATCGGTTTTGTTTCGACGCATGCGGGGCTCAACAAGGACTATCGAAAAGTTCGCTTTCCACCCCCTTGGTTTTGGCGCACCTGCTGGACCGGATGGCGTTCACTTCGAACGAAGTGTATCCCTCGAATCGGAGATCCTGGATCCGCCTATGGTTACAGTTACGGCCTTCATTGCGGTGGGGTTGCTATGAAGCAGAGGCATAGCCAAGAAGGGAGGGGGACGGCTGGAACAGCCTCCAACTCTCCTGATGCCCCTTGTGGACACGGCACCCGCGAAGCGCGGCCCGTTCGCAATATATACTGTGACCCGCCGTGGAACTTCACGAAGACAACGCCCCTTTAAATGGAATGTGGCACATTCATAAAGTGATTTTAACTGAGATAGCCAAGCCGTAAAGCAAGTCGGAAAACCCGGTAACTCATTTGTCTTGGAAATCGAGATTTCCGTAGAAAAAAACTAAAAACTGCCCGAAATGTACCCCTCATGTACCCTTAGCAGCAGGCCACAGTTGTCATGGCTGTTGGTGTGACGACATATGCTGACGTCACGGTGAGTATCAGCCAATCGAAGCCCTTGAAGCCTATGGAATATGGTAGTGGCTGCCAGATCATGACATCATCTACTGGCGGAGAACTATTTTTTCCCTAGAGGCGCATTTTAAAAATAAAAATATTGAGCCTACTGTACATTTTTAGAGAAATCATGGACGATTCCATGATTTTCGGCTAAAAGTACCCCTAATTACACTAAATTCCAGGATTCGACCAGAGTGTCACATTCCCCTTAAGCACTCTGCAGCACTCCATTCTGTGACAGTAGGGCACTTTTTAGCCACCAAACCATCCTTTAAAGGGAGTCCTTTGAACTACTAGGGTTACCAGGCCCTACGTCGACAATAGGATTTGCTTTGGTCAGCTAGACCCTCTTTAACCAATAAAACCACGATGGCAAGCGAAACTATTTGGGCAGGAGGACCCAATGCAACTTACAGGGCCCAGCTACACGTGCCAGGGCTCTGTCTGACTAGCTTGAGGGAATGTGGCACCTTCATAACGTGATTTTAATTGAGATAGCCAAGTTGTAAAGCAAGTCGGAAAACCCGGTACTCCATATGTCATTTGTCTTGGGACTCGATATTTCCGTAGAAAAAGCTGAAACCTACCTGACACCAGCCCCCTCATCAGCCCCCTCGCCGGGCGGCCATTGTTGTGAGCTCCTGGTGTGACAACACAGGCTGACATCACGATGAGCATCAGCCAATCGAAGCCCTTGAAGCGTTTCAAGTCCGGTAGTGGTTGCCAGATCATGACATCATCCACAGGCAGATATTTATTTATTTTCCTAGAGGAGTATTTTTAAAAGCAAAATATTGAGCTTATCGAACATTTTTCAGAGAAATCATGAGTGGTTTCATTATTTTTGGCTAAAAGTACCCCTAATTTCACTAAATTCCAGGATTCGACCAAGGTGCCACATTCCCTTTAAGTGAGAAGGCCACTGTGGTTAGCCAGCAGGACCTTTTTGGCCCACAGGGCCCACTCTGACAACCAGGACACTATTTAACTAGGGAAGCCTCTGAACTAGTAAGATCGGCTGTCCTCCGCAGGGCTCTCTATCGTCAGCAGGGCCCTTTTCAGAGGCGTAGCCAAGGAGAGGCGGCTGGGGCGGCTGTCCCCTGAGAGCCTTAAGGTCACCTGAGAACACAGGCCGCGCTTCGCGCGGCCTGCCCGTACTATTCTCTGTGGTCTGCCGAGGAACTTCATGTCAGACGGGACCCTCTTAAGCTCACTCAAGCACTCCGTTCTGTGACAAGCAGGACCCTTTTGACCATAGAAACGCTCTGAAAAAGGGGCCCTCTGAACCACTGCAGCTCCCAGGGCCTTACATACATACATTCATATTACATTCTGGCATTGCACACGCAAGCTCTCTGTCGGTAGTAGGACGCTCCCTGGTTAGCTGGGCCCTCTTTAACTGATATAGCCTTTTCCTTTATAGATAGAGCCTTTAACTGATAGAGCATTTGAGCCAGAAGGACCGACTGTTCTCCGTAAGGCTTTAGGTCGTCAGCATGGCCCTCTATGGACAGGACTGGGAGACCTATTGGTCCTCTAAGTACACCACAGGCCTATGTAGCTTATATGGTCCTTTGAAACATGTAGATAACTTAGTGACCCGCAAAATTATTAATGGATTTTTATGGCTATTGAGGCCCTGGGGTATTCTACCACAAATCGACTAAGCGATAACACCCTACATCTCAGATTTTGATGAAATTTGTTTGCAAGGCTAGTAATGATTTTTATGGCTATTAGGACCCCTGGGGCATTCCACGACAAATCGACTAAGCGATAACACCCTACACCTCAGATTTTTATGAAAGTTTGTCGAAGGGTTTTTCAGGGCGGATGTTAACGCTCCGATATTGTTAGTTTCGTCCGTCCAGTGGTTTTTTAGTTATGATCTCAGGCAGGTTTTGGACCCAATGGAAAACCTTAATTTTCTAATAGCCACATCTTCATCATCATCATACACCGAAAGAATTTACTACAAGGTACAAGCTTAAAATTGTGTTTACTACAAGTTTTACCATTGCAAAACAATAGTTGCACCGTAGTTCAAGCCTATTATAAAAGTAGGACACTCCCTTTAAGTATGTGAGAAACTGTTGTGGTCCATTTCACTTTAACATTTCTCCGACTCTCTCGAAATTGTCTCCCTCCTCTCCCTTATTGGGAGACTGATACGAACGTGAAACATGTTTGGCCTTTCCATTTTCATTACTTATTTTATTCATCAGATTTCCCACGGGGCAAGCACCATTTAGAGGCAGACACATAAAATTGGAAGGTACAAATAATGAGGCTCATAAAAAACAAAAACAACAAAATATAAAGAATGAAACAGGATATTAAGAAACATGTGCATACAAATACTTTTTGGGTTTAACAACGCACCAACTGCTGAGTTAATATGGCGTCGGAGGGAGACGGGGAAGGAGCTATGCTTGAGCTAGGGCAGGGCGCTAAATCGTGCCTCTGGGTGGGCTCGAACCCACGACATCCTGCACATATACATAGAATGTCATAAGCCGAGCCGAGTGCGTGCGCTAACGACTGCACCACCCACACCCCCTGTGTGCATGCAATAAATAACGGTAAAGCATGTAAAGATAAAGCATAACAACTAATTCCAGCCAAAGAACAACGGACTGGAACATACAGGAGAAACAGTACTTCCTTAACGATACCACACGCGTATATGGCACACTAAACAACACTTTCTGTCTTGCTGCGCTGGCGGGCATATATATGTATATATATATATCGTGAGAAACATTGTAGTAAAAAGATGAGCCTATCCTACATGTGAGATACAGCTCCTAAATAAACATCTGAAAATACTGCGCATGAGTATTGAGTCATGTTGTGTCCTCCGAAATGATGACATTACATTGAAATGATTGAGCAGGTACAATAAAGGCATGGATTGCTGGCGACAATGTGCGTTCAACCATAAAAGGAATGTATGCTGCATTTTATACATCGGAGTTAAGTAAACAGCAGTCACATCGACCCAAATGGCACTACAATATTGGAGGACTGAGCGAACGAGCGCATAGTACGACACGAGAGTAGCCGACCTGATGAGATATCCTTCGCAGTGGGATTTTTTTAATAACTTAGAAAATTATTGAATTCACCAAATATTCTAAATTATTTCCATGCATGCACAATAGAATCAGTACCCGTACAGCGTCCGCACAATCCATTATCGATCTGGGCACACAGTCATCACAAAAGTGGCAGGGAGTTGTACGTGTTAACAAGACTACCATCCTCAAAAACTACCACCCCACAAAGGACGCCATCAGCACCATCACCAAGGAATGCAGCCCTGCGTCACAACTTCCAGATTGCACTCCAGCATGCATTGTTTCAAAGGCCCCTTCCTATCACCATCGCTAAAAGTTACGCATTTCTCACGTGAGACGTGTATTTATGTAGAGCGTTTCCCACAGGTACCGTAGGCACCCACCTTGGTGCAATTGGCATACCTGGTACAGCTTTCTGTACACCAGCCGAAAACCAGCCCTCTTCAGGTCTTCTAAAACACCTAAAAAACGTTCAGCATTCGTTAACGTAATTGGCCTCGCCCTATCTTCTTGTATTCCCTTTTGACCCTCTTGTAGCTTGGGCTCCCACTGCAGGAGGTGGAACTCCACCGCCAGCTGTCTCACACGCAGAAGGTCTCCCGAGCCATCCAGCTGCTGTCTCAGTGTGCCCCACTCGCTGCTCTCGATATCCAGCTTCAGTTAGTCGATGACGCCCGACCCCAGGCCCAACTGCTTGACGATAGTTCCAAAGGAAGAAATGGGAGTCAGGTGGGAGGATACATCTTGAGGTCCCAGGCCCACATTGTGGAACTCAATGCCAGAAGAGTGGCGGAACCCAGCGTCACTCATCGTCGGGTCAAAAGCGTGTACGGTGCAGCCCAGGTCCTCCATAGCCTCCTCGAAGCTGAAGTCGTTGTTGACACCAAATGACAACACAGTGCAGTTAGAGGGCAGCAGGTCAAAACACAGAGTCTTGTCACCATCGTGTTGCCCCAGAACCTGCTCCCCAGACACACGACAAATCAAACAGCGCCCTCCGACCGCCAACTTTCTAGAGCAGGATGGCCATGGTTCCTCAGTGTCAAGAAGGGTGTTTATTCGACTGAAGACAGCCTGTTCTGCCTCCGTGTCAACTTCTGACATATCTTAGTTGACAATGGCAATAAAGGTGCCATTTGATCTCACTAGTCTGTCACTTGCCTTTACCGATGCCTTTTGGGATGCTTCGAAATCGGTATGCATTGAACTTCTGTCGAATCTGAAAATGATATCACTCATTTGAAAAATAACATTTGGGTGAGAGCATTACAATGTCCAGACGTTTTCTCGAGTATCGGATTGGTGAATCTATTTTCTCAGGATATTAAGCCATCATTGTTCATGAATGCAACCGGAAAATGTTCACATGGGTATCCATTATTATCAACAATTTCGCATATGCATTTAAGAACTTTGGTATTCGCTCTCGCTCTTGACCATAAAATGGAGAACCCCGACCCAAGGGCTCTTGCGCTACCCATCTCAGTGCGGCGCGCGTGTCCGTGCTCTGGGGAAATATTCACGGAGATCAAGTCGTTATATTGTTAACAATTTAGTCGCGACCCTGAAAGAAGCCGATCGATATGAGGTGGAGGGAACTGCTTCCTTCCCAGCACCTGGAGTGACCTTCGCTCGCTCGACGTCGCTCGAGTCTCGCCCGGGCAGCGGAGCAGGTTGGACGCTTCGCTCCCGGCTCCGTGTGGCGGTTAGGTCAAGGTCACAGGGCCGTAGCCATGCCTGTACAGTGAACGGGGCGTGCGGACTGGCCCGGGCGTGGACACACTTTTTGTGGAAATAAGTGAGAGTGTAAGAGGAAATCAAGCTGGCATTCTTTTTGAATCTTTGTGAAATCTGAGAAACAAAAAATGGTGTCTGAAACTGAGGACTCTGTGCACACCGCCGACGCCGAAACTTCAGGTGAGGAATTCTGCAGTGCGAGTGGGAATGCGGCTAAGGCCAAAAAACAGTTATCAATGGTTGAGCTGATGCGACGTAGTGAGGTGCGAAAGGGTAAGCGAAGCGCCCCCGGTGAGAGTTCCAACTCCCCGCCCGCGGTCACGCCTGGGGCGAAGCGTAGGTCTGTGAGGCTTCCAAGCACAGAGCCAGTAGACATAAATCCAGAATGTATGAAAAGAATAGAGAACATGATAGAGACTGCTACGGCAAAATTGATCACGGCGTTTGACAAGAAGTTCGAGGGTCTCCAGCATCGACTCGAGATAGTTGAAGCGGAGAACTTCACTAAGCAAGAAGAGATATCAAAACTGAAGAATAGTTTAGCCGCGAAAGAAAAGAGGATCACTGAGCTGCAAAGTCAAGTGGAGTCAATTGATGCAAACCGACGACTATCTTGTCTCATCCTATCATGCCAGGAGTTCGAACGGCGGGAGCATGACGAAAACTGGGAAGTGCGCGCCGCAGACGCACTCAACAAGCGAATCCCAGATCTACAGCTGGACCCTACCGAACTCAGCGCAGCACACCGTCTACCCAGTGACGATAAAGTGATAATCAAATTTGTAAGAAGGAGTGTTCGAAACAGGGTCTTCGATTGTCGCTTTGCGCTAGCGAAACAAACAAAGGCAGGAAAGACCAGAGGGGCTGAGTGCGACCGCAGTGGCCGACAGCTACCGCCTCTGTTCATCTCGGAGTGTTTAACCCCAGGTAACAGGGCCCTGTATGACGAGTTGCTCCGTGCGCGGCGGCCTGAAAATGGTGGTCTGGTGACATCAGTCTTCAGCCGCAACGGAGTCGTCATATGCAGGAAGGAAGCTAAAGGCACAAACATCCGAATATTCTGCGAAGAATATGTTAACAGAATCCTGGATTGGAAACGCTTCCCCGCCCCACCGTCCTGGGTGAAAGGCTATCGCGGACGACTCCACGCCAGTGCACAGTGGACCAGAGTCAGCGAAACAGCTGGGAACAGACGGACTCCAACTACTTCAGCACACCGAAACCGGCCAGCTGGAGATGCCTGGTCGGTGACGGAGCGGCCTGACGCTGCTGCGGCGGCCTCCGGTTCTGCGCCGATGCTGCCACCAGAGGGGTCGGCCCCGACGGTGACGGCCTAGCAGACGCCGGCGTCCCGACTGAGCGGCGCCGGAGTGTGGCCGGAGCGCCCATGGACATAGTTGGTGATGGTATCCACATACATGGTGAGACAAACGTCGCTGCTTTGAAAACCGCGATAAAATAATTGTTGTGTGAGGATTGTTCGCTTCCCGTCTCTTGTGATGGGACAAAGTCGCTACAAAATATTGGAAATGAAGTGTATGTTAGTGTATGATTTATTCGTCATTCTTTTCATATTATCCAGAATCGAATCAAATTTTACCGAAAATTTTTCTAGCTTGTGATAGCCAACTGCTAGATAGCCCTATACATGACCGAATGAAGAACACCCATCCGCATTTCAAACTAGTAAAGCAGGCTTGCAGAGCTATAACAGTTTTCTGTGAGTAGCTACAATGGAAACAAACATCGTGTCTTGATTGATAACATTGCTTTAACCACTCACAAATATAGGCTGTGTGTTAACAGTGCTCAGCTCTTCGGTGGCTCGGGCGCGGTCGCTGGCGGGGCCGCGCGGCCTGGCGGGGACGCGGCGCTTCACTGGCGGTGACAGTGCGGTGGCGGCGGCGGGCCGTGCGGCTCTGCCGGGCGTCGCGGCCGGGGCGTCACGAGCGGTAGACTCCGTTCAAAGTGGTAATGAATGCTTAGTGAAGCTGTCTTCACCCTGTCTAGTTTGATATGCTAGATGAAGAACTGGATTGACTCATTAAGACAACGATGCAGCTTAGAGCTGTCATTAGGCTTACCAGATGTTAATGCCAAGCAAAGCCCTTGATATGCAAAGTTTATGTCACGGATGGTTGTATAATATCACTGACCAGTTCGTTCTCTAAATAAGAAGCAGGGGGTGCTTTTTCTCCCCATTCGTAGCTCTGGTTGCATGTCTGGCTCGCCAAGTTCGGTTCCTTATCTGGAAAACCCTAGGTGAAAAATATTCACATACTTTACTAGTGCTTGTTGTCGGTGTTATTCGGTGTCTGCTTTAGTCCGTGCTAACTTCTGATTGCCGTAGCAGGTGATATAGGAGGATGCTGCCACTGCCTGACTGATGTGCTGTCGCTGGCCCCCTGGTGGTCTGAGCTAGGGCAGGGCGCTAAATCGTGCCTCTGGGTGGATTCGAACCCCCGACATCCTGCACATATACATGGAATGTCATAAGCCGAGCCGAGTGCATGCGCTAGCGACTGCGCCACCCTTGTGTGCATGCAATAAATACCGGTAAAACATGTAAAGATAAAGCATAAAAACTAATTCCAGCCAAAGAACAACGGACTGGAACATACAGGAGAAACAGTACTTCCTTAACGATACCACACGCGTATATGGCACACTAAACAACACTCCCTGTCTTGCTACGCAGGCGGGTATATATAAAGTGAGAAACATTGCAGTAAAAAGATGAGTCTATCCTACATCTGAGGTACAGCTCCTAAATAAACATCTGAAAATACTGCGCATGAGTATTGAGTCATGTTGTGTCCTCCGAGATGATGACATTACATTGAAATGATTGAGCAGGTACAATAAAGGCATGGATCGTTCGCGACAATGTGCGTTCAACCATAAAATGAATGTATGCTGCATTCTATATCGGAGTTAAGTAAACAGCAGTCACTTCGACCCAAATGGTACTACAATACTGGAGGACCGAGCGAACGAGCGCATAGTACGACACGAGAGTAGCCGACCTGATGAGATATCCTCCGCAGTGGGATTTTTTTAATAACTTAGAAAATTATTGAATTCATTAAATATTCTAAATTATTTCCATGCGTGCACAATAGAATCAGTACCCGTACAGCTTCCGCATAATCCAGTATCGATCTGGGCACACAGTCATCACAAAAGTGACAGGGAGTTGTACGTGTTAACAAGACTACCATCCTCAAAAACTACCACCCCACAAAGGACGCCATCAGCACCATCACCAAGGAATGCAGCCATGCGTCACAACTTCCAGATCGCACTCCAGCATGCATTGTTTCAAAGGCCCCTTCCTATCACCATCGCTAAAAGTTACGCATTTCTCACGTGAGACGTGTATTTATGTAGAGCGTTTCCCACAGGTACCGCAGGCACCCACCTTGGTGCAATTGGCATACCTGGTACGGCTTTCTGTACACCAGCCGAAAACCAGCCCTCTTCAGGTCTTCTAAGACACCTAAAAAAACGTTCAGCATTCGTTAACGTAATTAGCCTCGCCCTATCTTCTTGTATTCCCTTTTGACCCTCTTGTAGCTTGGGCTCCCACTGCAGGAGGTGGAACTCCACCGCCAGCTGTCTCACACGCAGATGGTCTCCCGAGCCATCCAGCTGCTGCCTCAGTGTGCCCCACTCGCTGCTCTCGATATCCAGCTTCAGGTAGTCGATGACGCCCGACCCCAGGCCCAACTGCTTGACGATAGTTCCAAAGGAAGAAATGGGAGTCAGGTGGGAGAATACATCTTGAGGTCCCAGGCCCACATTGTGGAACTCAATGCCAGAAGAGTAGCGGAACCCAGCGTCACTCATCGTCGGGTCAAAAGCGTGTACGGTGCAGCCCAGATCCTCCATGGCCTCCTCGAAGCTGAAGTCGTTGTTGACACCAAATGACAACACAGTACAGTTAGAGGGCAGCAGGTCAAAACACAGAGCCTTATCGCCGTCGTGTTGCCCCAGAACCTGCTCCCCAGACACACGACAAACCAAACAGCGCCCTCCGACCGCCAACTTTCTAGAGCAGGATGGCCAGGGTTCCTCAGTGTCAAGAAGGGTGTTTATTCGACCGAAGACAGCCTGTTCTGCCTCCGTGTCAACTTCTGACATATCTTGGTTGACAATGGCAATAAAGGTGCCATTTGATCTCACTAGTCTGTCACTTGCCTTTACCGATGCCTTTTTGGGATGCTTCGAAATCGGTATGCATTGAACTTCTGTCGAATCTGAAAATGATACCACTCATTTGAAAAATAACATTTGGGTGAGAGCATTACAATGTCCAGACGTTTTCTCGAGTATCGGATTGGTGAATCTATTTTCTCAGGATATTAAGCAATCATTGTTCATGAATGCAACCGGAAAATGTTCACATGGGTATCCATTATTATCAACAATTTCGCATATGCATTTAAGAACTTTGGTATTCGCTCTCGCTCTTGACCATAAAATGGAGAACCCCGACCCAAGGGCTGTGGCGCTACCCATCTCAGTGCGGCGCGCGTGTCCGTGCTCTGGGAAATTTTCACGGAGATCAAGTTGTTATATTGTTAAAAATTTAGTCGCGACCCTGAAAGAAGCCGATCGATATGAAGTGGAGGGAACTGCTTCCCTTGCCAGCACCTGGAGTGACCGTTGCTCGCTCGACTACATGTTCCAAGCCCCCCCCATTTACAAGCAGCGAGGTCTCGTAGGTAGGAAGTGTCAGCCATCGTTTCGTTTCAGAGGCCAAGGACATTCTGCTCCAGAAATCGACGCAGTATGATCGCGGAGGTCAGCCAGTAAGCCCCAATAATCACACACTACCTCCAGAATGTTTACTTTGGCGGTTGATGCCTTATTCGGTACCAGAAATTATGAATAGGGCTGAAACTCGGACAATTGTCGTCGTTTTTAGAGCCTTGATATCCACATGCGGGAGAAATAGGTTCTCAGCTTGTTGCTGGCGCGGCAAGTGGCCTTATCGCACGGCATAGCTTACCCATCATAAGGATGATGGTGAGCAAAATCATATATATATATATATATATATATATATATATATATATATATATATATATATATATATATATATAATTATATATATATAAATTATTATATATATATATATATATATATGTATATATATAAAATAAACGTGCATGGCTTCAAATACGGTACAGAAAATTCCCATTAGTCTACAAACACTAAAACTGAACTACTCCACCGCGCACGAGCACATGAAATATCAATTTTCTGCTAGCATACATTGTTCCTTAAGCCAGAACGACCGAACTCAACAAACATACCACACATATACACGAGGAAAATCCCATGATAGTGCGAAATGATAAGGGCGTCGCTATTCCTCGCAACCCAACTACGGTTGCCTTAACAGGAAAACTTCGACAGTAAAATCAACCATTCCTTGTTGCCTGAACAGAGGCATACCAGCGAACATTGCAAACACCATCGCAGCTCGCAGTCTTCACTTGTCAAACATGGGAAAATTCCTGCCCAGTGTAAATAAAACTACAGATTATCCTAAATTATTGGAGAGCACGATGCTGCTGAACACAACAGAGGCATTCCCCGGCAATACTCCTCTGTGGATGTATGCCATTTCCCCGGCTTTGAACTAAAAAATTTACATGCCTATCTAATTGTATATCTATTCAATTTGATCCCTATTTAACGGTTTTATTCCTTCATCCGGTGGCACCTTGTCTTCTGCTAACTCCCCGCATATCCGCTGCTCTAGCCTCGACAGCATCCTCTCCACATCATCAGCATAGTTTTCACCATCACCGAGCGCACACCGCTCCAGCAGCTGCGCCTCCTCCTCTTCCAGCAGGTGCGCCAGCAGGCCCAGCCGCCGCTGGTCTCCCAGCCAGGACACGCGCGGCCACACCAGCTGTCGGCACAGGTTACTGATGTTGTCAGAGACCCCGGGCCGGCAGAAACCGCGCGACAGGTCGCACGTCCCGCGACACTCGAAAAAGTCGCACTCGTCGTCGGCCGTGCAGGCAGTGGCCGTCTGGGTTCCAGCCATCCTGCGACTGCTGAATGCCGAATCCAGGTCAACGAAGCGGAGGGAGCCGTCGGCAGCAGTGCCGAAATGCGACCACCTGAGGTCGCAGAGATGCAAGCCGCCTGGTACGGTCCTGGCCAGCCGGCGAAGGTATGCCAAGATGCGGCGCCCGCTGGTCGTGGCGTGGCAGCTGTAGCCGAGCGCTGGAAGGACTTCAGCCCACAGGGAGTCCAGCAGCGGCGTCACCTGCTGCGATGCGTAGACGTCGCCGCAGGTGCCCAGCACGCGCGGGAACAAGTGGAGGTGCTGGTGCAGCCGCGAGAGGGCGTACTCGCCGCTGTGGGCGAATCGCAGAACCTGAGCTAGGATCACACGCCAGTTGGGGTCTTCGAATACGCTAGATGGACTCTGCCACGGCCAGAGGAGCGCCAACATGTCCCTGTTGTCGTCTGGCTCCAGTTCAAACTGCAACAGCCCGCGAAGCAGCTGCTGGAACGATGTGGCGGGCGAGTCATCCTCATCAAAGATAAGGAGTGATTCGATATATTCGTCAGTTACGACATCCGGTACTTTCTGTTTTACTATGAACCTTCCGCCGTCCATGCCAGAGATGCTTCCGACTAGCTCTTTTGAGCCGTGGAATAGGAAGCATTCCTCGTCTTTCGATGAGCAAATCGATGAACAGAATTTACCAGTGTTATCCGAATGGCTGCATAATTTTTTAAGTATGTCACTCGAGTTGAATATCACACATTTGAGCACGTTTGTGGGGAAATAACACATTGTCACGCAAACCAATAGCACAAATATTGACAGTTTTCCAAAGTTCGACATTGTTTCTTGGTCCTCTCGTCCTTCTAGCAATTCCAACGCTAGCGGGATCAATTCTTACTCTCCACATTGGACGCCATACGATGTATCAGACCACTGAAAAATGAAAAGGCAGTATTAAGGACATGCATGGCTTACGCATGCACATCGAAAGCCGGAATGGTTTAATTGCCTTGAAAAACATTCTCATCTCGTGCCTCGAGTCGGCAGTTTTTCTCCCACACTTTTACCGAATATTTTCAAATACTGCTTCAGTATTGAATACTTAAAAGTTACTCGTGTCTCAAAAACAATGCATGCTCAAAAGCCAACATTTGAGATGAAACCCATGACCTGCTTGCTATTAAGACCTATAGAGTCATGTTGCCGCATTCTCATTAAAGTTATCATGACTGATGTACTTTCCCCACTTAAATGACAGTAGCTATCTTTAAAGACCATCGTGCCCATCCCCGCCGTCGCGCTGTCGTTTCATGGCTTCAGCCCTCCCATGTCCCCATCAGAGCGTTGCAGGCATGTAGGCATGGTGCGCTGGCGTCGCCGCCGCTAGGGGCGCTAGCGGCGCTGTCGCGGCGCTGCCGCATCCGTGTGACAAGCCCGGTGGTGACCGCCGCCCTACCAGCTCCCGGCTCTTGGGCCCCTTCTTGACCACCGCGGAGATCTTGGTGCTGATGATGATGAAAGTTCCGGCTGTCGGCGGTTTCATGTCGGGGGTCGAGATCGTGGTCGTTGCAGGCATCGCGCTTCCACCTCGCGTCCGTCACGTTTCCGCCCCATGCCCGGCGTAATGTCGTCCCTCGACAGTCACGGCGCCTGATGGTACAGCGCCGGGGGACTGTGACCCGGATGGCTAGTCTTTGCGCTGCTGGGCTATCGTCTCTTATACAGCACAGATTGGACTGAAAGCCCTCTGTCCGTCCACCTCCCTCCTGCCCCTGCGCTTCCATTGGTGATGGGGATAAGGGGTAAGGAGTAAAGACTCCTTACTTCGGCTCTGAGCCACTGGGGCAGTTGTACACTATCTCCTGTTGTATCTCCCATGTGTTTTCAGTGAGGTTCCCAAATTGGACTGTGATAAGTGTTGTGTGTGTTTGAAGCAAGTGAATGATGACTTCACAATATTTTTGGTATTGAAAAATAAATGTTGAACTTGGTTAAATGAATTTAAGTGCCTAAAAATAAAAAAACTGTGTTAATAGGAGATTTTGACACTAACTCAACCTTTCCTTCGGGGTCCTTGACATCCCAAAAAGTGATATAACTCCATGCCTATGATTCCCCCAGCCCAGACATTAACTCAAAATAAATAATAAATGAGCAAAGTCAACATATTGTAACCATCACAACTGCAATTGATTCATGAGTTGAAAGGTCCAACAAAACATGTATATGTTTTTCTGCATGGCCTTCCACGTTATTCCAAGCTAAAGTGGGGGAAATTATGGTCAGAGTTTCAGCAATAGCTACACTCCCAACAATGGGAACAATGGCCTATAATTGGAAACACTCCTTTCATGGGACACTCCTTTAAACACTGCTTTTACTCTGATTAATATGAACAAAACTAGATTTGGGAATTCTGACCAGTTTCCCCCACACTGAATTCTTAGTATTTTTGTATAAAAAAGTGCACACAACAGTAATACATATCTCTTATGGTTCTCAATCTCCAGATCTCTCACCTGGCACAACTAACCACCCCACTAGGTCAGTACACTAAGGTACTCAATACCAAGGGCAATCAGTACCAATTAACTGATGATTATTCAGTGGGGGAGATTAATAAAATGGACAAAGCAGCATATGAGTAAAGGAGGACAGCAACACTCTCAATGTTTACCTGGATCAGCACATTTAACCATTACAACACATCCGAGGAACAATCACTGCTCAAGCACCAATGGCACACCTTTGCACACCCCAAAGAGTGGATTTAACACATTGGCCTGTGACTGTGCATGTTTCTCCTCTTGCATTGTTTTGTCACCTATGTGTTATCTGTCTAGGTAGGTACCTCCCAGCACACTGATAATGGATGGCCTAAACATCATTCAACAATTGATTCCTTGTCATTGGGGTGCAACTGCAGCAGCGAAGCTAAAAAGCTCAAGTAACTAATACTTCATACCTCATACCAATATATAACACAGCAAACCTTGACCTTCCTTTTTAACTCTTCATACCATATTCTGTGATCTCATATCAATATTGATATGATGAGTTAAACTTTCACGTTCAAATAACTGACTAAATTGATGTGTACCTATACCTATTGAATTAATGGCTACCCGCACGCAGCCGACCCGAATTCTTCGCAGGTAAAAAGTGTGTACCCACCGTTCCTCTCCTCACCTTTTTAAATCAATTTACGCGAACTGTCTTTGGTAATCGTTTACTACCTTTTAGGGCTTCCTCCTCAGAGCAGTTGAGTGACCTCTACCCGCTTCGCTTCTCCTCGTCGCCGTGTACCACGCCGTGTACAAATCGAGAGAAGCTGCCACGCCTTCATTGAGGATCTCCTGGTAATACCGTACCGTTTGCTAGCAGCCATTTCTTAGTAGTATTTAGTAGCTCGGCAGGAAAATGTCCTTAGGAAGGCATCTAAACCATGAGTCTAAACCATGGAATAGAGATACCTGGAATGGAGACCTCAATGCAAGCCCGCCCCGCTTTTGGGTGCCAATCTAGGACATGAAAAAATCCTTCGGTAAGTAAAGTTCGATAAAGACCAATGTAAAATCTATGGGAGATGTGGTGGCCGATGACTTTGATGCGTCATAACTTATAAACCGTGGCTTGCACAGGAAAACGACCATGCATTTTGGAAAGCCCAATCTGTGCTGCGTCCGCTAAAATACATTTTAGGCATGAAATACCCAAAATCTCAGTGCAAAGCGCAGGAGAAATCAGAATCTGATACTGCAGCTCAATTTGTATTATAACATGTTTAAACGCACGCGGCTCAGCGCCGTAATAGCGCAGTGTGCTAAGCGATCGCCTGGCAAGCGACAGATCCCGGGTTCGGATGACGCGCGTGGAACTTTTCATCTTCATCATGCTAATTTCGTCGCTCAATCGTCGCGCAGTTGGCAGCATGCTTGTCTATCAGTCCTAGTGTTCCGGGTTCGAATCCGGGCCCACGCTAAATCTGCCTTCATATTTTATGGCTATCACGCAATTATTGAGGTTTATATTGGATAAATAATACCTCAGTAGTAGCTGTTTCCCCTCTGTTGAAGCAATTCACGCGCAAAGGGCTGTTTTTCAGCAATATTTTACTGCCGTCAATATTTTAATGCTCTTGGCTATTTACCCAATTATTTTTTAATGAGCCCCGCAAAAGCCTCCCAGAAATCAACGAGGCTTCCGTTCCAGGTATCTTGATTTCATGTCTAAACTTCACCCACAGTTCCCTGTTGTCAAAGCAACAGATACTGTGCAATAAACACCGCCTTTATTAGCGAGCTGCGTCGATGGTTGCCGGCTCTTCGTTGGGAATCTTCAGAATATACCACTGACGCACCCAGATAGGCGCTATGGGCGTTACAAACCTATAGGTATGAGACATTTGGGGCCAGTTCGATTTTGGGGTTTGCCTGTATAACGGTCTGATTCGAACTGGTTTGGATGTGCTTGCATGGGTGGAAATCCTGGGGGCTAGGGCGGTCAAAACTCACCTGGATTCTGGGTCTCCCATAGGCTTTATATAGGGCGTGTATTGGAGTGTAAGCGTTATCCACCCGGGACTCCTCTTGGATCGAGAAGATATCTCCAGCCATGTGTGTCTGGACCTGCTTTTGGTTTGATTTGGGTTTGCTCGGTGGAGTGGCGTAGCCAGCTCTGCAAACAGCTCTGGGGTCCGCAGACCCATTTGGGCTGAATCTGTTTCCTGTAAAGCACGTTTTGGTCTGGGGCCCCCGAGGTCCTGGGGGAGCTCAATAATCAGTCTCGGGCCCCCGAGTATCGGTTTTTGGGCCCCAGAACATCCTCGGGGTCCGCAAGCATCACTCGGGGGTCCCCAATCAACACTCGGGGCCCCTGATCCTGATCTTAGAATTTTCATTTCAAGGGGGCCATCAACCTTTCAGGGGACGCCGTGACCATTTTAGGGGGCGTCGAGGGTCGATCGAAGGGGCACCTACCCCCTTTACCCCCGCCCCAGATCGACCTATGGTACCACCTTATGACGACAAGGGGCGTATGCCCCTCTATCGACCCACGGCCCGTCCTGAAAGGTCGATGGCGCCCCCTGAAATGTCGCTTCCCAACCCCCCAGGATGCGAAAATCGGCGCCCACCGATAGGATTTGGCGCCCACCTGCTAGTGGACGGTCAAAAATGGCACCTCCTGGTTTGGATGGAACCCCCTGAGAAGGTACCCCCGATTGGCGCTCCTGGATCCGCCTATGATGAGCTGTGTCGATGTGTTTTCAATTTTCTCTTTGCAATCGACGAAACCTTCCTTAGATGGTACAGTGTGATGAATGAATGTAGTATAAGCTAGAAGAAGCCACGGGTCGAGCTACCTGGTACGCAGACAAATTATAGATGCCAGCTTCTTACAAAGGTCACTGATCGCGTTGTTCTGCGAAGGTGATGGGTGGAATGCGTGATCTGTGACAATATTTATTTAAAATGGCGCAAACAACGCACAGCAAGAAGAGGGTCTGCTACTATTATGACAGTAAGTAACTTTTGGTCGATTTGGCAATTTCTTGATTGTGATTGTCATAAAATGACATGGTTATTCGAGAAGCCGGAAGGTGCGCCACTGTTGTCTAAGTATTTTGAATGTGGTGCCAATAGATATTTGCATTTATATTGCTAATATTTTGTCATAGGGGCTTCAATACCTTTTTTGTATGAATTCTAAGACTCAAAATTTATGATAATATCCTTGAAGAGTTATTTCGTCAGTTAAAGCAGCCTATAGTACAATCCAGTTTGGAGTTCAAGAAGGGCTTTGTGCTAGTTTTCTTACAATAGGCCTATTCTTTTGCTTCCACCAACTTCCACTGGATTTTGGCTGGTCACTGTTTTGGCAAAAGAAGAGAAAAGCCAGAGAAAATTGACACAGACAAGCTATCTGCAGGAATGGGCACAATTGGTTTAGATTTCCTGGTCTATGTTTTCAGCCAATTTGGCTTTTGCAGAACCTTGCAAGTCAAATTGCTCCTGCCACCCTTAGTTATATCCACCTTTTAGGGAGGATGTTGGAGCATGTCCTCAGTTGGAATCTTATTAACTTCTTGAAGTTTATGTGCAGAAACAAAATTTCTTAACACACATTTACAGGGTCTGAGCCTCCTTTGCTTTGTTGGGGGGTTACCAGCCCCCCATACAATCTCGAGAACCACTCTAGATAGTGAAAAACTGTTAATGGTATTGGATAGCCCATCAAAATCTCTTTCGAAAACATTTGAACCATTTCATGTAGGTCACATTAAGGTCATTAGAGGTCAAGGCATGCCACCACAGGGATAACAGGTAAATGAATGTTTGCAGTCACTGCGTCTGAACTCATCAAAATAGAGCAAAACAATAGAGACCATTGTATTCCTTAAAAGAAGCCAAGGCACAAGATATCTGACCTTACGTGGTCAAAGTGGGTCAAATCTAGGATTTGACCTGACCTGAAGTCAGATGAAGGTCAAATTACATTGAAATGCATATTATTTGAAGAACAAGAATAGGTGAACCTAATTTTGTTGAAATAAACTCTTTATTACCATCCATTACTAAGGTATTCAGTTTAAATAATTTTTCCCATGTATTTCCAATGGAGATGGTGTGGCCCATTTGTGACCTTAGGTCATCAGTATAGAAAATACCACAAAGAATTTGGAGAACTCAGTGGGCCAAATATGTGATGAGTTTCAATTGGGTAGGTTCACCCTGCTCTGACTTATGATGGGGTGCTGGGACTTATAACTTAAATTCTTTTGAGGTGAGGTCACTTGGCCAGCACTGGTGATCTAACCAGGGAAGACCAATCTCAAAATGTTTTCAAAAGCTGTAAAAATGATCAGAGAAAAGGCATTGCAGGTACAGTGGCGCTATACATTGTCATTTTTATTCTGACCTACTATTTTTAACTATGTCTTTATTGTTTCATTAGGATGCTTTTTTCATTTTTTAAATAGAATGGACCACTTTGTCAAAATCCTGAAAAAAACAAGTTTAAGCACAAGAAAGGTCTGAAAACCAAGAAAAAAATTCCCACTTTCATATGCTAAAAACAGAAGATCTCCTCTTCTAATGATATTTGACGTCATAAAAATAACACTTAAAATAATCAATAAAATCCCAAACATTGGTCATAGATTCGCTCTAAAGGTCCCTTCACAGCATTTCTGCACAGTAAAAACTGCATACAGTACAAGGACTGGTGCAAAAACTGAACGACAGATGTTACGGCGGTCTAGTTTATTCAGTGGTGGAAAGATTTTGCATATGCCTAATGTAAAGAAACTATTTCGGATTCGGATTTTGGAAAAAAACCATTGAAGCTTGTTTTGGCAAGTATGGGGAAGGGAGAATGTGATTTGTGTTGCGGCCATTGAGCTAATTTCGGCCCAATGACGCTCTGCAATGGAAGACTACGCGCCTGAAGTTTTTGGTCGTCAGTCTGTTGCCTGCTGGTTCACTCGCTAGCATGATATTTTCAGCGAGTGAGTGAGGCTTAGGGCTTACGTCCCATGATATTGCTGCAACCATATGGAAAGTTTTCCTTCAGGGTTCAATATAAGGCAATAAGCCTCTTTTCTTTGAGCTTTAAAGCTGGCGAAAATTTATACAGAGAGGTTTGGGTGGAATTAAATATGTCAATAGTGGTTTCTCAACACGCTCTACAAAACTGCTATCTCAGTTAAAAACCTATTTTAAAAGTGGGGCACTTTGAGGACGGTTTTACGGTTTTTGATTACCTTTTTCACTCTCGTTTTCTCATTTTGCGCAGTGGAGCTAGCCCAGTGCATTTCAATGGCGTAAACTAGTTTGCGGTGACGGAAATACGTTCTTTAGAAAAAAATTTACGCGGTACGCAGTGTAAGGTGTAGTGTAAAGTGTAACGTAGTAGGCGATGTAGCGTGTACTTGAGGCTGCTCATCGGCCAAGGGTGGATTCAGGCAATATGCAACAGGGTAGGTGCTTCGCTTTCATCCCATTTGCTGCCCAAATTGACCTGATGCCCCACCGAACCACGCTCCCCCAACCACGGACGGATCGGCGGGTCGGGGCATCCGGCCAGGGGGCAGTATTCGGACTAGTGGGTTCCAGTTTTGGACGATGCAACTTATCAAGGGCGCCAATATTATAAGCGGGGTGCCGATACTTGCATCCCGGGGGAAGCGACTTTTCGGGGGGAGGGCGACATGGTTTGTTAGGGCAAGTGCCCCTTGCCCCTCCCCTCGATCCGTCTATGTCAACCAGAATGCTTAAGGGTGCGTTACCCTCGACACATGCACCACACGACATGACCCGTCAGAACTAATACCCTGTTTCCCCAACAACAGATGTCAGGTCATTCGTTCATTCATTTCGATACACAGACCGCCCACGTGACACGTTGGTTGTAAACCGTAGTACGCTTCCGCATTCCACGCTTTACGACCCTTCAGGTAAACAAGAACCGCTGCGGGCAAGGTCAGACGGGTCGCAGTAACAGGTGCTCTCGCAGGGGCGGGCCCAGTATTTGTCCGAGAGCAGACTGCTAAAGCCTTTGTCTTGATTTCTCTAAATAAGAAAGCAGTTGCAGCTCGCACAACTGTCACCTGGGATGGACCAAAGCTAGCCAAATGACATTTCAAGCATGGCTGTGGATTGGCTACGCTCTTTGCGTCAGTTAGCAGCTAGTTAGTTGTAGGATCCTCGACTACTTTGTCCACTTTCGTGACCAAACCTTGTGGACCCACTTTCTTCCTCCCAAACTATGCTAGTCCTTTTCCATCCTGGTAAATATATCAGAAATATTTCCGTAATATCCTTGTTTACTGTTTTCCGTGAGAACCTCAGGGAAATTTAACGACTTCTTCCATCCCGAAAAAATATGAAAAAACGTCGTCCACCCAGTCACATAACATCCCCTCTTTATGCGGAGGGTCCTAACTTTGTAAACATATAGTGTCTTCTTTTGAAAGCTATCGTTTTTCAGCATTATTGCTCGGCCCGCCTTGCGTCGGTGGTGCGTCATTTTCCGTGCGTGTGTAAACACACACACACGCACATACACATGACACATGGGCCGGGTGCCCGCATTTGTGATCGCCTTGGGGTTTTCTTAGAGATTCCCCGCCCCGTGGCGGTCACGGAAAGGGGCGTGCGTTCGTACGGGACTCACTGACTTGCTCACCTACCGAACCCTGAGGCGCGCAGCTCCATGTGTTTACCAAAGTATTTATTATGGAACATTGTTCTGATGCTCGGAGATGAGGAGGGGGCGTGGTATCCCTCGATCATGTGCGGAGTTTTCCTCACTGTGATCGAGAAGTGTTTCTGATCATAGGGTAGTTTGTGTTGTAATCGACAAAACACGTGTTCTGTCTCAATCCCGTCCAGATGCTTTCTGAACACATCAGTTCGATATAAACCAGCCTTTGTAATGTATTAGAAGCAGTTTCTTTAGGTATAGGCCCTGACCTAGGACAGTATCGAAAGATGGTCTCCGAAACATATGAGACCGTCCATAAAGTACAGCAGAAAAAACAAGGGGGAGCGGGAAGTCAGCAACCGTTTTGTTAGACGTTACAACAGGGTGTGAGCAAGTATTACCATGAGGGGGGGTTAGAATTATAAGAATACATGTAACGTAATTTATGGATAGGCCCTCAGCTCTGACTTAGAATTAAGACTGATGTGATTCAATGGAGTCCACACATCATCACCATTGAATTTTGGAATTGTTTGTGTGACCTTTTTATGAGGAGAGGAACCGTGAGAGATTCGTGTGAATACGTGTGATGACGTCCAAATAACCCTCACATGCCTCCAGTCATGAGTCAGTAGTTCCCTGATGTTAGGAGCTAAAGGTTTGTGCAAAACACGCGCAATAAATGTTCCATAGTCCGTATAGATTTTCAAGACCTGAACGACGATCCTGAAATATTCGGCAAGTATTAGTGGGTGATGCAACACCACCTCTCCTGCAAAATTTCAGTGGGGGTGTCAGTAGCCATTTCAAGGAGTATCGTAATCATTTCAGGGAAAGCCGTAGTTCAATTGGGCGAGAAAGTACCCTCTTTCTGGAAATTTACAGGTCCAAAAATGACTTTTATGGAGTCTAAAGGATACAGAAAACACGTTACTGTGTCAGGGGACGAAAATATATGTTTTCATCACAGCAAAAAGCAGAATAAACTGATATTTTGCTAACAAACTGCAATGTGGCAACATCAGCAGCAAATAATTGCATCGGGCTTGAGCTTCACGCCCCGAGAGTAAAGAGGGTTTACCGGTCGAAAATTCGGAACATTGAATGCGATAAAGCTGATGGACTAAGGAACGAGACACTCAAGTCATCACATGGCTGCCCCAAAGTGGGAGGATCATACGCAGATCCAGGGGAGCAAAGAGGGGCACGTGCCCCCTCTATCGACCCTCGGAGCCCCCTGAAATGGCCATGGCGCCCCCTGAAAGGTTGATGGCGCCCCCTGAAATGTGATGATGATGATTGTTCCGGCCGTCGAATAAAGATATCCATATGGGGGGCGCTTCGTTAAAGTCGCCCCAATCGCCGAAGGAAGCTCTGGCGATTCCGGTTTGGATGACAGCCGATTTGTGACGAGGACTCGCGCCGTTGCGCCGTCCCCGCCGTCCAGGTCCCACCTGGCCGCCTCTCGGGACCGGAGTAGGCTGTCTTCGGGACCGTTTTTGTGATGATTTCCCGGGCTTGGATACCCGCATTGCAACCTCGATCAGCTTGGGTGATCCAAGGCATAGGCGTTGGCCGTCAGCCCAGTCTTTTCGGTAGTCGGTTTGGTCGACTGAGTGGAGATGCATTCGTGAGTCTGTCGGTCCTGTTTTTATACAAGTAACTAGATATTTCGGGTACGAATTAGTGGCTATCATTATATTCTTATGATATAGTTGTGTGACATTTTTCTACGTATTGTGCGATGAATAAATTATCTCCACCCGCTATGCACGATATATGCACAAATACCAAAAATAACAATATCTTTAGAAACCAGCTTCAGGGAGGTTCCATGACGGGAGTATCATAAAGAATATTCTTCCGATATTTTTCCCATCATAAAAAATTAATCGCAGAGACAAATCTAAAACAAGTGCGGCAAACTCGACAATTGAATCAAAACTGACCTCAGTCCTTCCATTTTCATTTCAAGAAAAACGTGACGTCTTTAACAAGACTCCCGCTGAAATGTTGCTTTCCATCCCCCCAGGATGCAAAAATCGGTGCCAACCGATAGGATTTTGCGCCCAACTGATGGGTTTTGCCAGTCAAAAGTGGCAACCCCCTGGTCCAAATGGCGCCCCTCGGGAAGCTGCCCGCCCCCCCCCGATCGGCAATCCTGGATCCGCCTACGGGGGGAGATACCTTAGTCACCAGCCTCGGTGATAACAGGTGCTGGCAGAATATGATACAGAAGTCTGACTCGCACAATTGCTTGCCTTTCCGTATGAGAAGTGTACTACGGGGACACGCTAGTTGAGTTAATCGCTGCCCTGAAGTCGTCGTTGCTAGCACTCTGCTCACAGGACAATCGCTGCTTTCTTTTCCCCTGAAAGATCTTGTCACTCCAGCCCGTGGTGGCCAGAAATGGGTCTTACTGATATTGGTAGAGCCTGGTGTTCTGCCGTTTGTATCCCGCTGAACGGAAAGTGTCATCCTTGATAATGGCGATGGAGGCACAATGATCTAAATCCTGGAATGCTTAGTAGAGTGTGACACCCAGGCGCCCAGAATTTCCCCTTCACTTTTTCCCCTTCATTTTTTCTAACTCACTTTTCCAAACACTTTTCCTGGGGATTCTTTTTAGCATAATTCAATAATCCTAGTATATATAAAACCATCTAGTGTGGAAGGAAAAACAAATTTGATGAAAAATGCGCGAGTAAGGGCTAGTAAGGGCTGTAACCGAGTTTCAACTAACTCCCACAATATTATAGCGTTTGGACTTTCTACTCACCTTCCATATTTTCAAGCGTGAATTTTACACTCACTATCCCAATGCAAAACCAGTTTTGAGACACTGCGGAATGGAGTGCTGCGAAATCCGAAAGATTATCCACTTACTGAACGCGTCTTTTTTCTGAGTGTCACCTTCCCACTCTGCTCTTTGTCAGCAAAAGTATTCCATCAAGCAGTCGTCGGAAGTTCCACTTGTAGTGTATTCCGTGGACGCCATGGATCAAAATCTATTCACATTTAAACTTGCGCTGGTAACAGTGGCATCTCCATAAAAGTCCGGATCTTCCGGCTGCTGGTAAGGTCGTATTTTAGACCTCTCTCGCTGTCGGAAGTTTTGCCCTGCTGAGGGAGGATGATGAGCAACAAATGAAGAAGGCTTCCATAGATCTTAGCTGACCCCGGAGGATAATTTTTGGGGTTTTCACTCGTTGGAACAGATCTCTCGCGGCCGCTTTTGCTTCTAGTGATCATAGACCAATCAATTTCTAGGTGTCCCCTAAAATCGATTATTTGGGTACCTTAAAGGTACGAAAAGGATTCGGGCGGGTCAATTCGGCATAAACCTCCCTCAGGATCGTTCCCTGTCACCCGCCTCTCCTTGCTATTGCACACAGCTCACATCGGTACAAACGCCATCTTGGGTCATCTAGGCCATTTGACCCAAATCAAGTACAAAGTAGCTCAGCCTATTCTTCATGTGTACTTTAAATGTGTTAATAATGGTCTATTCTGTCAATATTATTTCGAAAACACACCCCGTAGCTTTCTGGTACGATTTCTTTAGCTGTAACTATACAAAATTTATTTCATGCTGATTTCTCGAACGCGGACAGTGACCTGATTAAGACCAAATTTTGATCGGATGTCCAAAATAAACCATATCATGGAAAATTTGCGGGGCGCTCATTTTTAAACAAACATAGACAAAATATGAAGCCACATCGATTTTAAAAAACACCAATGCAGCAACATTTCATATGTTAGTAGACTCATGAAGGCTCATATTGTCCAGTTGCAGAACAATGTGCGCTATCCAGCTTCGGCCAGGCAGGCCGAAACTGGCCGGAAAGTGAGGGGACCATAGACCTTCAGCCTCCAACTCTGGCACTACATTTTCCACTGCAAAACTGAAAGCTAACCAGATTTTGGCCTATTTTTGCTGCCAGTTAATCACACTAAAAAATTTACTGTGCCCACAAATCCATTAAAAACGAAATAAACATTTTTGCTGGAAGTGAAATGGCCTGGTCTCACCTGAGGCTCATTTTGTGAAAACAGCCTGTTAGTTACCCTCACTGGTCCACAAGAGGAGGTAAGACTTGAAAGAAAGGACGTGCTTGAAATGCGGTCATGAGACGGAGTGAGCTAGCGAGCGATAGCAAGGAAGTGAACGCAGGACTGCATTTCCCAAATGACGAATTTGTGTTGAATCTTCTTTGTATGTCATGAAGATTTATCTCCACTCCGTCGGATCTATGGGACCAATTGGAGCAAGGATCACATCGGCAGATCCAGATTTCCGGTATTGTTGCAAGGCAAAAAAACTGCATCCATGATTGTGACAATGTAGGGTCTGCACATAATTGACTGTTTTTTGGTCCAAAACATGTGGTAGCCATCGGCTTAGTATGATGCTCAGTACCCCTGATCATGCTGTGTATGCTTTATTAGTCAATCATATAATTGGGATATTACAGCAATCGTAATATAAAAAATATAGGTAGAATTCGCAAAGCCCTATTAATGTTTAATGAGACCTCTTAGCAGGGGCGTAGCCAAGGATGGGGCGGCAGGGACAGCCGCCCCCCCTTAGGGCCCGAAGGGCCCCCTGAGGATACGGACCGCGCGAAGCGCGGCTCGCCTCCACTATGATCTGTGGCCAAATTTGAAATTTCATACCAGACAGCGCACTCTCAAGCCCTCTTCAGCACTCTATTCTGTAACAAGCAAGGCCCTTTTTACCCATCAGGGCTCTTTTGGCGCTGTCGCAGGGAAATCGATCGAAATCCTGGCTACGCCCCTGCCTCTTAGTAAATACAAATGTGTGATAACTGAGAAGTGTTGCTTCAATTTTTTCCTCCTGCCTTATTTCAAATTGCTTTATTTTATTCATTTTGTGTTTTATAACACAACAATATACATGGTTGCTTGGATTTAAAACATCAGTCCCACTAAAATATTCGAATTTTGTTATGGGCTACACTTCGGCTGCTTTCGATGAAAACATCACCCCCTGAGCGATGCTCCCCTGTAGAGATAAACGCTCCCGTCGGACCTTTTGTCCCCCTCTCTGTCTCCTCGGTCGGTTAGTCATTCTAAAATTCCCGAGCATTTTTTCTGGGGGGACGTTTGCAAGCCCGATTTAGCTATTTTCGTCTAATTACCACGATATTATTTCACAAGACAAGTAGCTATTTCTCTTGTTAATGGAATACAGAAGTTACCGAAATATCATCAATCATGATTGGACAATCGGTCGGATGAAGTCTGATGCTTTCATCTCAGTTTGGAAATTGTAAGAGCACTGATCATGGTTTTTGAGAGACAATAAATTGTTAGGTGGACTTAAAATGATAAAACATCAGCAGCTATATTTCACTTCTTGGTACGAGCAGGTGCGATGCACCGTTTTAGATTCTTGGAAGTTTTTCAAAGACAGAAGTGTAGATTTTATTATAAAACTTGAAAACTGTTTTATAGAACTTAAAAAAAACTTCTTTGCCGAGCCTTTTTTAATTTTTATTTTGTATGGGAATGGTATGGAAGAGATAGCCACAAAACTTTGTTGTTTTCGTTTTCTCGATCTTTACCCTGGACACATCATTGTAGCTCACCTCTCGCTCGTCTAGACCATCGATCCAATAAGAAAACACCTTGCGGAGATGACTGAATGTTGGGGTGGTAAAAACTGAACCAGTTTTGATGACCGGGATGATGTAATATTAATTAGGGTGAATCCCATTGTTTTTTTACAATTCCTTCATATCCTCATTTCAAATATTTGATTCGACAACACGGTAGTCAAAGTTCATGCAAACTCTATGGCTGTGGCGGATGCAGAGGGGAGGGCAAAAAATATTTACCCCCCCCAAACGGACAAGCTCGGGGCAGAACTATGTTGTGCCTTCCCCTCCCCCCACAAAGTCATCGACCTCCTTTTTGCCTCGACTCCGCTTGAGTTCATAACCGAGATTTGTGTTCCCTTAACTCTAAACTTCAAACAGAACCAGTCAACTTCAGTGTAAGCATTGGGCCGTGGATAGCAAAAACAAGCATCTTGTGCGCATATTTTTCACCCCGTGATAGTTTTTTGCCTTTCGTCTTGGGCATCCCCAAAAACTACTGTCAAATTATATTGCGGCAACATTTTTCACTGTGTGACGTTTCTTATTTTGTTGCGACTTTGCCTTGCCCCCCCTCCAACCGACCGGCTAGATCCGGCACTGCCCAATGGAGACGTCCTTATCCACTCAGCAGAGCCTCAGCAGCCGGATCCCGTCCTCAGTCGGCTGCCACGTGACTGGCGCGCGCCCGAGGCGCAGAGGAACCGGTCACGCCGGTAAACAGGTGTCCGTGTGCCAGTGGCGTAGCCAAGGGGTGATCAGGCTATAGGCTCTCCTTTTGTTCAATATTTCCTATCCAAATTTGTGAATATATTTATTTTGGCTTCTAACTGCAGTTTCTCTGCTATCAACCACCTTGACGTATTTCTTGTAATGCCACTGCTCCTGTCCCATTCACCAAATCATGAATGAACAGACCTGGCTCAGCGGCGACTCATGCGAATCTGGTACTGCCAGCGCCATCTATTGGGAAAATTTTATAAAACTTGAAATAACTTTTTCGCCGAGCCTTTTTTGGTTTTGATTCTGTATGGAAATTGTATAGAGGAGATAGCCGCAAAACTCTGTTGTTTCCGTTTTTCCGATTTTTACCCTGAATTTTTGGAAAACGCTTTCAAATTTCAGCTTCTAATATCTTTCTTACAAAGCAAAAATTCAAAAAGTACAACAACAGAGTTGTGGAGACTGGCTCCTAGAACATAGGCCCACTCACACTGTTTCAATGATTATATTATGTAAAAAGTTATTCAAACTTTAAGTTTGAGAAATTTGAAAAAGAAAGTCAAATTGTACAAAAACTAAAATTGCGTCACGCTTGAAATATCAACTGCCGTAAAGATACACATATTGTCTACTTTTGGTGAAAAAATCACGACGATGGCCACCTTACTTTACGAGATATTTCACGAAATATGCTCCCATAGGGTTAACATTGATAACGCACCCTTAAGTTCAGACACCCGCGGAGTGATGACATCCGATAGATACCATCTGAGTGTAATGTCTGCTTATCACATTAACAAGTGCATTGACGGGGTCTGAGTCACCTTCGCTTTGACTGGGGGTACCCCCTCTAAGATTTCGAGAACCACGCTAAGTAGCGAAAAACGGTAAACGCGTTGGGTAGCCCAGCCACTTCTCCATCGAAAATATTTGAACCTTTTTTTGTCAGGTCACATTTAAGGTCTCTAGAGGTCAAAACATTCCGTCATAGGGATAACATGTAATTGAAGTTTTTTGCAAGTAAAAATAGATAAAAACATTTAGACCATTGGAATCCCCGCAGCAAGCCGAATCAAATGATATATAATATGACCTTCCTAGGTCAAATCAAGGATTTGGCCTGGGATAAGGGCAAGCTCAAATTAGGTAAAATGCATATCATTAGAACCGCAAAGATAAAGCGAATCTAATGCAGTTAAAATAAACGCTCTGTCACCATCCGTTGCTAAGTTATTCGTTTAAAGCAATGTTCCCATGTATTTCCAATGGCGAGGTCATGGCTCGTCCCTGGCGTTAGGCCATCGATATCAAAAATACCGGAACATATTGTCGAGACCTCGGTGGACCCATTATGTCATATGAGTTTCAATCGAATAAGTTCACCCTGATCCGACTTTGCTATATTAAACTTTTTTTAAGTCAGGTCACTTGACCTGTACTGGTGACCTGACCTGATATGTCCTAACCCTAAAATATTCACAAAAGTTGTGAAATTGATATCTCATATCTCATATATCTGATATTTTCATATCTCCGAAAAATCCGTAAAAATTATCAGAGAAAAGGTATGCCCAAAAACGGCGGTGCTGCGCGCCACCGTTTTTCTCCTATCTCCGAAAAACCCGAAGGGGGCGGGTACGGGTACTCCTCCAATACCGGCCGGGCTGTAGCCTCCCATACGGGCCAGACTGCACGACTCGGCTGCTGGGCGCTGCCCCTCATAGAAGGGGCAACAGCATAACAATATGACAGGATGGTTTTTCCATGTTCCGATGCTGGTGTTCATTTGTAGATGTTGTTTTGCGTCTGTTTCTGGTTTTCATATTGATCTAGTTTGAGGCTGTCATCGTTGGTTGTCACAACCCAAGACTCGCCAGATGGTCTTGGGTGGTCCGTAGCCGAGATTAACGCTACAGCTTGGCATATGATTGTCAAATCGTGAAATGGTACTAATGGATTTTGTTGATGTACAGACTTTTATTGCCGCACGCGCTGAAAATGGCACTGCATAACACCCGCCCGAACAAAATGCTAATGTCGCAATGAGCCAGGCTAAAAAGGCTTTGGCAGCATACATTGGGCGGAATTAATGTTAAGCTCGGTGTTATTTCTCTTTTCAGGTGATGTGGGAAATTACTACTATGGTCAGGGCCACCCAATGAAGCCCCACAGGATACGCATGACCCACAACCTGCTGCTCAACTACGGGCTCTACAGAAAAATGGAAATCTACGTAAGTACCTCTACACATGTAGGGCAGAAAGTGCTGCATTGCTGCATGTGTATTTAGGGTTGTTGATATGTATGACTGGACTTATGGCAAATGGGCATTATCTGATAAAGTGAATGGTAAAGATAAATGAAATGAATGAATGGGCAATAGTTTTTAGAGGTATACCTTTTCAAGAAAATTCCACCTGCTCTAGCCCTTTGGAAATATAGTATAATACCCTGGTATTATCTTCGGGAGCGTCAGACATAATTGATTTTTTTGCATTCGCATGGCTGCAGTAAGCTGCGGGGCGGTTGAATGCTACGTTAACTCGAATGATTATGATAATGGAGGTGTAAGAAATGTGTTTGGGTGGTCATACATTCTTTTGATTTCGTTTCCCGGGCATTTTCTACTTTTCTGGGGGAAATTCATGAAACTCTGAAAACTTGGTGGTATTGTACTTTTACCGATATAATTATAATTTGAAATGGAAGGTAGAATAAATTCACTGGAAGTGCTTAGTTAATCAATTCGATCATGAATCGTATAAAATCATCGGATCAGACATTTACCAAGAATGCGCAATGAGTTCCTGATCCTTTGCTCCGAAAACTCGTGTTTGTGATTTGGTCGAAAGTAAAACGGTCTTTTAGGCGAGATGACAACGTGGTGCAAAAAGGAAACTGCAGGAAGAATGGGGTAAGCTGGTTCAGAACAATGATGACTAACCCCGCTAACTAGAGTCTCCTTTGATACCGAATACATTATTTAACGCTTGATCCATGCATATCGCTTGGTGTAGTGTTTATTTCATGAAGCAGATAAGCATCATGAAGCAGATAAACATCATGAAGCAGATAAGAGACAGCGCAGCATACAAAATATTATATCTAGTCCTTACTGTCTTCTTCCCAACCCCTCTCCCCAGTTTTAAGTATGCACATAAGTTCGGCGTAAGGTACACCCAGTAGGGTATATGCGGCATACCCATTGGTGCACTTTCCGCGGGGTGCAGTTCAGCAGGCGCCCTTTGATCGGCTCTCATCGCTCACCATTAGGGTCTGGCCCGCTCATAAACGGCGCGGTACTGCTTTGGATGTTGTTACACGAAAAATAATGTGTTCAACTCGGTACCGCCAAACTTGTGAAACGACCATTAGCCAGGGTTCTGCCCGGTATCCGTCCACCGGTGTGCTGCCATTTTCAATGATCAGCAGCATGTCCTAGGTGTGTGTGTGTGTGTGTGTCGTGTGTGTGAGCACCAGTTGTTGAGCTCTGCCCTGTGGCTCCGCAGCGGCCGCACAAGGCCACACAGGAGGAAATGACCAAGTTCCACAGCGACGACTACATCAGGTTCCTGCGCTCCATCCGGCCCGACAACATGTCCGAGTACAACAAACAGATGCAGAGATGTGAGTGCCGGGTCAGATGGTGGCAGATGCCGGCCAAGCCCGCCACGGGCGAGGCGCAGCCGCTATGTTGCATGCTTACGCGGTATTTGGGTTAATCTTTGTGATTGTTGATGGCTTTAGAAGCTTGAGCCATTGAAGCTTATTTCCCTATGTTCTCTAATTGTTACGTTTTAGAGGTGGTATTGAATTGTTTCCAGGTTCACTCACACATGTGTATCGGCATTAAACATCTTTTAGGAAGTCTGTGCTTTGGTTGCCATCCAAACCTAGTGGAGTTTTGACACTAAGCGTGGTCCGGAAATCATTTCGCGGGGTAATCTCTTTCTGGAAGGTTTCGGCAGAAGTTTGAATCATTACAAATAATTGGGGCGAAGAAAATTTTTAAGCGCCAATATCCACTATATTAAAACGTGACAGTGTAATATAAAGTGTGTTTTAGCTTTCTCATGTGTAATATGAAGTGTTTTAGCTTTCTCAGAGGCCTGCTGCACCGTTTGAAATAATTTTTTATGTCCTCAAAATAATATAAAACGTGAAGATTTGAAGTATGTTTATCACTTCTGTGATGTTTCATTTGGGGTGCCCAGGCACCCCAAAAAATATATATAAAATCACACCCCTGGTTCCTGCGGTTGAAATACCTGCAGAATATTTAGTTTTGCAGCTTTCAAAGGCCTGTCTCGACAAATAATCTAAAATACCTTCGATTCTTTCTGCATGTTTTTTTCTCTGGAAATCTAAGTATGTTTTCAGTGGATTAGTTTTGGTTTCTTCAATCTGTCTATCCCATATCGTTTTTTTCCTATCCCCGCTGTACGTTATTATCCCGGTATTTACTGGGCGGCTCCGTGTCCCGGCAGTTAACGTGGGCGAGGACTGTCCGGTGTTCGACGGTCTGTACGAGTTCTGTCAGCTGTCCACCGGCGGCTCGGTGGCCGGCGCCGTCAAACTCAACCAGCAGGCCGCCGAGATCGCCGTCAACTGGGCCGGCGGCCTCCACCACGCCAAAAAGTCCGAGGTCAGGCCCACCGCGCTCACTCACTCACACGCCGGTGCTGTGGTTTATGTTTGGAGTTGGATGTTGAAAGTGAGGTGGTTTCTTTCGAACGCTGTTGTGTCGCCCGTGCAAATCGTCCGAGTCAAATGGGGCTAATTCACTACTAACAGTGGTAATTAGTTACCTGTGATTCGGTAATAGTGTGGCAACAAATCACATATGTTAGCATGATCCTAGAGTTTTACGACCAAATATCAAATAATTCATTATAAATTACGTATGATGACCAGCGCGAAACAGATCTCGGATGATGACCGTGTTCCACATCAGTCCTGACCACCCACCTCCCCTGAGGGTTCCGGGTTCTCTCGGATGGTGACCGTGTTCACAGCCGTCCTGACCACCACCTCCCCTCAGGCGTCCGGGTTCTCTCGGATGGTGACCGTGTTCCACAGCCGCCCTCACCACCCACCTCCCCTCAGGGTTCCTGGTTCTCTCGGATGGTGACCGCGTTCACATCAGTCCTGACCACCACCTCTCCTCAGGCGTCCGGGTTCTCTCGGATCGTGTTCACATCAGCCCTGACCACCCGCGTCCCCTCAGGCGTCCGGGTTCTGCTACGTGAACGACATCGTGCTGGCGATTCTGGAGCTGCTGAAGTACCACCAGCGGGTGTTGTACATCGACATCGACATCCACCACGGCGACGGCGTGGAGGAGGCGTTCTACACCACCGACCGCGTCATGACCGTGTCCTTCCACAAGTACGGGGAGTACTTCCCCGGCACCGGAGACCTCAGGGTGAGTGCCGCGGCTTCTGCCGGCTACCCGGGTGGAGAGATCGGATACGCGAGACGGGCTTTGTAAGATTCTGTTTGAACTGTGAATATAATGTGTTATTCTGGCCTGGATTGGGTGCTCGGTATCCATGTTCCTGTTCCGCTCCATCACCATTGATGTTACCTGGACGACACCAACCTGGGGTGAAGGTAGTAGCATGTTAGTAACGCCTGTGCACCCTTCTACCGTGGAATGCCCATCACATGGCGGCACCGACCGTTTCCACTGCACCACCAACCCACCTCCTCTCACCAGGACATCGGCGCCGGCCGCGGCAAGTACTACGCCGTCAACTTCCCCCTGCGCGACGGCATCGACGACGACGTGTACGAGCAGATATTCGTGCCGATAATGTCGAAGGTGATGGAGACGTACCAGCCGAGCGCGATCGTGCTGCAGTGTGGCGCCGACTCACTGTCCGGCGACAGACTCGGCTGCTTCAACCTCACACTGAAGGGTAGGTCCTGACTTAAGGTCCTGACCGGAGGTCTGTAGTGTGGGGTGATTGTGGTTTTGGAGTTCTTGCCAACCCGGAACTTATATATTGTATCTGGGTTCGGAGGCGAGATTCAGCGAAACTTTACTGAGGGCGCATTCTGTAAATAATTTATTTCGTCTTTCCTATTGAAAGAAGGAAGGACTTCATGTTTTGGATACGTTTAATATGTCACTCGTGAAAAAGTAGTCGATGACACCTGTTCTGGAGTTCCTTGCTTCAAATAGCCTGCGGTTTTAAATTGGAGGTGCCAGCTCTAATAGCTGTGCTAATCCATCAGTTTTGGATTCAACCCTTCGATCACATTAACGAAACAAAAATATTCGAACTTGTATTCGTGTGGTTTGCATCCAACTATCGATGACAAAATGTATTGTTCATCATACACAGTAAATTGACAATCACCCACTGCTGCTGCAGGCCACGCCAAGTGCGTGGAGTTCATCAAGCGGTACAACCTGCCGCTGCTGCTGCTGGGCGGCGGCGGCTACACCATCCGCAACGTAGCCCGCTGCTGGACCTACGAGACCGCCGTCGCCCTCAACGTCGATGTGGCCAACGAACTGCCCTACAACGACTACTTCGAGTACTTCGGACCCGACTTCAAGCTGCACATCAGCCCCTCAAACATGGCCAACCAGAACACGCCCGAGTACCTGGACAAGATCAAGACGAGGCTGTTCGAGAATTTGCGTATGCTGCCCCACGCGCCTGGTGTACAGGTGAGGCGCCGCGCTGCGGGCTCGGCGGTTGGAGCTGCGGCTGACTGGGGGCGGTGTGTTGCGGTAGACTTCTCCTGCCGCAGTGCAGTTCGGGGGTGTTTATGGGGCAGGTTCAGCGTATAAGCTGCGCTGGTATGCGTCTTCTTTGTGGCCCGAGGCTTTTCTGCTGTTCGTTTCAGGATTATTCCTCGGCAGTGTCCCAAAACTGGTTTTGTGCTAGGGTGCTGAGTGTAAAATGATTATGTGAAAATATAGTCGGGGAATGAAAAAGATCAAAGCTACGATATTGCGAACGTTAGTTAAGCCCTATTTAAGCCCTTCTTTAAAGTTTTGGAAGAACTTTTTCATCAATATTCCCTTACTTTTATACCTTTAACACTTGCCTCTATGGGAGGGTATTTGAACACCCCTCGGGTGGATGCACACCTGAGTTTTTTTTGGGGGGGGCAAACTCATGTCTGCCCTTCCCTGGGGGTAGGAGGACGTGCAATTTGGCTGCTCGACAGGCCTAGTATAAGCTACCTCTCCAAGTACATGATCGATCGCCTGGGACGGGGGAGCGAATATTTTTTTGCTCGATAGACGTAGTGTAAACACCTTTTTCAAAAATTTATCCGGCCTTTGGGGGGCCAAAAGATAGTTTGCTCCCCCTACAGCGCTGTGGGGGCCATGGCCGGAATGGCTCCCCTGCGTCTGCCAATGACCCCCCCGGACCATGGTGAAGGTGGCTCGGAGGCCCACCGGGATGGTTAACACCCGCACTGGAGAGGCGTCTGGCACTAACGAGCACTGGAGTGGGGGGCCTGGTAGGCCCCCCTAAGATCTCGGAAACTAGGAGGTGTAGAAAAACGTCATTTAATATGTGGGTGGGGGCTATGGTGATCTACATCATGACCATTTTTCGTTGACCTAGGTCAATATCCTCAAGGTGGAACGAGGTCATAAAGGTCAAATCTTGGCCATGCTGGGGACCGATCGGTAAATGCTGTTATGATGCGGTTAAATGGCGGGAATAAGCTAAAGGCGGGCCAGGGTCATATAGAGAAGGTCTCAAAGAACCTTCCCTACAATTTTGGGGTCAACGTCATTCTAGGTCATTGACCTTTAAGGTCACAAAATGATATAGTACTTATAATGTATACTTTGACTAGCACTATAACCACTGTTTGGCGGAAAAAGAGGATTGACCTTTCTCCAATGACCTTTGACCTTGACCTTTGTATTGGGGTACCTTATCGATGACGTCATAGCATAATATACGTCAGACCTGGTAACGCCATTTGACCGGAAGCGCTGTGGTCAGTGACCTTGAAAGTGCAGATATGGCCTTGACCTGTGACCTTTGACCTTGACCTTGACCTTGATATTCATGTGAAGTGACCTTGACATATAATCCCGGTTATATGACGTTATGGCTTCACCACTCGGTCTCCAATGCAAGCTAACTGGTCCGACCGCGCGATTACGGTGATCTCAAAATCCAAGTCTGACTTTGAAAGCCTATAAGTAAAAAAATTCGACCGATTTTCAAAAAAATCTTCACCAATCGACGCGGTATTGAATCCTGTTCAATGTGGCAAACTATCGTGTTTCGGCTACGAGCGGTTCTCCGGCCACCTCGGAAAAACAGGTGGGGGCCTCCACCCCCCGCCAGTGCGCGTTTTAATGAGTTCATATGCACCAGGATTATTGAGTCGTTCTAAAAGTTTTGCTTGAAAAGCGAGAGGACGATCGAGTAAAAGTTTCGTAGAAGTGAGTGGAAAATTCAGCTTGCCCGGGTGTCGCTCTCACCCAGCACCATGGGATTTGGAACACTATACTCTGGCAATATATCTGAAGATCATATTCATTTTCTCATTCTGCAATTTCGATATCATCCAAACCTCTGTTCGTTCTTTCTTTGCAGCTAGACGGCCGTCAGTGTAATTTCTTAACTACGTATTACGCTTGAAGGTGGTCGTCTTTCAATTAAGTATTACTGGTTGATTGCTCCTTTGCTTTCCCACTATGTCATGTTTAATGTTCAATTGTCAAGGAAGGACGCCACAGTACTGGCTAGACCAAAGTGTAAAAACGCTCGAGGTTGTGGAGTCATTTTTCTGGTTGGGAGACTGCTGACCGTGTGCCTATATTTATGCTCTGGATCGTTTATTGGTTGGGTATGTTATGTATCTGCTCCAAATGTCATACTTGACACTTTGTGATCCTCCTGTTTCACCTCTGGTTTGCTCTTATGTAAATTTCAAGCAGATTTGTTTTTGACAAGAACCCGTGTTTTGTGTAGCCGACCGGTGCAGATTGGGTCCTTTTCTGATGTCCTTTTCTGATTTCTGATTGGGTCCTTTTCTGATGATCATGGAGGATAGTGGGGTTTTTAGTTAAACCCGATCCTCGGCAGCAGAATGACGATCTTTGAACATATATTCGGGGTATAAAAGTAAAGAATGGAGGAATCTGCTTTCTTTTAGGGTACGGTCGGAAGTGAACGTAACCTGCTGCCCCCTCCCCCTTTTGGTTTTGCGCGAGGATGGAAATCTGTGTCGCACGAAATCATGTTTATTGGCCAATTAACACCTTACAAACGTGCAAACTAATACCTTTTCACAGAATCTTCAGTTTTTTTAACATTAAAGACATTTAAAGTCATATGTATTATGGTTCGCCAGCATGATAATCAGCCTTTATGAGTCATCATAAGCGATATGCTGGAGCCCTCGCCCTTCACCGAAACCGCAGATCAATTCCATCACTGTTGTACGTTCTTACGCCGCGCTTCGCCATCTGACTCGCAGTCTCCGCTTTCAGACGGCGGCCATTCCAGAAGACGCCATCGACAACGAAGAAGACGAGGACGAAGAGAAGCAGCACCCCGCCGACGAGCGCGTCAGCATCCGCGCCTCCGACAAGCGCGTCGCCGGCGACAACGAGTTCTCCGACAGCGAGGACGAGGGAGAGGGCGGCCGGCGCGACGAGTCGTGAGTCACGGGTCCCGGGCCGGGGCTGGGGAGGGGCGTGAGCTGGCTGTACTGGCGGTGTCGGACACGGCTGTACTCATGTCTGGTCCTCAGGGAGGCGAGGTGTGTGGCCGGGACGTTATCAGAAGTTGTCAGGTCTTATCACTCGGTAGTCAATATCTTGAATGGGTGTTGGCTCTTTAAATAAGGTAACCATGCAGTGTCACTGGCGGTAGAACGTGGCTTCTGTCCAAGTCGCAGACCACCAATGAATGAAATGGTGGATTAAACCAGCTTCGAATACATTGCCGTCTATGAAAGGTTCATACAGCCGCTGGCGCTTCCAGGACAGTCCGTTCTGACCGGACGTTTGATGACACCCCCTCTCGCGCTGCAGGTCCGGCAAGAAGAAGAAGCTGCGGACGGACGGCACGTCGCCGGGCAAGGCTGGCGACGATGCCGAGGTCAAGGCCGAAGACAAGGACGCCGTGAAGATGGAGAACAAAGCGGCCGGCGCCGGCGACCCTGCCGCCGCCGCCGTACCGCCCGCCGAGCCCATGTCCACGGCGTGAGCGGTGCTGTTGTCGCCCTTGTTGCTGGACGGCGACGCTGATCGCTGGCTCCGGCGTTTTTATACATACAGCATTTTTCGCCCAGCCCCGTCCCCTCATTTTCATTGTTCCGATGGACCGTGCTTGGGAACCGCAAGAGTGGCTTAGGTTGTAGAGAGTGGTGCAGAGTGGTGGCCGTGTTCGATGAATGATTGTGTTCCTGGTGTTGATTCATTCCGGGCTTTGATTGGCTTACCATCGTGCCAGGCCAATGCTGATTGGTGCTTGTGACAAAAGATTTGTGCTGCGGCCGGCAAAGGGCGGCGTGGTCGCCTGGTGAGAATATGTGCGAGAATTTGGAGTTACTGGAGCGGTGTTAAGTAGAGGAATCTCCTGGTTGCAGGCCTGGAATCGTGCGTCGGACATGGTACGGCCGTGTGTGGTGAGGGGCACATAGTGAACTGAGGACGACTGCTTTTTGTCATGCTCACCGTCTAAGTCTGTAGCTAAATTATGCGAGAAAGTGCGCCTCAGTTTGAGTATTTGTACACGCCGTGTAACGCATTGTGAGTTGGGTAGCATCATTATCATCTCTCACCCGTAGCGCCACTGAGTCGCGCTGCGAGCGAGAATCATTTGATGTAGCTAGATAGGCCATCTTGGATGCGAACAATAAAGTGATGCTGAAGTATCCTGAACTCTTTCATTTTCATGTGTGCATGCTCTCTTCGGCTCTTTGTGCTTGGTGTCAGTTGACGAACGCCGTGTCTGGTGTAAGAATATGATCGCCGCCGCTGAGATACAACGGGTACCTGACAAACAGCCCAATACATGAGCGCACAAAATCGTCTCGAGTTACAATCTTCGGTGTCACATTATCATGTCGCGCTCTGATCAACTAATGACGATAGTCTCTGGAGGGCGGTGCAAGCCTGAACGTTTGTTGTGCTCTTGTGCTGAAGGGCCCAAGTAACTAACGAGCTGTCACTGTAGGTGGGGCTTTGTCCTCGAAGTCGGTCGGCAGGATCGGTGGGTGGGCTATTAAACACGAGGCCTGGGTCCGAATTCTGGTCTGATATATGAAATGTTACGATAAAGGTTCGAGTATGCGTTAGAAATGAACGTTGGAGCATCTTACTAATATTGTGACAATGTTGCAGCGATGTTGTTACGACAATATTTTTAGGAAAACCTATTCACAATCATTTCAATGTCGTGTGCTACTAGAGTGCATAGGCGGATCCAGGATTGCCAATGGGGGCACATTCCTAGGAGAATGGCGCCCTCCAGACCAGGGGGTGACACTTCTGACCGGGGAAACCTTTCAGGTGGGCCCAAAATCCTATCGGTGGGCGCTGAGGCTCGCATACTAGGGGGTAAGCGCCATTTCGGGGGGCGCCATCGACCTTTCAGGCGGCGCCGTGACCATTTCAGGGGGAAGTGTGGGTCGATAGGAGGGAAACGTGCCTCCTTTGCCCCTCCTATATCCGCGTATGCGAGGGTGTCCGATGCGGATTTTTTTATCCGAGGGAAACTTCGAGGTACTGCGCAAAGTGAAGGTGGTAATCTGGAGGTATTTTAGAGGTTTTCATATCCCTGCAGTGGCAAAAGGCAATTGCGCCATCTGCCGCGTTCCAGTTTTTGTTCCTTTTGCATGCTTCCGGCCGGCGTGCGTGTGTTTTTGGGTTGATTGAGGTTCTCAGGCTTTGGTTCTCAGGAAGAAGGGGGCGAGGATTTGGTACGTACTGTTGGAGAAATCAATAAAATTGAATAAAATGAATTATCTAACTCGGGGAATGTGCGTTCGTTTTTCACTAAAGAAGAGCCATACTATTGGCAAGTTCTCTACTCAATCCTACATAAAAACAAGTCAAAACAAGAGTCTCCCCCTCACTTAAATGCTAATGGTAATGAAATAACGAATCCTGTTGAAATTGCAAATAAATTTAATGCCTTCTTTGGGTCAATAGCAGCCACTTTAGACAGCAGCCTTCAACAATCCAACGTCAACCCCATAGCTTATTTAGATAACCTCCCTAGCCCTGAACGACAATTTGTTCTAACTCAAGTAGATGCTCCCTCTTTACTTACTATTATCCAAAATTTGTCAAGCTCAGTTGCTACGTCTGACTGTCTCACTCCTAAAATACTCAAAGCTCTATCCTCAACTCTAGTGCAACCTCTCACACATGTAATTAACCTTTGCATCGCCAATGGAGCGTTTCCCCGTATCTTGAAGAGGGCTTTAGTAGTTCCGGTCTATAAGGCATCCGACCCAACCTCCCTTAGTAATTATAGACCGATAAGTCTTCTTAACATTGTCTCCAAAATTTTGGAAAAAATTGTTTTTGCTCAGCTTTCTTGCTTTATTGATTCTCAAAACATTCTAAATGATTATCAATTTGGCTTCAGAAAATCGCACAGCACTTATATGCCAATTGCCCTGTTTCATGACTATGTTACTTCAGCCCTCTCAGATAAAAAAGTATGTGCTGCCATCTACCTGGATTTTTCTAAAGCTTTCGATACGGTTAACCACGATATTCTGCTTGAAAAGTTAAAATTTTATGGCATCAGAGGAAATTCTCTTGCATTTTTTCGCTCATATCTTGCTAATCGTACTCAAATGGTCAAATTTAACTCCAGCCTCTCTACAAGTCAGCAAAGCATGTACCATGGCGTTCCTCAAGGTTCTATTCTAGGCCCAGTTCTTTTTTTGTTATATATAAATGACATTGTCAATAGTTCGCATGAGTGCAAATTTTTCCAATTCGCTGACGACACTTTACTAACCTTTGTAGCCAAGGATACCTCTGAACTACAACAAACTGTCAACAGAAACATCCCGTTAATAATGGGCTGGCTCACTAGTAATCGGCTTTCTGTCAACCCCAAAAAATCATCTTACCAACTTTTCTCCAGTACCGATAATCAAGCCAACTTAAGTATCACCATTAATAGTGAGACAGTCAGGCGACAGCATTCGGTAAAATATTTAGGCATCACTATCGATGAAAAGTTTAAATGGGACTCACACGTCAGAAATGTTGAAAACACGGTCTCCCGCAATATAGGCATTATCGCGAAAAGCAGATTCTTTTTGAAATCAGAGCACCTTCTTCTTCTTTATAACTCTTTAATTCTACCTCATCTCTCTTATGGTGTTCAAGTCTGGGGATCTACTTTCCCCTCTAGATTAAAAAGATTAAGTACGCTCCAGAAAAAAATTGTTAGAATCATCGATGGTGCAGATTATCTTGCTTATACCAGCCCCATCTTCAAAAAATACAATATCCTGAAACTAGCTGACTTGCATAAATTTTCTCAGATTACTGTTCTACACGATTTTCTAAAAAATACCCTGCCTAGACCCATGGCCGAAAAATTTGTGCTTGCATTACCGAACAGAGGCAGGATTTTGAGACAAACAAAGCACTTTGAGGTACCTTTCACCGCCCTTGTTTATCGTAAATTTTCTCTGTTCATCTCAGCCCCGCGTGTGTGGAATAATGATCTTGCATCCAAAATCAGGGACATGAATGACGTTCCTCGGATCAAATCAGCTTTTAAAAAGGTCATAAAGAAGATGTATGTTGACCTGTATTGAGGCATGCAATGTAGTTTTTTTCTATCAATATAGTTTTCTTTTCTTTCACTTTACTTTTTTTGAGCTAGGTAGAATCTACTGTAATGGTCGAAAGTGAGGATAGGTACTTGTTTGTCTTTGCCGGATGTGAGGCGATTCTAGGGTTGCACTCTTATTCTAAAAATGCCCGGTGCCCATTTTTCTGTTTTTCTTTCTCCCCCGTCTACTGTATGTGGAAAGTTAACGATCGCGCACCGAGTGAGTGGTTGATCTTCTTTCGTAATTGGGGAAGTCTTCGTAAAATATAGGTTAAGGGAGGTCGAAGACAGGCCCCCGTGGCTTTCCCGTCTCTTGGAGCCTGCACCACCGTCTTTTAAATTTGCCCCAGTCTTAGTATTCACCGCCACTCCAGACCTAGATCATAACAGCCCTGTGATTGTCTTTCCTGATGACCCCTCCCCTGCCAGGTTCGACGGATACATGCCCCGGCGCTGCTGTCCGACCGCTGTGGGTTTGGAACCGTCTGGAGTCGCCTGGTGGTTCCTGATCCGGCTGGCGTTGGTGGGGGCCTACTGGCGCCGTGGTCTTCCGCCGCCATGGAGGGCTCGCGATGGAGCTCGCATGCTGCGGAGGGTCGCGCCGCCTGCACGCTGGAGGGCCGTCGAGTGACACTAGCAGCGGTGCTGCGATGGAGCCGGGCTGGCGCCCGTTGGGTGCGGCGCTCTCGGCGCCCCCTTTGCTCGGGGATGCTGGGGCCGCGCGTCCGGTGAGCCGGCGGCGGATTCGGACTTGCCTGTTTGGTGCTGCGCGCGATGTGAGTGAGCGCACTCCTCTCACCTGGAGGTGAGAGCCCGGACGGGGAGGCGCCGAACCGACTCGAGAGCTGAGCTCTGCTGCTCCGGCGACCGATGTCTGAGGGGGACAACCAACCACGGCGTCTCGATCTTGAGAAGCCGAACTCGATCTTGACTCAAGGACTGGATTCTGCTGTTCCGGCGTCGGATGACTGAGGAGGGCGGTTGGTCGCGGCGTCCTGATCTCGGGATATCGGTCTCAACTAGGCAGCTGAGTTCTGCTGCTCCGGCAACGGATGGCTGGGGAGGTCGGCTGGTCTCGGCGTCTCGATCGTCTGATGGGTCCTCCGCGTGCTCTTCGGGCGTGGGAGCTGGTGCGACGGGGGCCGGCCGGCGGGCCGGGTGGCGGTGCCGCGCCTGTGCTGCTTCTTCTCTGATGGCCTGACGGGGGCGTCGGCGGCGAGCGATGGAGGGAGCGACCTCGTTCTTCTCTGGAGGCCTGACGAGGACGATGGGCGGGGAGGGGAGCGATCTCGTGTCTATCCGTGATGGATCTCTGTTTTCTCGACTGAGGTCAGGTGTCATTCTGATGATGAGTGATCATTACTAGCCTATGCCGATCCTGTTTGCTCATGGTTAATGATAGTGAACAAATGTCCAGTTATCGGCATGCGGCTCCCTATTCTGGAATCTTGAAGACCTGGTTTTTGTTTGGGAGGTTTCTCTGGACGGGCACCATGTGAGCCCCTGTGCAGACGTTTTAAGAGGTGGTACTTTCCTTTATACTACGCTGGGTACCTGCTTATCCCCCCGCGGCCTCGAGCCGCTGGCGCCGCCTTTGTCCGCCTGGAGCTGCCTCGACGTAATGAGTTATTTACTATAGTACTGTAATTAATATTTCAACGCTTGCCCCCATCGTAGACGATCAATCCAGGCCACAAATCCGATCGGCCTGGCTATACTGGGAGAACGCTTGAGTGACTCCTTGGTCTCGTTTGAGTGGGGCTGGCTCCCTATGTGGATGTCTTGGATACATGCGTGGGGTTTGGCTGGGGGTCCCGCGAGCCGCCGTCGTCGTCGTGTCGCTGCTGGGTGTTTCGGCTTTGGTGTGGCGGTTGTTCCGCGGGGGCCCGCTGGCGGGGCCTCTGCGCGTCGGCCCGGCGGTGTGGCGCTCGTTGCCTCGGCGGAATTTCTGTGGGATCCGTCCTCTGTTGCGTCTGGCTCGGGCGGCGGCCGTGCCGGTGGTGGCACTGACGATTGGTTCCCGGGACCTCTCGGCTCTGCCACCTGCGGGGCGGCTGCTTGCCCCCACTAGGCGCATTTATGCGGGGAGCGGATCTCACATATCGATGTAGATTGGTGGCGCCACTCACTCACTCACTGTGGATTGGTGGCGCCCCCTTGTGGTTGCCTGGCCCGGGCTGGCTTGTGGGGTGGTGGCATCTATTACGGTTTTACTGTGCACTTCTCGTCATTCCCTACCAGCTTTGGTGTCTGACTTTTAACGTTGTTTTTGGCATGTACCGGCGCGCATTTTTGCCGTTTGTCTTCATCGTGGTGAATATATGTATGGATTCAATTGTAATGGTTGAGATCTCTGGTCGCTCCAGTAAAAATTGAAAGGATAGTTGTCCAGTGTGCAAAGTATGGCATTTTCGACGAGATCTCGTCGGTGCGAGTGCCCTTGGAAACAGGAGCGAGTGGTGCGAATTTTATCAACCTGGTGCGAATTTAAGAGACTGGTGCGAGAAAGCTGACACTGAAAAACAAACAAATAATGGGTAAATGGCCATAAAGACACAGAAGGGGGCCTTATAAAAAGTCCTCAACTAACTAACTAATAAGAGAGGTAGCATTCTAGCATGTGGGTAGGGATGGGTGCGTTTTTTTCCCTGGTATATGGCAGATTGGTGTGAATTTTTGGTGGCTGGCGGTGCGAGAATTTTAGATGGCTGGTGCGACTCGTCTGACCTGCTGCCATACGTTGCAGACTGGATAGTTGTCACTTGTCATGCACTGTCATTCTAGGTAATCTTAAATATGTGTTTTTCTACGAAAAATAAACTCAAGGCCCTGATTAATACTTAAGTGACAAATGATATTTTGACCTTACATTCAAGTTTCCATGTCTCCATAAGGTCTATATTGTATGACGGTACTGTGTGAGCTGTGCATTTCAAAATATGGGAAATATTAGTTTTCTAAATGCTCAAATCGTGACTTCTTGACAAAAACCGGAAATTTCCGATCAGTGTTTTATATGTATTTTTAGTTATTATCTAGAAAATGAAAAAATAGATGTGTATACCTTTGTGTTGTAAATTCTGGTGTATATTAATTGATAAATTTTGGCATAAACAATTTTTGAAGTCTTGGCATGTCTTTAGGTATCATGCACATTTGTTATATCCACTTTTCACACATTGCTAGGTGAAGAGGCCACATGCCATTTTGTCTGCTGCAAAATTTGGAAACATTCAAAACTTATAATGTTTAATGGTCCTTGTTCCGTTTCACCCAACAATCACCCATGGAAGCCTGACATCTGCCACTGTGGAAACTGACCACCATTTCCTGGAACTGCTGCTGCTGAACTTCTGTATGAGTGATTTAGTGATTCTGAACTTCTGATTTAGTACTAATAGATAGATTGATATAGTTTGTTCTAATTCCTTCTAGTTGGTACCAACCAAAGCTATTCCTGCCCCACCAATCAACCAATTATTGAAGTTGGAGGACATCTTCATTATCATTGACATGAAAATATTTGTGAACCAGTGATTTTAACATTTTAATACTTTCACATGTAGCCTCACTTAATAACCTCATTGTACCTAATATTGACTGGATTTAGTGAAATGGCCTGCAGTGTTTCTAACTTGCCTATTGTACAATCAGTTTTGTTGCAGCCTACCCAGGGTTCAAATTTACTTTTTTGTTCACATACTGCTCCTATATTTCAGTATGTTGTTTTACCTTTATATTATGCTGTTAATCCTACATTGCATGTATCTTCTATTTAATTGGTACATTTATATACTAATTTGGTAAGATTTTACAGTACTTCTGGTATGCTTGAAGACAACTGGAATGGCATTGCTGATCCTTCTGAAGTGTGACATCCAGATTGTCCCTTGTTTAAGCTGATGTATGAATGTCAGTGAGTCTGAGGTTTCAAGATGTAAGAATTTTTGGACAATGTCCAGTGGAACAGAGTGTGAAACTTGTGACTTCTGGTCATGTATTCTATAAAAAATATTTTGTTTTAGTGACAAGATATTTGCAATAGCGGAATACTTGTCCCAAGCCTTCCATTTGGTGGCCAAGTTATGTAGGTTCTGGTATGATTTTAAGGATTACTTTGGAATTTTGTTTCATTTCTTGGTGGTTTTGTTGTTATTAAACTTCACTGTGTGTGTGTAGACAAAAAACTACGATCAGACCTTTCCATTGATGTGATTTTTTGCTCACATTACTGTCACACTGAAGGAAGCTGTAATGTGTGGTTTCCAGGCTCTTGACAGTAAAGTAACTGAAAATAAATACCTAAATACTTTAGAGGAGATACAGGAACAGGCTTTGGGATTTTTATGCAGGAAAATGATCATGTGTCCATTTGGGTGAAGTCACAGAATTATTACCAAAATGTTAATGGCTTCAGTATAGAATGACTTATTCATATGTAATTATAAAGTATGTTGAGGATGTCATTTTATCAATGATGAATGGGAAAATTGAAATAGCCTTTCCTGGAAACCTGCACTGCAGTCAACTTGGTATTGTGAGGATGCAAATGGTTCTTCAAAGTTTCCAGCATCAAACTAAGGCATATTTTGTGAATTACCAATGACGGATCTGAAAAAGGCTTTCACTTATCTTGAATTCTCAGGGGAGTGAAAATGATTTCAGATTGAGTGGAAAATAAGAGAATGTCAAATAAAAATGAGTGTTCATGCTATAAGTGACCTCAGGTGTTCAATATGAAATGTACTTTGGATTTGATGTGATGACAGCTTGGCAAAGACATTAACACATGTTTTGTTTTTGCAGATAAACATGCCTTCTAAGGCTGAAGACATCCTTGCTGGCTTTCAACTGTATCCTTGGCAGAACAAAGTCAATGTGCCTTGTATTCACTGACTGTCTGTGGAATTTTGTGCAGTGTACTTGTATGTCAGTGGGTAATTGTTGGAATTCTTATTAAAGGGGAGCAGCTGTCTTTTCTAGCTGTAACTGATATACAATTTCGACCTCAGAACTTTTGTAACTTAAGAAGTTAAGTTGATATTTTTGGCATATGAATTTGTAACCTTATGTATGCCAAACATGTATCTATGCCTACCCAAAAATTTTTGGAAATGCCAACACAGGCAGACTGTTCCCCATAGTGTCTAGGGAATTGTACAACAATCTCATACATTATCCTTACATGACCGATTTCCTTTGCCAAATAATCCCGGCTTGGATTACGTTTCGGACTACGTTACGTTACGGATTACGTTTCTCATGTAATTATGTTTTTACCATAAGGACAGGATACAAATCAGGCAATGAAAAAGGGAACTGTTTTTAAGTGCTAGAACGTTTGTTCTTCCTTGACTAAATTCCCCAGTAATTGGATGAACTTGAGGGATGCGGACAGTGGCAAGATACTATGGCAAGGAAATGAAGACTTGTAAGTAATTATCCATATGATTCTGATATGGACGACAGCTTCATGTGCACATATACTTTAGAACATGGAATGCCTAGTGACAGCAATGCAACTGCATTTGAAATCAAGCCATCGAACATAAACTGGACCCTAACTGGATCAGTAACAGGCCACAGTAAGGTCATGATGTCGTCTGCCGTGTCGTGAGATCTGCGGTGTTTTTGGCTGCTCCTCCACTATTGGACCTGACCCGCCTCTGACACTGTCACGTGACGTTCAGGTCGCTCCCTGACGTGGAACATGAGGCGCGCGTGCCGAAGTCGATCCTGAAGTGCCGTGCGATATCACGCGAGATCAACTTCACATCGGCGGAGCCCATGGAGAAGTTCCGACTGGAACAGCGTGTGCTCTTCAAGGTAGAGTCTGGGGGACGGTATGGTGTTGTATGGAATTGGTAAGAGTTGTCGTTCATTTCCTTGCTGGATCTCATGGTTGATTCTCTACGAGCGAGCACATGTTGATTTATGTGATAGTGTATCCTGTCATGTTCTGCTACTCGGACGTAAACATACATCGCTTCCGTTGTAGTCCTAATCATTTTGCGTTACAATTTCGTTGTTTGACACTTTTCTTGACCTTCCAGGGCCGATGTCTGGAGGAGTGGTGTTTTGACTTCGGCTATGTGATCCCAAACTCGACCAACACTTGGCAGAGCATCATTGAAGCGGCGCCTGAGAGTCAAATGATGCCTGCCAACGTACTGAAGTAAGTTGTGGAGCTCGGCAACGCTATGTTAGGCCAAATATCAAATTCGAAAAGGATCTGCTTAAACGTTTGTGAGAGATTCATCCCACTCGAATGTGCGTAAGTGGCCGGGTGAAAATGGGGGATCATTAGACTGAGGAGTCTATGAGTTATGGAATTGGGATTTATTATGCAATTTTTAAGTTCGTGGGACAGAAATATCTGCTTTACATTCATCGTTGCTGTATGCAACCCAGAGACGCTTCTAATATATCTGATCGGATATTCCGCGATGCCTCCCACGTGATAGATACTGTTTAAACCCTGGGTGGGAGGGCTCTTAGTTGTAAAAATACTCCGTCGAAATAATAATATTTGGGCTGGAAGTATCCTTTACAAACGAGAATACTCAATGGCTGGTTAATAATGAGCGTACTTTCTAAGAACAATATGTCACTCAACCCCCAATTACAGGGCTGTTAAAAGTGTTTTTCAGTGACGCTCGGTCCTTAGAGTATGACACCGTCAGGACAAATGCGATTCAATCCATCTCACCTCCAAACTCCCTCAGCCAGTCAAGAGTAATCTGTTTAAAACCATAGCTCGTGGTTAGAATTCTGTTCGCATATCCAAATGTTTCTACAAAGTCCAGCTTGGATCGAAATCTGGACCCGAATTTTGGATCCGGATCGTGTTTGCGTCAGGATCTGTAGTTTTAAACTGATTACCCATGATTGAGTGTGAAAATAGGGGCCTACCCATGATTGAGTGTGAAAATAGGGGCCCGGTCTGGATTCCATCTCAGATTTATTGATTCTGTCGTACTCTCGGGATCAGGCGCCGACCACGGCAACGGAGACGAACAGTTTGAAAATCTGTAACCCTCATAAAGAGAATGTGGCACCTTATTAGCGTGATTTTAACTGAGATTGCCAAGTTGTAAAGCAAGTAGGAAAACCCGGTACTCCATATATCATTTGTCTTGGAACTCGATATTTCCGTAGAAAAAGGCTAAAACCTACCTGACACCAGCCCCCTCATCAGCCCCTCGCCGGGCGGCCATTGTTGTGAGCTGCTGGTGTGACGACATATGCTGACGTCACGATGAGCATCAGCCAATAGAAGCCCTTGAAGCTTTTCAAGTATGGTAGTGGTTGCCAGATCATGACATCATCCACAGGTAGATATTTATTTATTTTCCTAGAGGAGTATTTTTAAAAACAAAATATTGAGCTTATTGAACATTTTTCGGAGAAATCATGAGTGGTTTCATTATTTTTGGCTAAAAGTACGCCTAATTTCACTAAATTCCAGGATTCGACCAAGGTGCCACATTCCCCGTTAAGTCTCCCCCCCGAAACCTGTCGTTGCTGAGAAAGCTGTACAAGTTGTATTCCTGTGATCACTCTGGCCAATACCTACGTTTATTTTGCAGTTTGGAACCATTTAAAAGAGACATCATCAAGCAGAGATAAGGTCATTCATCGGGGCGATTAGGAACCCCATTTCAGACACCCCATCAGCTTCTCTCTGGGGCCAGTTTTTATGTAGTAACATTGACTGAGATGAATTTAACATGGGGAGCATATAGGCGATAATCTTGCCCTTTGTGGCCAGCGTAGCTCATGGTTAACCCGACCGACTCCTAAGTTAAAGGTCTCGGGTTCAAATCCCGGGGCCCGCTGGGTGCGGTGTGGGCTCGCGCCTAACCGTAGTCTTGTCCCGGTAATGACTGTCAACTGGCCAATGCGGCACGGTGGGGCGGCATATAACATCCGCCAATACCGCGGAATGTTTCACATTATCGGTCCAAATGTAGTCTTTCATTACATGTTTCATGTCTAACGGAAGCCTTAAATAGTTGTATTGAAATCACTCATTTGAATCGTTCCATGAATGTCATAATTCGATGTAGCGGCTGTATCGAATTATTCGTACTGACTGCATTGAACAATCCCGCGGCTGATTTTGTTTGTTGGTGTACTTTTACCTGAATTACACATAAATCTGTATTTTATGGATATCGATTTGAATACTATCAAGGTTCACTATTGCTGACAGTGTTATTTTTCGAACAATTCGTGTATTATATTCTTTATTCTATTATTGTATTATGTAGTATTGCCAATTAATATGGTCTTCAGTCGACCGGCAAATTTGTCTTATGTTTTTATTTCTACGTGAATCAGCTGTTGCCTCCTCACACAGTGTGGTCAGTTATAAATCAGTATTTCATTTAATTCATTTAGAAAGCCATAAAAGCTATGAAACTGATATAACCGCATTTTAAATTGTACATCAAATTGTTTAAATTGTACAGTTTAAATTGTAAATTGTATTGTACTATGACAAGGTCCATAGCTATCTAATGTATAAACTAATTCGGGGATGTTACGTTGATCACCCGAAATGCGCCCCACTCGCCTTTACAGTGGAAACGTCATCATCGAGACGCAGTTTTTCGACGACGACGTGCTGGTCTCCACCTCACAAGTACGACTTTACTACGTGTAAAGTACTTGGGGCTCTGCTACCCTGGAGACATTCCCGGGTGTCCTTGCCGTCTAGTCAGCAGTGAGCTTATCACAGGCCCACCACTCCTCCGGAAGGTGTTTTTTTAATAATTCAGAGAGTGATGTCCAGCATTCGCTCACTCCCTCGCTCTGATTTTGTAGTTATGCGTATTTCAGTTATTGGTTGTTTTTACTTGTTCATGTTTCGCTAGGACGATTATCATTTCTGTTATGTATGATTGCTGTCGACTGAGTTTGAAAGGAAGCCTTTCATCTCTGTGATTTTGTGTCCTCATCGGGATTTCGTATCACGTCTTTTTCCATCTGTTCCAGTGACCTGTGTGTTGAACGGGACCGTGGTCATGATCTGTATTATTCAAGAACACTTTGCTCGCCTTGAGCCGTGAAATACTAGCATTAAAGAGGACTTGGCACCTTTATAATGGGATTTGAACTAAGATAGCCAGGTGATAAAGCAAGCCAAGAAACCACTTAATGGATATTTCACCTGCTTTGAAACCAACGTGCTAGACGTGCTTTTGGCACTGGCGAGTACAAATGCGTAAAACTTGCTTCAGCAATTAGTTTCTAATGGAACAAGAGAATAGCAGAAATTTATAAGTGTCACCTTGGTTCCTAATAATATATTTTTAGGCTAAAGCGCTTCATTTTTATGTGCATTCATTTGTGGCTCAAATCAAAGGTCTGATCTGGCTTACAGTATTCCAAATGGTAGCCCATTTGACGTCACGCTTATTTGGATTATTTTATATCTAACAGAGGGAAATTAAAAAATAGCATTTTGGACTTAATATCCATTTTTGCAGCAGCAATACAGCCAAGTCCATTATTTTCAGTGAATATTGCCCCCAAAACCACTAGAGGCTGGAACTATACCAGGGTGACACGTTCTCTTTTATAGATAAGATTTTGGCACCAATATCGCACAGAGCCTAGATCATACTGCACAATAGGGATGAGAATGTGTACTTTAAAACTGCTTGCTTCACATATTTAGGTAACGAGCGCTTTACAGGACCGGTTCTCGGTTTAATTTGTTAAATGACATTTCAAAGAACATACTAGGAAACGTTGAATTTATCTTACAGACTGATGTCACCCTAGCTACTTCGGCAGCCATAGAAGATGCCACATACTAAAACAAACGGTCACTAACTGCATGAGAAACCTGATGGTCGCGACAAGGCTTTGATAATTGGGTTTCACTCCTTTGGTCTGTACCTTTTTAGATGTTGTCCCGTAGTCTGCTTTCTGGAGTCGGGAGTGAAATTGTCAATAGCCCTGACGGAGCGGGATTGGATATCGATCAGGCTTGAAGACATCACAAAACTGAGTGAGTTTCGACCCATCGCAAGTTGGCAGTGGAGCGATGCTAAAACTATGCTTTAGTTGCTATGATGGGTCAGTAAGTTATTGACTTTGGGACAGAGCTGTCCAGGGTTTTCTGCAGACAATACGCAACTTTTTTCCTCCGACATTGGTAGTGGCACACGTTACAGAAGTGGTGAGCAGTTGTCTGTATTACAGAATCTTTGTTGCTGAATACTTTTCCCGTTTAGCTTTTGATGCCCAGTTAACTTGTACTACAGCGATGAAACCAGATTAAGTTTTGAAAGATACCTTTTGGTCGTGATCTTTGTCCAAAGATGATCATTTCAAAGAGCCCAGTGATGGCTTCGCCACTCTGATCAATCCGGGCGCCGGCTTGCGTGTGGAGACGCGCCACGCGACGGAGGGGCAGAGGAGGCGCGGGAGGCCAAGGCGATCGATTCGGGCAATGCTCGTTCTTCCGGAAACGCTAAATTTTGATACAAGCCAGGCAAACATTCATCTTAGAGACCATATTATTTGTAGATGGGAAAAATTAGCGCTGGAATTTCACTGTCCCGTTCCCTCCAGTGTCTGTGCTGTCTTATTGTACACGATTTCAGTATGTTCGGAACGAAGTGTGTTTGTTTTCCATTCGCGTTCCAGTGTAATCATGTTTGTTCTTTTTGACTCCTTTTGTTTGAGATGTGTACGCAGTTGAGAATACTGGCTGAATCTTGTTCCTTTTCGTGGTTACGACGGTTTCGAGGGTATTGTCAAGCGCAACCTGAACCTAGCTTTGCACAGTCTGACTTCAACAGCCGGAGCTGTGGGACATTACTGAGACAATCCCGTTCGTACAATCTCATGTTGTCTTACATCCGGCTTAGCGCGCGGTGAAGAAACACCGAAGAAGGAACCGCAGTGTCTACGCACATACGTCTCAGTGTGGTACCGACCTCAAGTAGTTCCACCATCGAGGTGATTCCAACCCGGGGCGCCGTCCACTCCCGGTTGTCTTATGCATGACACTTGTTGGAAGGTAATGCGCACCTATCTGTGATTTTCAGACGATATTAGTGTCACCATCACCTTTCTAGGCCTTCATACCGTCTCGTCCTGCATTAGCTGTGTTTCGAACTGTAACATACAAAGCACTGGAAACGGCAACCTCCAGCCTCGCAGTTTTTCGTTCTCCTTTGCTCCGGCTGGCACCAGCTTGATGTTCACAGATGTTCCCCGTGGTGTTGAATAAAATATGTGCACTAGTTCATGTAGGAACTTATAATTACTTTCCGGAAGCTGAAAGATCCTCGTATTTTTTCATAACTTGCAACGCTGTTATTTCCATTTATGCATGTAAAGAGGCTCCCATTTTACCGTAAGTATCGCCCACGCAGAAAACTCCTGTAGTTTAATGATATCGGATTACAGCATTAATCCGCTCGAAACGACTTTTAACTGTTTAATCAGGAGGCCTGTTCTAAGGTTTCGGTGACCCCAAGGGATGGCTCCGCTGACCTGGTTGTTACTATTGATGTCGAGGGATGCTTCCCTTTCCCAGATATATGCTTCGGTGGTTTATCGGAGAGCATACCAAAAGCCTTTCCGGATTTAAAACAAAATGTTGTACATCGGGCGAAAGATAAGGAGGTTGCCGCTTCGAGTCGTAAGTCTTCGTGTGTCCTATTCAAATGTGCCCAGTGTCGATAGTTTCTGCACACTCCCGCTGCGAGATTTGAACTACGGATGAGCACCCTGTCATTCTGCGAGGAGTGACTTGCCAGTTCCGTGTTCTTCTCTCGTTGTGGTGTTTCAGTAGGGCTGGACGATGGTCATATGCTCGTAGCCTGCTGAAAGACGGCCCGAAAACGCCCGACACGTTTACATAGTTCGAGAACAGGCGCGTGTTGTGTGTATTCTCTCGTGCGTTATTCCACTGGATGGACCATAGCTGTATTGTCATTGTTCACGCCGTCACCAATACCGTTAGTGGTCTCCGAACGTCGTGTTGACCATGTCGTTGGGTACTAGGCGTTCTGTCGGATGTTCCTCGCTTGTGGTTGGTGTTCCCGCAGCCTGCGTGTCACCGTCAGGGCACGTCGAATACAGTTTGGCACATGAGCTGGGTATTGGACTGCAAACTATGCCGAGCCATTCACCCAGAATGCAACGTAACGACGGACTAAAACAAATGCCGCTCAGATTTACACTTCGTCGTATATTCTATTGGGACGCAGCACACGCACACACAAAGAACACCGCGCCTGAAGCACCACTTCTAGCGTCCCGAACATACACAATATCAAATCTGCGCCACCTCAACAATTCTGCCCCCGACCCAGTTTCTACCCATCTTCCTCACATCTTACACATCTCGTCAGAATTTCGGCCTTTTTCAAGGTATATCACCTGACGATTAGGGGCACAACAGCACTATAAGAACAAGTCTATGACGGGGGTCACTGTCAAAAACAGTGCCGCGGTCCGGGCCAAACTGTACACCTCGCGGATGAACCTGCTAGCACCCCTCCGTTGGATCTGCATTGGACTATCGCGTCCACGAAAAAGCAGTACGCTCCTCAGCATGCCGGTCAGTACTCTGCCGCACGATTCGCCGATACTTGCCCGAGATGTACGGCACATAGTACCAGGCTTTGTAGTCGCCCCTCTCCTGCATCAGTTCCCGCACCTCATCCTCTATCAGCCTGTGTAGGAGAATGCAAACATTACACGAGAGAGAGAGAGAGAGAGAGAGAGAGAGAGAGAGAGAGAGAGAGAGAGAGAGAGAGAAAAGGCTTTCGAAAAAGTCAGGGAGTGATGACAAGTACTATCTTGGATTTTGGTAAATTGGACGGCGATGGAGACATTCAAACTAGAATGTATTTTACTCCAGCAGAAACTGTCAGTTGATATTATAACTGAGTACAACGGATGTCAGTCAGTAAATTTAAGCAACAAATATATCACGCACATCCCGGAGAGCGTTTCTTGGAAAGCCTGAAATTCGTACAGGAAAACGAGTTACTTGGGGAAAGCCAGACAAGACGCCGGTGACTGCAGTATGCTTGAAGCGCGACGATTCTATGTACTTTCACAGCCCAAAATCCATTGCAAAAGTATTGTATTGATTTTCCTGTTCCTTCCAGTTCGGAGGAGAGCTGGACCTAGATACTCCCTGAGTGTGAGGACCCCAGAAACGTCACCCAACCTATGCCTTACCGAAGATCCCTTTTGTGATAGATCTCCCAGATGAGTTGCAACCGCTTCTCATATTCCATCTGTTCGCCGGAGCAGACGTAGCGGACCAGGAAGCGGGTGATGGGCGACTTGTAGTACTCCCACTCCTCCGGAACCTTCTCCTCCGGGTCCGGCATCTCCGTCAGCGTTCCCGGACCAACGTAGATGTTAACCAGGAACACGCCCAGCAGAAGCGGAGCGCCGACGCCGACCACGTACAGGTGAACCATGTCCTTGAACTTGTTCCACTGGAAGCGCGACGGCGTGATGTTCATCAGCCGCCCATGTCCGCCCATCTGGCGCACTGAAAAATCACAGGCAGGCGCGCTGGGTGGTGAACACAAAATGAAATCATTCACAATGGTGCCGGTGAGCCGATGGTTAGAAAAAGCGACAGCCAGCAGAATCGAACACTAGGAGTAAAGATGACTGGATCGAATAACCATTCGTTATCAGCGAAAAACGTCCAAGAGTCGGATCAATATCCGAAAACAGCGTTTAGTCCCCCGGACGTTAGATTTGAAAAAAATCAGAGTAAATAACTTGAACAAGCAGTTATAATTTCGATTCTGGTTGTCTTGACGGCAATATCAAGTGTAATAAGTTATTCTCGAATCCTGTGGGAATCTGCACATCACTGCAATAAGGGTATACTCACCCTGAGCTGCTGCACACTGGGCCAGTGCCTTCCTTGCCGTGGGCACCGCAGCGCCCCCTCAGAACGCTGAGCACCGTCATACTTGTAGATGGAAGTGCACAATTCTAGCTGCGCAAGACAGACACATAATGGCTTTAGTATCACAAATACTGGGATCCAGTTAGAGTTCAGTACCTAAATAAATGGTGAACGAGGGGAATGAGTGGTTCATTGGATAGCATACATGTTTCCTGAGCCACAGATCCCGGGTTCAAATCCCGGAGGGGGCTCTGAATAGATATATCTGATCCCCAAAATTCCTCCCAACAGTGTGAGCTGGGATAAATTTTGGCTGTATAACCTTGGCAGTTGTGCGTCGTTGGATGGCCCGGTGGATAGCATGCATATCTACTGAGCCACAAATTCCGGGCTCACATCCCGGAGGCTCTGAATAGTATCTGGTCCCCCAAATTCCTCCCTACAATGAGCTACGGGGAGATCTGGGAGACACTTGAGCTGTTTAGCCGTGGCAGCTGGTGCATCATTAAAATCCAATAGTTTACAATTATGCATCCAGAACTTATATAATTTAAGATGATATAAAAGTTACCTTAATATTTTTCCGTTTTCAACTCGTGTCTTGTGTATCAGACTGTTTCGTGTGCGACTTTTTCTATATGATTGCGGATAGTAGTGAATAATTTTGTGCTGGGGTGAAGTACTGCCTATTCTATTCCCTCCAAAAACCTGATCCCACAAGTGGTGGTTTTCCCGCAGGTATTTTCGCTCAAATTTTACGTTTCCAGTAATTTTGAACAGGAAGTTCAGGTACTAAATTTTCTGAATGAGTTGAGTGTAAATACATCAAATATCTTGTCTATACGATCTAGGACCACAATCAAAATCTTGATTAAGATATCAATGTTAGAACCAAATTAGGGGTAATTTTAAAATGATAACAAAGTGATCCACTTGATATTTTATTCCTATTCTGGGGTATCATAACTTATGCGATGGTGAAGTCTAGGACCAGAGATAAGCTGTGACATTTGAGCGTCTAGAATTGCCAGCATTCACTCATGACTTAAAAATGATGGGTGGATTCCCCCACCATTCTATAAAGTGAAACCCTCCTAGCCAATACAGTTCTAAGGAGTTGATGGGGAAGAGAGCATGTATGAAGATTGAGTCTGTAACAGACACCAATCAACAATACTGATAAGGTGCACTGCAGCCAGATTTCATGTTACTAGAAAGAAAAATGTAGGAAGTAAATTTAATATTATTGAAGAGAAATATTGAAATTAAGAACTATGGAGTTGCTAGGAACAGGTGAGCTTGCAGGAAGAATTTGAAAAAAATTGCTTCAAGAAAATTGACAAGCACCAAGAGTCATGTCATAGGTAAGTCAACTCGTTCTGGTGCAAACAATTCAAAGGCATGCTAACTGGACAAGTATGAATTACTGGATTGCTGAACATCACATTCAACATTTGAATCCATCTATGTATATCCAGAAGGAACAGGTCATACTATACCACACAATGCACTATTGCCACAGTTTAAGACTACTGATTTACAATTCCACATCCTAGCAGCAAGCAGTGTGCCCAGTCCAGTATGCAAAGTATGACACTTTTGACAGAATATTGTCAGTGTGAGTGTCCTTGGAGGCAGGAGCGACGGGAGTTAATTTTTAACCCGGTCGGAATTTGTGAGACTAATGGAAGGGAGGCAACACTGAAAACCAAACAAATAATGGATGAATGGTTGTAAATACACAGGAGGGTGCCTTATAAAATAACTAATAAGAGAGGTAGCATTGCATTGTGCGGGTAGGGATGGCTGGGTTTTTCTCCCTGGTATATGGCAAATTGGATTGTATTTTAGGTGGCTGGCGGAGTGAATTTGTGCAAACATTTTAGATGGCTGGTGCAACTCGTTTAGTTGGCTGTCATACTTTGCAGACTGGCGCCCAGTGGGAGCTAGAGTTTTATGCAGGTGACTGGGATGACAAAAGATGGCTCTGGTCATCTAAGCCACAATGGATAAGACCGAACCCTTGAACACTGCACAAGCTAAGGATTTGGAATTAGCATTCCAATGACAGTCACTATGCACTTAATAATTGTAAAATCCATGCATGCATCATTTATAATAAGATGTTAAGATCTTTTTATTTTCCATTTCAACCTTTTCCCATATTCAAGCAAGGTCACTGCTGAATGTACAGAACAGAAGATGGCTTCAGTGACCGGGACTGAGACAGACCAGTGTGCGCACAGATGCTGACGGGGGCTGAGCTTTGCTTTTAAACTTCAGGCAAATACCGACATTTTTCTCTGAACAGCCGTGAACTATACAGGTGCGAAAAAGTGCCTACTAATCACTTATTAAATATTATGGTTTATGGCTATTGCTACTTACTTGTTTTCCTTGTTAGGGTACACTTGAAAAGAAGAAGACAGGAAATAGAAAAGAATAGAGGGTATGCCAGATCTGTTGAGCTCGTTTCAAGGATGCCCAGCTCTAAAGCTTAGAAACTCTTTAGATTTTAAGAGGACCCTTATTTTTAGAGGGAGTAATGTAGTCTAGCACGCCACGCTGGGTACGCAACATGGGTACGGCCGGTTTTGGGGGCGTACTTTGACCTGAAGCTAGAGGGTAGTTTGGAAGTTTCTGAGGTAAAAAAATACCACTGCCACGCATTGAAGTGTCTCGGCAAGTGCACAGGAAGAGTCCATGGAAATATCCGGTAGGAAATGTCCGAATGGCAAGTTTTTTAAGCCCCTCCTATTTTTTTAGCTGGCTGGAGAAGTGGATCAAGGAGCGCAAAACTCGACGTGCTGACTGGGACGCATAGAATTGTGAAAATTGTTAGGGCTGTTTTCCCTGACTAAACAAGAAAAATTAACCGATGGAGGAAATGGTGGAGAGGTGGAAGCGTGACCAAGAAACGGAGATTTTTCGGAAAATCTCAATCCCTGGCTTAAAACGTGCCTAGTGTGTCAGTCAATTGTGAGCTGGACGTAAACACGGCTTTAAAAAATCAAAGCGCTCTCCGATCATAGCAGGATCCAGGGAAAACAAAACGGGAGGACAGTCATCCCTCCCCAGTCGATCCTTCAGCACCGCCCCCAGAAACGGACCAGGGTGCCCCCTGAAGTGTCGATGTGCCCCCTGAAATGTTGCCTCCCAAACTTTCCTCCTCCTCGCCAAGATGCCAGAATCCATTGCCCCCGTGCATGGGCGGATCTAGAATTGCCAATCGGGGGAGGGACACCTTCCTAGAAGGCGCCGCTTTTGACCGGCAAAACCTATCGGGTGGGCGCAAAATTCTATTGGTGGGCGCCGATTTTCGCATCCTTGGGGAGATGGGAATCAAAATTTCAGAGGGGCGTCATCGACCTTCCAGGGGGACCGTGAAACTTTTTGGGGGCGCCGATGGTCGATCGGAGGGCACTTGCCATCCTTCGGGGCAAGTGATATTGGACAAGACGGGCACGAAAGGAAATATTATATTACCATAAAGTATATAATATTTATCGCTGCTGTTTGTACATGATTAAAAGGAATCAGTCCCAGAAGGTCCTGCAAACCGGATTAGGAGCTGTAAATTGATTGTTTGAATCCACTTAAAAATTATTTTATGGAATTTCCACAAAATACCTAATTGTGTGCCGGCTGTGTTATCGAAACAATGCTTTGCAAAATGTTTCAGACCTCATTTTTGCTCCATATGGTATGGTTTTTATAAAACATTTCTAGCATATGATGAACTGTTTTCAAAAGCCCGTCGTACCCCACCTGTTGGGGTAAGAATGAATTTTGCTGCATTCTGCGGTAAACGTTACCACTCAAAAGGAATAGGCACGGATCCTAGTATGTTTAACACGCGCATTGACGGGGGTCTGAGCCACCTTCGCATTGACGGGGGGCGGGTACCCGCCCCCCCCTAATATCTCGAGAACCACGGTAGGTAGCGAAAAACGGTAAACGGCGTTGGGCTGCCCATCCACTTCTCCATCGAAAACATTTGAACCATTTTTTTGTCAGGTCACATTTAAGGTCACGAGAGGTCAAAACATGCCCGTCATAGGGATAACATGTAAAATTCAGTTTTTCGGCCATTACATCTGAACAAGTAAAGATAGAGCAAAACGATTTGAACTATATGAATCCTCTTAGCAAGCCGAATCGAATGATATATAATTTGACCTTGCTAGGTCAAATCATGGATTTTACCTGACCTGAGGTCAGGTCAGGGTCAAATTATATAAAATGCATATCATTAGAACCGCAAAGCCCAGGCGAGTCTAATGCAGCTAAAATAAATGCTCTATCACCATCCGTTACTGAGTTATTCCGTAAAAACCATTTTTCCCATGTATTTCCAATGGAGAGGTCATGCGTCGTACCTGACCTTAGGTCATCGATATCAAAAATACCGGAACATATTTTAGAGAACTCGGTGGGGCCATTATGTGATATGAGTTTCAATCGGATAAGTTCACCCTGCTCCGACTTATGCTATCTTAAACTTTTTTTGAGGTCGGGTCACTTGACCTGTACTGGTGACCTGACCTGAGATGACCTAGCCTTAAAATTTTCACAGAAGTTGTAAAAATGATGAGGGAAAAGGTATACCAAGTACAGCGGCGCTACGCGCCGCCGTTTTTCTACTATCTCCGAAAAACCCGAGGGGGCGGGTACCCGCCCCCCGTCAATGCGCGTGTTAAGCGTAGGGACAAATAAATGTTTGCTGAAGCTACAAGCGAAATCCCATCACCGTTATATGAAAAGTGAGTGAGACACACAGTATCAAACATAACTATGCCCGTCTTACCACCCTCTCCTCTATAGGATTAAAGGGGGATACGCGAAAAAATGTATTGGCTAGATCAAAAGTTCACAAAAAGGTGTTTCAGAAGTCCTATTCTCATTTTTGCGAATTCTGCCTGCGGATGCCTTAAAATTGCTCTCAAAGTCAACATTTCTAGACGAACTTACCGGTACACCCTTTATCAATTTATATGACGTACCCACGGCTAAGGATATCAATTTCCCTAAGAACTAGGTCATATCTATCCTAAACAGTGATGTAAAATTTCCGACTACTGCAGAAAAAATAGGGAATGTGGCACTTTTTCAATTTGTGCAACTGCGCATCCTGCTCTCCTCCCCCCCGAATCCGCCGTCCCTACCGCCGTTGCTCTCCATGGTCTGGTGCTCTCCAGGAGGCACCTCTGCTATCAATGGCCGCCTATAAATCATCATCATAATTGGTGTTTAAGGGTGCGCCGACAACTGAGGTCATACGGTGCCAATAACACTAAATAAAATGCATAAATAAGACATGGGCAACAAGCAGGGGCGTAGCTAGGATTTTGCTCAGGGAGGGGCGGCGCCCCGAAAAGGTCCCGTGCGACAGCGCCAAAAGGGCCCTGATGGGTGAAAAGGGCCCTGCTTGTTACAGAAAAGAGTGCTCAAGAGGGCTTAAGAGGGCCCTGTTTGGTATAAAATGTCGAATTCGGCAACAGAGCATAGTGTGAGCGAGCCGCGCTTCACGCGGCTCGTGTCCTTAGGGGGCCCTTCGGGCCCTTAGGAGGGACGGCTGTCCCTGCCGCCCACCCCCTTGGCTACGCCCCTGGCAACAAGTCAACAACATTTCAACAAGTGAGGTGTAAAACAGGTTAGGTTTTTAAAATTGTATCAAAATGTCATTGGAGAAAACAAGAAATAGAAATAAATTCAAAATGAATTGAATACAATGAAAAAACTGAATAAAATCAGACACTTTCACATCACATAGCAAAGTCAGCGAAAAGGCAACATGAACTTAGACCCCAAGTAAAACCTGAAAAACTACGAGGAAAAACTCTAAAAAAAACTCTACCTTATAGTCACGGCATTCTAAAAGGATATGTTTGACTGTGAGCCTGTCGCCACAGCGCGGGCACTCCGACGGGTCACGACGAGATGAAATATATGAACGAGTTGAATGAGTGTGTCCCAGTCGCAATCTACATAGGGTAACCTCCTCCCTTCTGGAGCCTGCGCTAATTGAAGCCCACGACCCTAAGCATGGTTTCAGCTCCAAGAGCCTCCTACCTTTAAAATCATTATCCCATTGACGTCGCCATTCACTAATAACATACTTTTTATATTGAGCGTACATATAAAAAATCCGCCTTTGCTATCTAGAATGGGCGTCTTTTCTCTGCGGGGGCTGCGGGGGAGGGGGCGCCTTGTGCTATCCAGAGGTGCAGAAACTTGCCAACTCGGCTACTGGGGTTTGTGACACATTTATGAAAATTGAGGTGCATAAGTGTGACAAAATAGCGATCGTGACAGTATGGTTCAAAATCAAACCGCATATTTTCGAAATACAGAATGAAGCGTGTAGCGATAAATTTAATTTAGCAACTCTGTTCTTCAATTGCACAGCGTACCATCAGTGATACAATATTGGTACTGTGTTCAGTTTCTACTAAAACGAGGGACCCCCGCTGCAGAAAACCCGGAAACCGCTGTCACAGTTGCCAGATTTTAACATGCAGCCCAATGGTGCCGATTGTTAGTAGTTGCCAGAAAGTTGCCGCCTAGATGCCCGAAATGTGACAGTCAATTTTTTCGAGAAATACATGATTGTGGCCATATTTGAAGCATTAAAGATAACGCAAATACGTTATCAAGTATTTCTCTCTCCATTTTGTCAGATTAAATAATATTTAAGCTTTGAGTCTCTTCGATTTAGCGGTCCCTATTTCTTTGAATTTAGTATTAAGTACGCCTAAAAGCTGCTAAGAAAAGTACTAAATGAGTGAAAGAAATAAACATAGCTGGGCAGCAATTCTACCTAAACTACGCAACAGCGACAAGACAAGTTCGTAATGTTTATTTGATGAAAAATGTACACAGGTGGGAAGCCACTTTTTTAGGGCATGTTTTTGGGGGTATATCTGAGATAAGTGCAGGCTAAAACTGGCTGGAATAAATAGTGCTGCCCATGGCTAATCTAAGATGAATGTAGGCTACTTTGAGGCTGATGCACTTTCACATATCAAACTTGGTTTTTCATTCCTTAGCTCGCTTGTGCCTTACCTTATTTGTGTCCTAGATCAAGATTGGTTAGGTAGATTTGGAGCTGGAGGAAGTTGGGAGAGTTGGCGCCAGCAACAGACTGGCAACAACAGTAATTCAGGTGAGATTTCATGATCAAATTATCATGTCAATATTGTACAGATAGCAAATGTGTGCCAATGCAGTCCTCCACAAAGTGTTAAAACACACTAACGTGCACTGGAGGGGGCCTAGTAGACCCCCTTCTCATCTCAGGAAATTGCAGAAAATCTCAGAAAGAAAGAGATTTTGAAAAACGCTGGTTGGGTGTGTGTTGCTTACTACCAGTGGTGGTAAGCAACACACAGGACCTGAACTGCATTGAGTTAAAGCAGGACTTTGACTACACCGGATCTTTCTTTGGTATGAGACGTCCAATACCTCTGTGGGTACCTATTAGGCCAATAGACATAATTTTACATCTATGCAGGGTAGTTGCCTCAGAGTTTTTACTGCAAGAAGGAATGAACAGGCAGGTGATAATCAGGTGTTGGGGGAAAATTTTAAGCATTTGATCTGTCTATAAAAATGCTACCTAAGGTCCACTTTACCAACACATTTTAGGTAGATCCAAATCCTATGTTGACATTGACATTTTTGTCCCTTTTGTTGATATGTGAGATAGAAGTTCAGTGGGGGGGGAAGCTGTGACCAGGGTTCCCAATTATGTGTAGGTGCACGCTCCCATTCGTAGATTGTTCCCAATAATAATTATTTTCATGATAATTGCCACATTTTATCATGGAGAAATGTACCATAATTGGAAACACTCCTTCCAAAAATGGAAACTTTCAAAAAGGGAAATGCATGTCATTAGGGGAAACTGCAGTCAGAGTTGCCAATAAAAGTTATGATGCCAATACTGGAAACAATGATCCATAATTGGAAATTTACCTTCCAAAACATAAACATGATCTAAAAATGAAAACACAGTTTAATACTTTCATGCAGTAATGGCTTGGTGCTTGAACCTTGTCTGTTGCAAAAAGTAACAGATAGGTAGATGACATTCAGCATATTGGAAATAGTATTCAAGTATACAATTATCATTTCCAGCTTTTTGTGACAGAGGAGGCATACGTCGCATTGAGTTTGTGACAGCCAGCATACTTTCTGCACCTCTGGTGCTATCCAGAGGTGCCTGTGCTAACCAGGGGGTGCATATGATGCAGGGGCACCGCTGCTGTTTTTCGGAGGCGCCTTTTTCTCGCTGAGGCTTGCCGACCCCTTCTTTATAGTCGGCAAGCCTAATCACCGCCTACCTCTTCAGGTAGGCGGTGATTAGGCTTGATTTTCTCTGACCGGCCGGGGGCGCCGGCCGAATCCGAGGGAGGGGGCGCCTCCCTGGACCAAGCCAAAAAGATACCTTTGCACCCCTTAAAAATTCTTGGGGTGCAACTCCACCCCTTGCCCCCTGGAATCCGCCGTCCCTGGTGCCATACTACATAAGAACATTTTACATGACATATCTACTACATAGAAGGGATTATTTGCTATCAGTTTTGGGAATATCCAGTCTGCTGATTCCCCGATATTTTCTTTATGTCGGCAAGACCGGGTTATTTGCTGAGTTCTGTGCAAGGCGTTCACCGGCACCGGCACCTGGTTTGGTGGCCGCTTTTGAGTAACTTTGCATTGAATTACCTACCTCACAGAAACAGGGGCGGACGCAAGAGCAACTATCTAAACATCATTTGAAAGCTCTTGGAAATAGAAATTTGCTTCTTGTCAACAATTTTGAGGTCTGGTCAATAAGAAGGTTATCCAATATATTACACTTTTTATATGTTTTGCGCTTATAACTCTTGAACGAAACAAAATACATCAATCAACTTGGTATCATAGTTATGAGCACGATTCAAGAAAACGAATGGTAAGCAACATGATCTTCATAGGTCATACCTGACCTTGGCCTGAGGTAAAGCTCACTTTGTGACCTTAACAAGGTCATACTACTGCCTATAATGTGAATCTAGCTATTGCTATCTTTAATGCGAACCTAGCTATTGCTAGCTATACTGCTAATAAGGCTAATCGTTCCTGAGTTGTAAAGGATTTCCCAAATCAATCCAAAACTGGCCATGTTTGGCCCGCTGTGACGTCACGGTCGGATAGGCTTTAGCTTTTCTCCACGGAAATTTTGAGTTTCAAGACAAACGATATATTGAGTGCCGGGTTTTCCCGCATGCCTTACAACCTGGCTATCTCAGTTAAAATCACGTTATAAAGGTGTCATATTCGCTTTGAATTTGAACATTCCACCGTCACTGGTGCCCTCTCTCAGATTGCCTTTCATATTCCCCTTCGCTGGTTTTCCTAATGCTCTACTTCCCTTTTGCAGGCTTTTTTGTTTTGGGGACAAACGGTAATGTATCGGGATGCGTTGAAGGAAATTGTTTCCGATATCTGAACGACGCTCCCGCAACGGGCGTATGGCAAAGCCCGTGACCACGTTTGTGAAAACCCGAGTCAAGACGGGTCGAAAAATTTCACCCCCGGATAGGCTTGAACACGGAACATTCAGATCTAAGATACTTAGCTGCCACTAATCGTCCTGGAACTCTAAAGGCTGAGAGTGTTACCTATATGCCACAAGTGGAAAATTCAAAATCAAGGGTTTTACACAAAGGCTATGTAGGCATGGCCAGGCCCCCACGGAATTTTCGCAGGACAGACCCGGCTGGTGCGACCGGGGAGGCGAATTTGAGCATATTTGGTAACTGACAGCATTAATGACCATTGACCCAAAATTTGGACGTCCCCCCCGATTGCCAACAGGGACGCGTCCCCCGTCCCCCGCTTTCGGCGCCCATGACGCATGGCTACGTAGCCATGCCGCATGGCTACGCAGAGAAATAAATCGATGGTACCAAACTGAAACCACTCATCAATACGTATTCCCAGATTTGTCCGTAGCAAGCTGAAAACCTTGGTTTGTTGTGAAATGGCTGGAAACCTGAAATATAGGTTCTGAAAACAAAATGCCTCAAAAATTAAAAGTCTAAGAAATAGGTCAATAACCTACAAAATAGGCACTTGTTGTCAAATGGTTTATGAACGTCAGTTCCAGCGATGTTACGTGACCGTGGTACCGGTTCAGCAGCCGACTCCAGCCGAATTCAGGGCAGTGTCTCTATTGCTTTGGCTCAGAGCTTCCATAGCCCGGGCCTTACCGACTACAGTTCTACACGAAATCAGAGTGTCATACAGTGGTGGATCCATGGGGGGCTTGGGGGGCCGAAGTATGTATACCGTAATAAACATGTATGTACGGTATCAAGTCCCCCGAAATGTCAGCCCCTATAGTTAATGCATAGACCAGGGGCTGCCTGAGGTACTGGCGGGAGAGGCTAAGCCCCTAGCCCCCCCCCCAAATGAATGCCTGAATCCGCTACTGATGCCGTGCATACCCCACTTTACACGTGTCGCTTCCATAAGCGTCAGTAAAGTCCTCCAGACGGTGACAGAGGAACGTCCGAATTATAGGGAGGGGACACCGTGTGCTTTTCAACCAATTTCTGTCTAGTCAACGCCATAGGGTTAGGGTTGAAATTTCTGATTTAAGGGGGGCACCGTGCCCCGGCACCCTCCCACCCCCAGTTCCACCGCCAGCGCCTCTAGAGTCGGAACATGTGCGGTGTGTCCCGTGAATTCGTCACCGCACTGGGTCCTGGACGGTATACGCCGGGGAGTCAGGGACCGGAGTGGGGGAGAGTGGTCGGGGGAGGGAGGGGGTAGCGGAGGGGCCGGTGCCTGGCGCCTGGCGACGCCCGGCGCTTCTCGAGTGGCCGGGGCCGGTACAACCGCGGCCGTCGAAGCCTGCAGCGCCGTGCTGCGGCGGCGGTGGGCATGATACGCCAGATACCACTGCCGACGCCGCGCTGCGGCCGCCGTGGCAGTCGCGGTGGCGTGGTGGTTGTGGTAGCGTTTACGGCGGGCCTGTGTAGTGATTGCACGGGGGATCTAGTTTTAGGTGATTTAGCCATTTTCGTGTGAACTGGAATTGGTTAAATGGGCTGGATGAGGTTTGGTTACATCCATCGGAGCAAGTTTGGAGACATAAGCTGGAGTGGGTGAATCAGAACCGAGGCAAATAGCGTTAGATTAGGGTCGGTAAAACGCGTCAGTATGACGTAATTATGGACACGCAGCGGCGTCAGTGCAAGTAACAGGAGCCGTGCGGGTGCTGGGTGTCGTGTTTAGCTTGTTGTGATCAGCTGATTCATATTCACAGTGCCGTTATTCTAACATAATTAAGCCACACACGCTGGTGCATCCGCCGTGCCGACAGTCCAATGTCGTAACGCCGAGCGTGCCGTAGTCGTAGAACAGAAAGTCTCGCACTGGTGGTAGTCATGATCGACGCAGCGTCCAACGACGCGGCGCCAGCAAATGAGAGCGCTAATGACCCCAACTCGGCGCACGTGTGCTCACACCTGGGCGGCTCCGGGCCCCCGCATACATCTGCTGAGCAATCGTCAGCCGCCCATCAGGCCCATCCGCCCCAGCAGGAGGCCGGCGGAGGGCCCTGCTGCCGGCGGGAGGCCGCGGCGCCGGCGCCTGCTGACAGCGGAGCCTCCCAGTTACGCCGCTCGGCTCAGTCGGTGGAAACCGAGCGCTGCGATCAGGTTGCTGTGGGGAAACGCGAGCGGACGGGCGAGCCGGTGTCGCCGGGTGGTGTCTGCCAGGGCGACTGTGAGCCGTCGTCGCCGCATCAGCTCTCAGCGCTGAGGAGCGGGGCGCGCCGCTTCACCGTGACGCGGCTGGAAGAGCTGCCGCGGCGGCTGACAGAAGCGACCCCAGCTGACCACGCGACCCCAGCTGACCACGCCACTCCAGCTGACTCTGCGACCCCAGCTGACCGGACATCAGCACCACGCCGCTCCAGCCACCGTGGGCCCAGCTGACCACCACCTCACACCAGCCGCTCCAGCCGACCGCGTGGCCCAGCACCACACGACCTCAGCTGACCACGCCGCTCCAGCTGACCGCGTGGCCCCAGCTGACCACGCAACCCCAGCTGACCCCTGTGCGGACCCCAAGGCTACAGCTGTGGAGAGGGTAAAGCCCGTAGAATGTTCCTGCGCTGCCGCGGCGGCGGAGCGGGCGGAACCTCCGGAGTGGGACTGGGACACCCCTCCGCCCCCGCCCCCGCCCACAGCCGCGCTGGCGGCAGCGGCTGCCCTCGTGATGAGGTCACCGTTTCCAGGGCGTGATTTCACATCTCGTCCGGTCGTGACGACCCGGCCGGGGGTCTGCCCCAGCGGCTGGGGACCGGTGCTGGCGCGCCATGGTCAGGGGTACGCCATCGAAGGAAGGGACTGCGCCGGCGTGCCGACCAACTACGCCACTGTCCAGGGAGGTCTGTCAGCACCGCTGCTGCAGCACCTTATGTCGCCCAACTACAACCCGTCTCACACCATCTCCTACGGACACTCGGACGGCACGCACCTGACGGTGCGCAGACAGCTGGACTGGGAGGTGCCCGACCTTCACACCGTCCGTAAGTACACCAGGTAAACACCGACGCGGGGTATGTATGTACACGCACAGGCTCAACGGCTCCGTTTGGGAGCACTCATTCCATGGGCATGCTACACTGGTGTGATCTGGTTATAAACTTTACACGAGTCCTTTAGACGGAAACCGTTTGTGTGCGTGTGTGTGTGTGTTTTTTGTACGAAAGAAATCTAGATTTATGCATATATTATTTTCACGCATGCGAGCTTACTTTGTTTGGACTAGCCAAGTAAAAGCTCGTTTGTAGAATTGTCAGACACTGTGGAAATGATTGATAGTGCCTTCATCTGTGGAAACATTTCAGGAAAACGGCATAATTTGACCGCTGTTTTTGCCTGTTTTAGGACGCGAGTCTGCCCTCATTTGCTCATTGCTGTTCGATCCAGACAATGGGTCTTGTGGAGTCACAATGAATAAAGATGATGTTAACGTCATGCTTGATTGTTATCTGGGGGCCAGAGCGGAGTAAAACCACGTGCCTGGCCTTGACCTGAATCTAACGCGCTGAACGTACCTAGAAGAGAAGCCCGGACGAAAAGCATGCTCGGCGTGATCCTATGCCACTTCAGTTTTAACGCCCCCCCGTCAGGATTTTGCGGAGTAAGATACACTAAGGGACATTGTTCGCATTAAGGAGGTAGATACAGAAGAGTGGTGGATCTTAACCAAACGCCTGATAGGGGGGCTAACTCGGGGTACAATCGTGAAAAAATACATGCTATAATAAATCACTCAGGCAGGGGTTAACTAAAAGTGTTAGTTAAAAGTTAATCTGGCTGTTGGAGAGGTAGAAGCAAAGCCAGATTGGACGCTCTGGATCTCCTCATGAGGATTGAATACGTATGAAGAATATTTAATTAAGCAATCCACTTATGAATACAAGCAGTGCTACGATTTGCGTCGCTCCAGAGTTGCTTTGCAACGGAATGCCGATTTTAAACGTCTGAATGGTTTGTAGCACGCTGGAACCTTATTGTAAAAAATCAGAGGTGAACACCGTTATCAAATCTTTGAAACCCCACCGCTTCTTCTGCCATTGGTGGATTGGGGGCATTCCGGTCATGGCCCCCGCAAAGCGCTGGAAGGGGTGGCCAAATCATCTTCTGATACCCTCCCCTAAAGGCCGGATAAATTTTTGAAAAAGTGTTAATACTAGGTCTGTCGAGCATTTAAATCTGCGCTGTTGTAGTTGTAGTAACGAGGCATTTATATCGATGGCGTAGGGTCAGGTACAGGTTATATCCTCTCCCTTAAAAATGCATGGGGAAAACGGGAATGGGCCGAAAAGTGTCCAGAAGCGCCGGGGAGGACCTCCGTTAGACGTCGGATTTGGTCCCCTACATCTAGGCTGCCCCCGCGCTCCCGAGCCCTTGGTCCGTGGGTGCGGGTGGGCGCCGGAAGTGATGCCCCGACGCACTGTGTTGGGCGCCTGCCGGTACGCCTAAACAGTGAGTTCTGACGCGTGGTTGTTAAAATCTGGAACTTCTGATCCACCTAGGGGTGATTTTAGCCAGGTCTGGAAGATTTACTGTAACCGGAAATCTTATTTTGCTACGGACGGGATTTTTCAGAGAAATTAAACCACGTTTTTCTGGACAAGTTTATTATAGGCATTAGCTGGAAAGGGGTGATATGAGCGTTATAAGACCACACAGGCTGGTGCACCCCTTGATCTAGATAATCAATCAATCGATGACCGAAATGACTCTATTTCTCTTGATACGGCTTAGAATACCTTCCTACTCTCCAAATCGTAGTGTCTTGGGCCACTCTTTAGGGTCGTGTTTCAAGTTTAGATCTATGACCTCTGAGAGGTCATCTGGGACTACTCAAAACAGTTTCCAGGTTTGGATCAGCAACTTCGCAGAAAATGATGAAAGACCCTTTATTTTTATACCATTACGTTTGGATTATCATTTGCAAGTCGATTAAAAAAAAAAAAAAATATATATATATATAAATATATATATATATATATATATATATATATATATATATATATATATATATATATATATATATATATATATATTACTGTTAGGTGAGATGGTGACCTTTACTTAACCGTAGGTCAGATAAATTGTACGCTGTGATCTGGTATGGTCATATCAAAAATCATTATATTTGCCGTATCAAGAAGAAGCAAATCGAGACTAAAAATTTACTCTACCTCAACCCAGTCAGATGCAAGAAACAAAAACATTTATCTAAGCTGTCACTTTCTTTGACTTGTCACGACCCCAATATGGACCTAAGCCAAAATGTGACTTATATGCTTTGTTAATTATTTCTTATGGGATATCCACCAGTCTTTGAATTTTTTTTCTATCCTGCATAAAAGCCGATATTGAGGGGGTATTCGAAACCCCTCTCCCCCAACCGGGGCGAAGGTGGCTCGGAGGCCCACTAGGGGAGTGTTAAGCAGCAGACATCCCGACTCTGCAAAAGGGTCATGTGAATAGAAGGCTTTACCACTCACAGGAGTAGTAATTTCTGGACGATGTGTGTCTCCCAGTGCCACAGGGACTGAGAAACTTCCCAGTGCCACAGGCACTTCAAAACGTACCACAACTTATCTAAGCCATTCCTAGACCCGCCGGGCTCAAGTCACGGCGGTTCCTCGAAGTACTTGTTATCTTGTCGCAGAAATTGATGTGACACAATATTATCTCAGCAGGTGATGTGTCGTTAAAACTATGTGGTAATCTTGGGCAGAAAAAAGATAATTATTCGTGTATGTCCTTCGTTTAAGTTACTTGGAATGATTTATTTCGTTGCTATAAAGGGCACCCAGTGATATAAGTAAGTCAATCTCTAAAAGACACCGTGACTTTAGATATTTATCAAGTATTTATATTGCCCTGTGAGGCTTCTCTCGGAACAAACACGTGGTCTGGTGACAAGACAAAAAACATGCTATTGGTCATTGAATGTGTATTTGTTTAGTCCACTAGTTTCTTCTTTTTCTACCTGAGGACTTATAAAATAATAAGAAAGAGCTGCCACAAGCACTCTTGCGTTAACTCTGACTTTGGGTAGCGCTGGTATTCAGTCTGTAAGTACAAAATTGGCCGGTCATTACTTACAAGTATTGACAGAAGGTGAGTTCCCAGGCTTATCGTAACCAGGCAAAAAGCAAACCCATGCTATGATATCTATACAGGAGCAGCGAGTGAACAGAACGCGTTTCAGCTCTGTTATCATCTGTTTTGATAGCTGTGTGACTGGTTACAGCATCGCTCTGGCTATTAATACTGTCAAAAGCTTTCTGACCTGATCTTGCTATTAGAGTTTATTTCGTAGAAATGAAAAGAAAGATGAGGGCGGTCTGACGGGTGTCGATAGCAGGTAACAGGCGTGAACGGGTGTGAACACAATCACGTGACGGCATAGGTCTAGGAACACCCAGAATATTGGGGGGGAGGGGGGGCAGGGTGCATTTTGAAGTCGTTTTTTTCCAGTCAACGCCATAGAGTCAATGGTTAAGATATTGAACCATGGGGGCCGTGACCCCTCCCCCGTCCTCCCCCGACATTCTTCATGTTTGCTGTTCGACCTTCCTTGCTGTTCGAGTTCGTTACGGGCTGGTGCTGAAAAGCTCAGTGTTAACACGCGCACTGGAGGGAGCCCCGAAAGCCTCCACCTAATCTCCTGAGGCGGCCAAAGAACCGTTTGCAGCCGAAAAATGCTACTTGGATACAGTTGATAAAATTTACCAACGCGTCAATTGGTGAAAATTGAAAATCGATCAATAATTATTTTGACTTTTAGGCTTTCAAAATCAGACGCATGGTTTGGGAGCGCCACAATTGCGCGGTCGCACCAGCTCGCCTGAATAAGGGACCGCGTGGTGACGTCATAAAGACATATAAACGACATAATAGGGCAACGTCACCTCAAATAAAGGGCAAGATCAAATTTACCTGGTCAAGGTCATGCCATAATTTCCAAGGTCATTGACCTCAGTGCTTCTGGTTGAAAAGCGTTGAGCAGTATTTCATTTTATTTATTTTATTAAAGCCACTCCCAACCGGCACACTTGGCCAATTACAGGGAGTAGTGGCGTGAGTGTTTAAGGTTCCTCTCCACCAAGTCAGATCGGATATCGAAGGCGGTTTCTCCCGTTGGGGATTGAATCCACCTTAATCCATGCTGCCCGATCTGAAGACAGGCAACGAAGCCAACAGACCAATGCTTAAACGTAGCTCAGTGTTACGGTCAAGGTCAAATGTCAAGGTTAAATGTGATGAGTCAAGTTCATCCCTCATCTCGAATCAGTGGTGTATGCAAGGGGGCTACGTTTGCTGTAGCGCTAGTTATAGATGAAATTAAAGGGATTATATCGTTTTGTGACGTCATAGATCAATGACCCTGCGTGATATTGACCCAAAGAAATCAGGGAACATTTTTCGGGACCGTCTTCTTATGAAATTAGTCCAGTTTATCATAATCCCTACTTTGCCGTGTAATCGCGGCATTTTCCAATAGGTCCTCAGCAAGGCCAATATTTTATCTTTATGACCTTGTTGGACCTAAAAGGAATTGACCACGGCCAATTAGAGTTGGCTATAATGGAGATCACCATAGTTCCCACACTCTTCAGGACGGAAATTTTTCTAACGCCCTTGGTTTTTTGAGGAGTGCTCGCTGGGACCCCCCCTCCCCACACTCCAGTGGGCGTTAGTGCGACAGACCCCTCTGCAGTGAGCGTGTTAAATGGGTGTTAAATGGTCATGTGTCTTCCCAGTATGATGCCACCTAAACGAGGAAAACGAAGGCTACATTTGCGGCGGCCCTGCCCGTAAATAGAGCGTGACTGCCACCGGTGTGGCGATTGTGTTGTCGTCACAAATACCACCTTCTTTGGTCGCTGCCTTGGCTGAAGTGGAGCGGAACCTTTGTGGCAGACATGAAGGATGGTAACCTGCAGTATCCGGGTGGTGCGCTGTTTAGCCCGTGTTTGGCCATCGCTTTGATTAGCCAGATGGTTATTTACTTTTAGATGTAATGTAAACATGCTCCGTGTTCTGGTCCACACGCCCCATATTCATCCAGGACTGTATTGGTTAGATAAGGGTCGTGGCTGTCAAGAAATGACATCTCCCGTCAAGTAGTTGTTATGACTGTTGAAAGCCAGGGTCTTGGGTACCCGAAACGAAAAGAGATAAAATCATAAGAGTAGAACAAGCGCACAGCTTGGTGCGTGCCAGATGTTCCTGACGGAAGAAGAAGGGTCGCCTAGTTGAGTTGTTTCTGTTTTTTTACCGGTAGTCACTCTGTCATCTACATGGCGTTTGGGGCCATAGTTTTAAGTGTTTTCTTGTGCATAATGCATATTTTAATCTCAGCTAAACGTGACATGGCCATTGGCGTCAAAGGGCATCGCGTCCATCCCAACTGCCACCAAAGGCTTAGAGCCCAGCCCACTACTTTAACATTCTCTCCCCTTATCAACATAAACTTAAACCAATGTTCTCAAGTTGGAGCCAGGATAAGTTAGGTCATTGACACTGCTCTCCCGGATAACCTTTAAGTCTTGACTTTGACCGTCACTCCGACCTTTCCCCACCCGCCCTTTCCCTCCTCCAGTAAAAATATGTGGTGACATTCTTGGAAATAACGAATTAGTTGAAATGCCGTTTGCCTCAAATTAGGACTGTTGTAAGCGCCTTTGGTGTTTAAAAATATGGCCTCCCAATCGCCGTATACGGCTGTTGAAGGTTGTGTGGTGCAAAATGGAAAGGTATGAAAATATTTCCTGTGAGGCCTTGGTGCTTTGAAAGAGCCATAAGTACTTTTATTGGCGATGAATCTCTTAGGAAACTGATTGGGGTTTAAAATTAACAACAAGTATGAAGAGAACTGTACCGGAAACCAGGAAATGTGTTTAAGATGATCGTTGTCGAAAAATTCTGCATCTTACCATCGTAACAGTAAATGTTCTATTAGTATCCATACCATACACTTTGTTTTTACCGTGAATGCTCGGCGTCCACTGAGTATTTCAGGTATCTAAAAACACAATTGGAATAGCTGGAAGCATATATCAATGTATGTACATACATACATCTCGAAAAATATATGATTATTTTGGTAGATGTTTCAAACACCTCAAAGGGCGCTTGATTGGAGAGAGATTTCCAATAATTGTATCCAAAAGTAGCATTTTACTGTGCCACTGACTCATTGCGGATCTAGGGGAGGCTAGGGGGCTCAAGCCCCCATCGAAATGTCCGAGACCCCTACAGCTAATACATAGGCGAGGGCCTGCCCGAGGTACTGGCGGGCGAGGCTCGTGCCACCTAGCCGCCTCCCCCAAATGAGTTCCTGGATCCGCCACTGCACGGGCTGATATCAGTTGTTTTATCTAAATTGTTCTGCTCGTGCCACCCGGTCCAGGTCATTCCCAACACCCCACCCCATCCCAGCAGGCCTTCCGAGAACTATTATCTGCTCTGGTCTCTGAAAAGTCTGTCAGCGCAGGCTGCCGTGGTGTTCTGGCTCTGATAGACTAAACGATGAGGATTGGAGGGGAATGCGCCGTGCTTTTTCAATGTAGTTTTGTGGCCAGGGAACCAGGGGCCGAATGAAATGAAACCACAACAGTGGTGAATGGAGTTATGCATTTCTTAAAACAACTCTTGCAGCGCTCATGAGCGTCGATCCTCCCTTGATACCCTCCGACCTCTTTTGCATTGGTTGTTCTTAGTTCTCCGCAGTGTTTCCGACACCGTTGTCCCTGGGTTCGTGTGCTCCTGTCAGCGGACTTGTTCGTTTACATTGTGAATGTCTCATCTAGCACAGAACGGAAGCAGTCGACTTCTTGGCCCCCAGTGAGAGTCATTCACGCCCGGTCTCACCAGGACTGCAGATCTGTTAGATTTCTCCAGCGCAGTGCGTTTCTGGGTCGCCTTAACGCGTTGTTTACGTTGTAGTACAATAACTGGTTGGTAGACGACTCCGTTACCATTTAGACATGCATTTTGGATACTGTTTATCATAGATCCGCACCATGTTGTGTGAAGAAATGTAAAACTTCAATAAATGTGGGCCTGAGAAAAACCAGTCCGTCATCTCTAAACTTGTAGGCTCTGGGCATGATGCCAGTAACCTCATAAAACATGCATCCGCAGAAAAAATGCATTCTTCGTGACTGTTCCTGCTTCGGCGACATATACCCATTGTCTTCCATATCCATAGCGTATGAGTGGTCTCACAGCTTTTCTGTAGGAGAGAGTCCCGGCTATGCATCTCTTTAAGCTAGAATGGCTGCCCCAGAAAAAGTAGGAGTTGGTGCCATATTTGGAAAGTGTACCAGCTTTGTTTAAATTCTGTGAGCTCTCTATACGTGTAAATTTTTTAATACGTGATATACCCAGTTGTTGTAGAAAAACATTGCGATTGGTGCATTCAGGCACATCGTTACCAAATTTGCCAGCCATGGGCGCATTTAAGTCGCTATGTTAATGCTATGGAAATTATTGTATATTTTGTCGTCTGCCAAAGGAGACTGTCAACGTCAGGTTTTGTATATGAACTTGTATTACTTTTACGGGCCGTAAGTGCTTAAATTAAGTTCAGTTCAGAAAACTACGCCGGTAAAATATATTTTGGAGAAATTATATGCTACGTCAATGTACATACGTGAGGCAAGTCTGTCTCAAATGTGTCGTGGTGCATCAAGTTGAATGTGATTTATAAAATCATATTTAGAAAATGATAACATCCTTTTCGGCAGGCGATAATGGCCCACTGCGGTTGTTCACACTTGTGATTAGTGTAAAAAATGATTGTCAATTAACCAAGTTTACTTCTTTTAAGAAAAAAAACGAAGGAAAAATTTTACCCTGAACACGGCCGGTCACCAGAAGCACCTATGTATCATACTGATGAAACATTTCAGACTTATCGGCCCGCCAACAATATTTTTCATAAAATTAATACTTCCTGATTTACAACAAGAAAATATCTTCCGATCTCTTTTGATGTCTCACCCGGTCAAGATTTAATAAGAAATTGGTTTGATACAGTAAATTCTTAAAATTGTGACAACTTGCGTCAACAGCACTGATTCAAAGGTATTCGAGTTGATGCATTTAGGAGCATTGTGCGTAATGGCTACTCTCCCCTAAACCACAGACTAATAAAGAGATACATGGCCAACTGTGTCCACTTCAAAAGCTGGAGGACGTTCCATTTTTATTCTGATTCATTCATTGGAAGGAGTCGCATGGCATTGCGTAATTGAGTATCTTTACGCACTGGTTATATTTACGTCTGTTAAATCTAGGTTTCCCTCAGTTTGACGCTATTGAAGCACAATAATCGGTTGAATAGAATAGAAAAATTGAACATTGAAGAATATTTGAGCGTGTGGAAGCTGTATGGGCTATTTAGCAGAAGCAAAAAAATCTGCTAAATTTAGCCGACGGAATCGTGTCCGGGTGCTGACATGACCATGCGTGAGCATTCATATCCTGAAGGTCAAAGCCTGACTTTTCTCAGATCACTTTTAATACCTACTGTAATTGCAGGGACTGCATTAAAGGGAATATGCACTCGAATCCGAATTTAGAAATTAGGCGTACTTTAGCCAATAATAATGAAACCACAATGGTTCTCCGAAAATGAACAATTAGCTCAATATTTTGTTTTTAAAGATACTCCTCTAAAAAAAATAAATATCAGCTGTGATGATGTCACGATCTGGCAACCATTACCATACTGATACGCTTCAAGGGCTATTGGCGATGCTCATCGTACGTCAGCATATGTCGTCACACCAGCGGCTCACAACAATGGCCGCCCGGCGACGGGCTGATGGGGCGGTGTCAGATTGGTTTAGCTTTTCTACGAAATATCGAGTGCCAAACAAATTAAATAAGAGTACCGGGTTTTCCGACTTGCTTTACAACCGCTATCTCAGTTAAAATCACGTTGAAGGTGCCACATTCCCTTTAACTTTAACATTTGTTTCTGAGCGGTGAGTCACTGTGAAACCATGGAGCTATAAATCCTTTTGACGTCTGGGCTGCTATCGTTTCCTAAGCTGGTCCAGGAATGGCTATACTGTGCCGCAGGGCTTCACCGGTGGGTATGCTGCGCCGCCAAAGCATGCAGCGTCCAAATCTGCTGAGTTATAGGGGATTTCAGGCTGTGGTTTTATGGTAGACTGCGAGACTTGTCTGGTGTTGTGTCTTTCTGAAAAGGGTAAAGATTCGGAAGCTCTTTGACTTTTGTGAAATGTGCTGGTTGCCGTGTGCAGAGGCATCTATATTCACGTTAAGGGGGGGACTGAAATGTTGGGTGTGCCAAACCTGCTTAAATAATAGCTTTGTAAGTAATGTTAAACATGTTTTACCCAAACTCGACATTGCTTCAGAAGCGATAATATGTGCAGGACCTAATTATGGCTACATTGTTTTTGGGAGCACGAACTTACCAGATTACTAGTGGGTACATACCATATTATTATCTTTTCAAACTTATTCTGATATAGGAATCGCAGTCTGGAAGCTGCAAATTCTGCAGGAATAGGTATATTTCAGCTGCATTTTTACCTGAAAATACAATATATGAAAGCTATTCCGTTCAGAGAAGCTTCCATTATCACAGGAAAACGAGTTTTCGTACAGACAAACCTGCATCGGTGATCCAAGGAGCTTATTATAACCTCCCGTTCAATGTTGATTCAGGATTCGGAAGACCAGCCGACATGCCGACGGCTGCTGACACTGTTGTTCACTTCTTCCAGCGGCTGTGTGTCTTCTGTCCGCGCCGTCTAACGCGTCTCTGCGCTGTTGGCAGTCGTTGGGCGACATCGACTCTGCTGACACTGACTCTGCGCTGTTGGCAGTCGTTGGGCGACATTGACTCTGCGACACTGACTCTGCTCTGTTGGCAGTCGTTGGGCGACATCGACTCTGCTGAGTCTGACTCTGCTCTCTTGGCAGTCGTTGGGCGACATTGACTCTGCTGACACGTGGCTCTGCGCTGTTTCAGTAACGTCAGTGATAGCGACCTAGACTCGCTGTCCACCCGCTCCATTGTACCCACACACCGAGGGAGACACCATCGAAGAACCTGGACCAACAAGGTCGAGTTTGTTCTGGCCTGTCTAGGCTACGCTGTCGGACTCAGCAATCTATGGAGGTTCCCCTATCTCTGCTACAAGTCTGGTGGAGGTACGTCGCTGCTGTCTTTCGTTTGCATTGGTGTCGAAACGTCTCGAGTAATGGGGAAGGACAGAGAATGCTTTTTTATGACCTTACGCTGAAAATTTACCCTAGTTGGCCGTTAAGCCATTCCTTATCACGAACTTACTTTCACTGCTTTGTACTTCTATTGATTGTGTTTTGCCTCTTCCGTTTCGACTTCCACTGTGCTTTTCATGTGTCTGCCCAGGTTTAATGGCCGAATTTATACTGGGGTCGTCGCCTCCTGACCCCCACCTGTTTCCACGCCCGTACTCGCTTTGTTTATGGGTGCGCAGCATTGTATTGCTTTCAGCTGGGAACTATGGTTCTACATGGTATGCATGCATTATTTACGGGCAACTTATGGTGGGTACGTGAATGTATTTTCTTTTGCAGCCAGTACATTCGAAAAGCTGCAGCTTGAGTGTCGGAGGTCTCAGTGGCAGGTTTTGTCATGACTCGCGCTTGCTTGAATGTTTCATCTCAGAAGCTAATGAGTGCTGTGAGTGGTCTATTAAATATTTAGATTTCATCCTTAACAATCCTTATTTACTCATGCTCTAGCGTCTTTCATCTCACAGGCGTTGAGACGTTGCAAAAAAGCAGGGAGGAGAATTCGAGTACTCCGATTTGAAACGTTCGGAAAATGACAGCGCTCTGGATATCTTTGGTTTTTAGTTAACGATATACCACCCCGGCTGGGCTTTCAGGGGCGTTCCTGGTTCCGTACCTCATCATGATGTTCGCCTGTAGCGTCTCGCTACTGCTGATGGAGCTGATTGTGGGTCAGTTCACCCGACAGGGGCCAGTGGGAGCTATGGGACGGCTCTGCCCCCTCCTCAAAGGTTAGTGTGCAACTTATCACGTGGAGGAACGTTCGGGGAGAACATTTTCCACGTGTAAAAAACACTATAATTTCACAAGTTAAATCGGAATCTACTTCAATTAAAGTTTGATTAATCAAACTATCATGTACAGGGCACCAAAAATATGGTGCTTGCTCTCTAGAGTTCTTATTTGGATAGGTTGTAACGGGTTGAACTTTTGCAAAAATTTGGAGACTACGAAAATGCACTTAAAAAGTCGGGTACTTCAACACCCTTAAAGCGATCAAACCATGTTTTCATTCTTACGGGTGGCTCCCAAAGCCTTGGAAATTTTAGAATCAAGGAAGTCAATATTGATGGGTTAAAGATGAGCTAAAATCCGGGGGATTCCAAATCTGGTACATCACTCTATTTTTTATTTAATGGCACTTGCTTTAAATTATTTACTAGACTGGTGAAAAGCCCTTGCGCGGTCCGGGTCAAATGAGCCGGCATCTGATTATTGATCACCTTCAGGAGCGGGCCTTGCGCCGGTTGTGGTCTCCTTCCTGTTCTGCACCTACTACAACGTGGTGATCGCCTGGGCGCTCTTCTACCTGTTCTCCTCGTTCGCTGCCGACGTGCCCTGGAAGCACTGCAACAACACCTGGAACATGCCCACCTGCGAGGACGCCCTGATCGTCAACAAGAGCATCAACGCCACAACTCCCTCAGAAGAGTTCTTCAAGTGAGAACTTACCTCGAGTGCATTGAACATTTAATCACAGAGAATCATGTGGAAAGTTTTGAGAGAGAGAGAGAGAGAGAGAGAGAGAGAGAGAGAGAGCGAGCGAGAGAGAGAGAGAGAGAGAGAGCGAGAGAGAGAGCGAAAGAGCGCACGGGGGGTGTGGGAAGAGTTTCGATGGCAATAGTGTTTATCTTTTCGAAGGATTCTTCCTCAGTAGGTATCTCTATTTTGAAGAAAACGCTCTCGTTATATTTGTGGAATATGCATGCTGCTCTGTGGACGGGATTACCTCTGTCCGATGGCTGCTGTCTCTCACTGCCACCTCCCTCGCCTCCCTCTGCGGCGGCCAGTCGCCGGGTGCTGGAGCTGACCAGCGGGGTGGACGAGGTGGGCGGCATCCGAGTGCCTCTGATGCTCACCCTGCTGCTCGCCTGGGTGCTGGTCTACTTCTCCATCTGGAAGTCAATCAGGTCTTCTGGCAAGGTGAGTTGGAGGAAATTCAGGACGCGTAGGGCAGTTCTCAATGAAAAGACAAGTGAGAAACCTCGAACCGGTTTAGTTTGAAGCATTTTTTTACATGTTACTGTAAGTGTACTTACTGCTGCCCAGAACCAGACTGATGGAGCACATCAGCTTACACAGGTTTGAATTTATAAAATATAAATTCTCTCATTTCCTGTTAGGGCTTTGTTGTGTAAACTGTGAGATGCAGGTACTGGTTATTGGTGGTCCGTGGTAGCGCCAAATTTCCCATCACCAAGTTGTCAACAGTCGTGATAATCCGGCTGAGAAAAGACGGTTTTTTATTTATTTTCCAAACTTGAGCTGAAAAGAAATGAATTAATGTTCAGCATTCAGTAAGGTACAACGCAATACATTTAGCGCCGGATTCTTAACGCAGAGCTGTCAAAGCTCCACTGCTCGTTGGGCACCGTCTCTGTCTGACTCCGCACCGGTACACAGGTGGTGTACGTCACGGTGATTGCGCCGTACCTCCTGCTGGCCGCCTTCCTCTGGCGCGCGCTAACGCTAGATGGCGCCTCCTCCGGCGTCCGCTTCCTCTTCGACCCCCACTGGGAACTTCTCAAGGACGCCAAGGTCAGACGATGCCAAAGTGTTTTACATCAACTCAAGCATGACGTGCTTTGCATCAGCTTAAGGATGACGTACTATCTGATACCTTTGCAGCCAAGTTCATGGGAGCCGTTTGCACGATATTGATTTCGACGCCTCTCAGAATTTCAAATGTTCGCTTGGATGGTATCTGGTAGCCAACTTGTCTCAGAACCACCACCAAATTCATCTGCCTACATACCATTAATGTTTAAAATGTAATCTCAATCTCTTCCTCTGACCTAATGTACGATCTCACCGTATAGTCTCAAGTCACCATCTCACCATATATTCCGCAGGTATGGATTAACGCAGCCGCCCAAAACTTCAACTCGGTCGGCATCGGCTACGGCTCGATGATCACCTTCGCCAGCTACAACAAGTTTCAGAACCGCTCCCTGCTGATGGACACGCTGATCATCAGCTCGGTGAACTTGCTGACCAGCGTGGTGGCCGGCGTCATAGTGTTCGCCACGCTGGGAAACATCGCCCTGGAGCTGAACCGACCTATCGAGAAGGTGGTAGTCGACGGTGAGAACTACACCTTACTACACCTTTTACACCTTTTAGAACTACAGTACATGCAGTATAGTACAGTGATGCCGCGATGCCCCCAAGGCGTCGCCCCCACGGGGCGTGGGAGTGACGCCTTTGAAGAATGGAGTAGAAGAAACATGAAAAGAAGAATGGAGTAGAAATGTTTCAACCACTTTGAAATTGTAAGGGTTAGCTATCTATAGCAGAACACGAGACACCCTCCCCTCTCCCCACCCTGCTATCTTTGACGGGGAAACCCTTACAGTAGCACGAAAACAACACGGTGAAGTATTTAAATATTTCAGCATGTTCCATGTACACTGTATTTTTCGTTGAATTGTCATTATTATTTCATTTAATCAAGATTACGGTCATTGGATGGCTAATAACCATCAACCCGTATAAGAGTCTTATAGACTTAGCGCTGGCACTGTTCATGAAGATAAACCCTATACAGTTCCCCAATTTTCTCAACAACACATATGGTTTCCGCTCAAATGGCAGCGCGAAGCAGCAGTATTCGCGAGAACTACAAATGCTACTACAAAAAGAACTACAAATGGCGTTCTGACGTCTGACGTTGAGAACGAGCTGACGTTCTGACGTCTGTTGGTGAGAACTAGATGACTTTCTGACGTCTCACGTTGAGAACGAGCTGGCGTTCTGACGTCTGACGGTGAGAACTAGTATTTTACCAATGATGCCACAAATTCTGATTCCATAAAGCTATCGGAACGGGCTATGGTATCCTGACAAATGCATCGTCAGTTTCACCGAAACTTCTGACGTCTGACGGTGAGAACTAGCTGGCGCTCGGACGTCTGACGGTGAGAACGAGCTGACATTCTGACGTCCGACGTCTGACGGTGAGAACTAGCTGGCGCTCTGACGTCTGAACGAGAACGAGCTGGTGCAAGACCCGTGTTTACTTGAAATATCGTGTTTTGTTCTTTATGATGATCAGAAATTGAGATTTTTATTTTACGATTTTCTTCCTTCAAATGTCAGAATCTGGCGAAGGTCGTTTAATTGTGTACACACGCTTTGGGGTCAATATACGCTTTGGGATATATATATATATATATATATATATATATATATATATATATATCTCGTTGATCTAAGTTGTTTATTGGGCTGTCCTCTCCAATCCTATATGCAAGATTGAGCAAGTTCACTGTGATTACATATTCGGCCACAGTTCGTCATCAGAATATTAATTAGACAATAGATGCATACACAAATTATCGGTCATAGTGTGAGCTGTGACCTCGATGTGATTGTTTGAGGTCCCGGCTGACTCTATGACATGTAGGTATAGATGATATCACAAGGTATTATGTTTTCCCCATTTAGGGGCGTGCCGCCAAGCCAAACGCTGTTTTTACCTTCCCGCTTCTCTATACCGCTGAGATCTTGAAACTTGATTTAATTGGACATCCTACCCGCATCTTTTCTATAGTTGTGCTTGTAATGAATATACTTAACCGAATGTATTTATCATGTAGTAGATAGTGGATAAATATTTTGCGCTAATTATTTCTCTGTCACATCTAAGGAGTGCCTTAAGCCTCAAATATTATATATAATATAGTTTTGAAGCGGGGTACGGGTACTTGCGTAGTGTGCGTGTGTATATTAATTTTATCCGTGTTTCAACCGTACCTTTCCTCCATATGCATTCCTTGGGTGCAGGGGCGCTGCCACGGAATTTTCGCAGGGGGGACGGACCCGGGCTGGTGCTGACCGGGGAAGGCGAATTTCGAGCATATTCGGTACCTGACAACATGAATGACGATTGACCCAAAAATTTGGGGGACGTCCCCCTGGTTGGCCAACAGGGGGACGCGTCCCACCCCACCCCACTTTCGGCACCCATGCTTGGCCGTCACCCGCGTCATTGTCTGGAGTATGGTTCCCGCTCTTCCGTACTTTAGCCTCAGCTGTGTACCGCCCAGGTCCCAGTCTGGTGTACGTGGCCTGCCCGCTCTTCCGTACTTTAGCCTGTGCTGTGTACCGCCCAGGTCCCGGTCTGGTGTACGTGGCGTACCCGAAGGCCCTGGCCAGTATGCCAGTGCCGCAGCTGTGGGCCGTGCTCTTCTTCCTGATGCTGCTCTGCCTGGGGTTGGACAGCCAGGTAAGACTGACCGGGAATGGTGCAAGTTGGTGCATTGTGTCGGCCTGTTTACATGCTTAGGTATTCAATACGCAAGTGTTAATTCACATGAGCTGCTTTATGAGCGACAAGAAACTCCCAGTCTGACTAGCTTGAAGTAAATATTATTTTCATATGCGTTCGCCTGTGCATAAACACGAAAAGAAAGATCTGCCCCAATTTTCCGGTGACCTTTTTATATGGAAATGATCTGGCTAAGATCACGTGGCACTGATCAGGTTTGACCCTGGTGTACTATTTTCGGACCAGAGTACCAAACTGGTTATTGGGCCCAAACAAACAGTGCTAAACATCAACACAGCCATGCCATTTGAACCCAAGCGTTGACAGAAAATTCGGTCACCTAGAAATCACAGCATGTATTTCTTTCAGTGAAGATAGAGCATCAGTCGGTGGCTGCATTGGTTTCTTTACCACCAGATGCTCCCATCCATACCCCGGTGTCTGCTGACGAGTTCCGCCGTCGGAAGCGCTCACCCCAGCGGCGTGCCGGCAGTTCGCGACGCTGGAGGTGGTCATCACCAGCCTGGAGGACGCCTACGGCAGTCTGGTGCGGCGCTACCTGCGCCGGCACGAGCTGCTGGTGCTGGTCATCTGCCTGGTCTCGCTCGGCCTCGGTCTGCCCTACGTCACCCAGGTCAGGGTCAAGTGGACTGTTGATGGCAGTGAGGTCATCCTCCCTGGGCCCTGGCTGCTCCCCCAGGTCAGGGTCGCGTGGACTGTTTATGACAGTGAGGTCATCCTCAATGGGCCCCTATGGCTGCTCCCCCAGGTCAGGGTCGCGTGGACTGTTTATGACAGTGAGGTCATCCCCCAATGGGCCCTGGCTGCTCCCCCAAGTAAGGGCCGCGTGGGCTGTCTTCGGGACTCAGGTCATTGTTGCTGCACCTTGGCTTCTCCCCCGGTTCAGCATCGCTTGGCCTACCCTGCTTCACTCTGACCGGTCAGACCTTTGTGACGGCAGCTGCGTCTGTGACAGCTGATGTTGGACCCGCCGGTCTTGTGTGGACCACGCAGCTGCCTCAGTCACGCTAGGCGATCACAGGAGCAGGCTTCTGAACCGTTATCTGATGCGTGTAGGAGGAAGCCAGTGATTTTCTGCGTGAGATGTGTCTGTCGGTGTCAGACTTTGTTCAGCAGCCTATTACCATGGGCTAATCGGCGTTTCAGTGTCATTAAAACGGTTTTTCAGTGTATTTAATCTGAGGAAGAAATGAGATCGGGCAATACGATACCATCGCAAGTTTCACTGGAGCGTAATGTTGTAAGAAGCTCATCTGCGAGATAAAGATGTGTGAGTTCCAACCAGCCTCCTGATGCTGGCAGGGAGGAATGTACATCTTTCAGCTGGTCGACTACCACGTCGCCAACAACTCGCTGATGGTGTTGGCCTTCTTCGAGGTGGTGGCCGTGGCCTGGATCTACGGCACCGACCGCCTCAGTCAGGATTACTACACCATGACTGGAAAACGTCCCTCCAACTACTTCCGGTTCTGCTGGAAGTTTCTGGCACCGGCTTTCATTTTAGTGAGTGTAGTATTTTGTGGTTCCGAGGTCAAAACTGAAGCTGGTTTATAATAAGTATAAATATGTCGTCTTACACAATTCCATCTTGTTCATTGTTCACACAACCATGTACCAGACCCATGCCGTGCTCCATTCCGCCTCGCTAACCTGTCTTTGTGATACAGGCAATCTGGATATTCAGCGTGATAGACCGCGAGAGCCCCACCTACGGCACGTACGTGTACCCGCCGTGGGCCATCCGGCTGGGCTGGTTTCTGGCTCTGCTGCCCGTGCTGCCTATCCCAGTGTGCGCCGTGATGGCACTGTGGAGGGCTCCCGGAAAAACGCTGATGGAGGTGAGGACGGCGTCATTCGGAACGAGGGTTGATGTGGCCTGTCGGTTTCAGACATCAGACAACAGATTAGCTTGAGTTAGAAGGTTCGCTTGGGGCTTGATCTCTTCCACCACATCGGAAGTCGAGATTCTTGGATTAAAGGCTTCATGGCAGACCTGGCAGAGTGTTGGAGCTGCCTAAGGTAAGGGGCCGTTTTCAATCGCGTAAATACGAAATTCTGAGGTGCTTATATACGTGCGGCTTATATGGCATGTGGGTGGATTTGAGCAGTCTTGTATACTGTGCACTGCATTTTCGTGGGCAGTAAGTACCGAATGTTAAGATTTGGATGAGGGTTCTGAGGCGTCGTACAGATGCCATATCGCGATGCATGCATACCAGCATGTCATATATTAACGGTATGTTTAATCATTGCTGACGACACCGAGGGGAAAACCTATTCACTCATGATGTATCAAGAGACCGCAGAATGTTAACTTTAATGAGGATTTCTACTCCTGCCATCTGTTGGCAGCGGGTGAAAGCTTCAGTTCAGCCGGACCGCCGCGTGAGGTCAGAGATCGGCTACGAGCCGACGATTGGCGGACCGGACGAGGTGGTGCTCAACAATCACCGGTTCTCCTACGAGCTGCAGCCGGTGACGGGGGGCCTCACCATGCAGGCCGGCCGCCTCGGCTACGCCCCCGCCGCCCGACAGCTGGACGGGCCGCAGGAGTGACACGGTGCCAAACGGGGCGTTACGAAAGAACAGCGAGGCTCGTTTTAGAAACATTTGTGCGTACATATTGGGCTGTCTTGTCGGTGATGTGTTGATATTTTTCTAAGAGCACAGAATATCGTGCGAGACTAATAAATTTTATTGTACATCGCTGTATCTTAAATCTGAATGCTGGTTAGGTGTAGAGATGTTTTGTGCAGATGTCCAGGTACTGATAAGCTTAACTTCTAGTGCTGATTTTTTTAAACCATGTACTTAACACTGGGAGCATGTTTGAAAGTTCAGATGTAGGAAGTTTGGTGAGTTTTAGGCCCACGTATTGTGGGCCTGCAACTGAGAACTCGATATAGTACTACGCCTTTTGCCAAATTGTATAATGAATCTGAACTTTTTAAGTTCATTCTGAACATCACTTTCTCACCTTTTGAGCGTGCATGAATATAAACAAGCACAACACAATGCTGCTCTTGTGTCACGAATATTTTTTTATGAAGCTTGAAGGAGAAGGTTGTTCACTGAAGGCCTGCATTCTCAGCGTCATGTTTATCTCGTCTGATTCTTGACCACACACGTGTTCTTGAAATGTATTGGTTTGAAAACTTCTGGAAATTAATTCTAGTCCTTTTCGAGCCAAAATGCTAATTTCGATACCGCGAATCTGAGAATAATAAATAATTGATCATTACAAATTTTGGAAACTTTATCGTCGTTGACGACTTTTATAATCTTTATCGACAAAAGTTATCGAAGTGTCCACCACTCCAGTAGATTTCTGAATAGATCCAGGTGTCGGCTTCGGTAAAAAAATGTATTGGGAGTGGGAGGGAGCGTTTGAATCAAGTCATATGTGTATAAACACACCTAAGGATGATCCAAAACATTGCTACAATTTCACGAAATGCTTCCAAATGAAATTTTGAGGATATCAAATTTTCAGCCAGCATAAGACTGAGGCGTTTTGCTGCTGTCAATTAAAAGACGAATTTGCATCACTGCTAGAATATGAATGTTTTCATATGTAACACGATTTGTTATTAACGAATGCATATTGGAAAATGGCGTGTTTTCTCAGGTTGGATAGAGTTTAGGGAATGTTCTGTGTAAATTATACCAATAATTTTAAGACATGACAATTATTACTCACATTTTTGCACTAGCATTAGAAATGAGACACTGGTATCCCCAGAGGCTGATTAGGCTGAGTTTTTGTCGCTTCCAATGTTTTTTTGCCGGTGCGATAGTGCAGGTCCTAACACAGGTTTTGGTAAACTTGGATGGACTTATTCCGTTGGATCAACAGATTGAGTGTGTAGTGCAATGCAAGTGAGCAAACGACTGCCACTAGAAATGTATGTGTTATAGGTAAAATTGTACTGGACTGCAGTTTTGTTCAAACCGTCAAACATGAGCAGAGGCTCTGGCGTGATTTTTCGTAAAATAAAGCGGGACCATTGTGTAATGTGTTTTTTGACGTATTTACCTTTCCATGCATGATTAAAACGAAGTCTAACATGAACCAACATTTGTCTTGCCTCATCTCATCTTATCGTTAAGCCAACAGCAAATCTTTCATTTCAAGGAACGAATGCTATCAAAAAGAATTACAGGGGATTAACAAGATGAAAACAGGGAAACGTGATCAGCTGAAAGTTCAGCAGAAAAAGCTTCAAGGCGCAGGCTGAATTTTCGCCAATTACGAAACAAGCCGTCATTTTTATTAGACTTTCGTGCTGTATATTTTACAAACACCATTAAAACATCATGTTAAACGACAAGACCAGGAACATTAGGGTCATGAGGCGGTTGCACAGCTCACATTAAAAAGTTAAACAATCAATAAAACATTTCTTACAGCTCACGCGAGTTCCCAGATACAATCAGACAGCCTGGGGAACCTGTTCACTTTCACCTGCAACCCAGCACCTTCTGGGCCCTTTTCGTACTCACCACATAAACCACAAGTGGGGGTTCGGTCACATCCCCCCAACCACACACTCGCTGCGAGTTCGGAATCTAATGGCGCTACGGAAAAATATAGGAAAAACGTTGAAATTGGCCCACCGTCTTTTGCTCTTGAAACAAGTTTACAGCGTATCCGTTGAGTTGTGACGTCACAGGAGGCCGAAATGGGTCAAATTTAGGCCAGTTTCGGATATTTTATATTTACTTCAGAACCATCATTCCATGAAAAAGCGGAAGGCATCAACTTGTTTATCCCATCCCAGTGATTGGAACTATACTTCGCATGACCTTTTGAAGTCACTTGATGGTCTTGGCCTCAGATCGACTCAAATAAAAATCTGTCAGACTCATTTTGTATATCATTAAAATTCAGTAAGTATCATATAATATCATTAAAATTAAGATCACGCTTGTCATTATGATATCAAATTTATTGCTCTCTTGTTTTGTTCAAATATCAAAGACATGAACTAATTTGAAAAAAGTGGCCTTTGGTGACTCCTGATGCAAAGGCGGTGAAACTAGGGGCACTGTGCCATCTTCTTCCGTAGATGATATATGTTAACACTAACTCGATGTCATAGATTGGAAAGAATTAGGTTGAAAAGTTCCTGCAGCACCCCTCCCCCCTTACTTTGGACTTTCACCGCCACTGCTCTGGTAACATCCTAATGACTTAAAATGGTTAGCATCGTGACGATTTGTCTCTCTAACTGTTTTTGAATGATGGGTAGAAATTTGATCTAGCTCTTCTAGAAGCTGTGTTACGGGTATAGTGTGTCTCTTTTTTAGAAAAACAAAATCGCCTGATATGAAATTAGAAATTACGTCATAAATCCGCATTGATGCGGAGTGAAACGAAAACACCACGTCTTTTTACGACTGGTGGAGTTTGCATTTTCCAACCCCGTTCACCAAAATCTTGACACAGTTGGGCCCAAACTCAGCTCCTGGATCCTCCACGGTCGCGGACTGGATTTAACGGATGCATTATGATGAAGGAGGTCTATAAGGAAGCTCGGTTGAAAACGTGAACTTGACACGCTTTTGGAGATGCATATATAATCGATAGTACCTACCTACTGATGGGCATTCTCGATTTCCAGTGCCTCCTCCCGGAGGGGGCATCACTGACAGGCGCGGTGTACTAACCCCACGAGCATGGGCGTCGAAAGCCGGGGGGAGCTTCGTCCTCCCAAACTCACAAGTCAAGAAGAGAAGTCCTCCCACCCCCTCCAAAAAGATAATTAGTACTTAACTTTAGTTTTTCGCATTTTCATCCTCTTACCTGCGTAGACTTATGTAAACGTGATGGTAAATTGCATACTCGTTAACGTTTTCAGACAGACAATATCAGAATTAGCCTCCCACCCCCACCCTCCCAGTCATCACCAGTCCGAGATCTGCTTCCCCCTTCTAGTAAAAAGTCCGAGGCCTCTTCTAGTCAGCCGAACGTTCCCTTTGCATGTGACCACACACGTTTGGCTCTGACCGCACGCGTTTGTCGTTAGCGTGACAGCGCCGGAAGCAAACGTCTGATAGGTACAGGTAGCTTGCGGGTCTGATTTCTTGCTCATCTCTTTACTCCCCGAACAAAATCTACAGGCGGACCGACGGAAACGCGGCATTACCTTAGACAAAACACATATTATAAATCATCCAGTATTAACAATATGTGTGTAACCAAAGAGTAATGATAAGGACATCATTCTAGTCAACGTAGAACAAACACATAAGGACTCCATTCGAACACATATGCCATTCCGCTGAACCTATTGCATGCGTAGTCCAGCGACTGGGTCCAGTCCTCCTCCGTCGAACTTTTGCAGCAAGTGTCGGACATTACCGCCGGTGCGGCGTTGTCGCGCGCGGCCGGTGGCGGCGCTAGTGTCGCAGGCCGTAGATGCAGCAGGGGCGGTCCCAGGGCGGCGCGCCGACCGCAGGGGGCGGGACACAGCAGCGGGGGAAGGCGAGAGGCGGGGTCCTACCGCGGGCGGGGATCCGGCAGGGGAGTCCTCGCTCTGGGAGGAGGCGGTGGAGTTGGTCTCGCTCTCACCGGCGCTGTCCCGCCTCTGCTGGCGAACACGTGCCGTTCGCTCGAGCGGATCGTTCGCACTGGACTGGCGCCTCGCACGGGTGCTCTCAGCTTGCTTGGCAGTGGCGGTGGCACTCTCTTGGGAGGCAACGGCGGCTGATTTGGGGACACAGGTGGCGCCAGCGGCGGCTGATCAGTGGACACAGGTGGAGCTACCGACGGCTGTCTTGGACTGGAGCGCGGTGGCAGAGGGGGCGCTGCAGCTGAATCCAGAGCTATGTCCGGCGCCGACAGTGCGGGTGGTGGGGGAACCGGTGACGTAGCTGCAGGGTTTGTGGACACCGATGACGTCACAGAAAGCTTTGGAGGGACGGGTGGTGAGTCGGCTGGTGTGATTTTGCCGGCATGAGTGGGGGTGAGCCGGTCCATTTCTACAGTTGGAGTTGATGACTCTCTAGACCTCGGCTCGGGGGACATCTGCGTGGGTGTGGCGCTCACGGATCGAACTGAAACCGGCGAGCTGGTGCGGGCCTGATGCTCCGTCTTCTTCTTCCACTGATCCAACAGCGATACCTTCACGGTGTCCTCACTGCTCCCACCGAACCGTACGGTGCTATAATCCTTAAACGTCCGCATCGTCTTCGGCGCCGGCGCCGCCTCGCGCTTGAGCTCGGTCCCGGCCGGCTGGCTGCGGCCTGATACAAAGTTAATGCGTGAATACGCCGAGCTCACGTCTGAGCCGGCCGAGGACCCCCAGTAGCGGTACGTAGCCGAGTCTTGACTTTCCAGAGATACATCCAGGACTGGAGAGGAGCCCCGCTCCCCCAGGGTCACGCCCTGGCGCCACCGACGCTCCAGCGAGTCCTCTCGAAACGTGCGGAGTGGGGCGGAGCGTTGGGGAGCTACGGCCGCCTCCTGCTGTCGCTGCAGTGTTCCCAGGCACGGCTCGGAGGCGGCTGAGAGGGACAGCGGCGGCTTGTCGTCGGCAGCACTGCAGACCGTCGGAATCGACGCCGTCGGCGGGTTGGCAACGTCCTCGTAGGTGTCGTCCTCGTCGGCTGGCGACGTTCTCGTGACGAAGGCCGAGGCGGTGGAGGGTCGAGGCGGGCCGACTGTTGCCGCAGCCTCACTACCGGAGCTCACATCTTCCAGTGTGAAGTCTGAGCTTCCTGAGACATCATCAGCGGCATCCTCTTCGTCCGTCGATGCATCACGCCATGGACTGCGTGGCTCATTCTCCGCCAGCTCGCCATCGTCCGCTAAGCGATGCACGTTCTCAACGTGCGCGCGAGTTCTAGTGCTGCCCCCAGCAACCCCTACCCCAGGTAGTCTTCTCCGACTCCTGATCCGACCTCTTTCCAACGGTGTGGCCCTCACGAGTGACCGCCTCCAACCACTGGTTGATGTCCTCTTGCAGGCTGCGCGCCGCTGCCCGGACGCTGGAGGCAGGAGCTTCGTCAGCAGCTTCGACAATGGGCGGCAGTGACGGCTGGAACTGTCGCGTCTGGAGACGCTGTTTGGCGACGTCGATCATCTCTCGGATCCGAGCCACGAACTCCAGCGCGGCGGGCGGAGGGTCCTGCCACGAGCACGGACACAGATGTGAGATGACGAGGTCCTGCCACGAACACGGACACAGATGTGAGGGTGAGGTGACGAGGGTGCTGCCACAAACGCGGGCGCATATGCGAGGCGCGGAGGGCACTACCACGTGCCTGGGACACAGATGTGAAGTGTGGAGGACCCTACCACGAACACGGCCACAGATGTGAGGTACGGAGGTTACCACCACGAACACGGGACACAGATGTGGGGTGTGGAGGGCCCTGTCACGAACAGAGGACACAGATGTGGGGTGTGGAGGGCCCTGTCACGAACACGGGACACAGATGCGAGTTGTGGAGGGCGCTATCACAAACACGTGACACAGATGTAAGGTGCACCGCTACACCGCATTCCACCACCCTAGATCCCGTATAATTGAAACTTCCCCGGCCATTGAAAATTCAGAATGAAATGAATCAAGACACGGAGAAATATGGTTATTACAAAAATACCGCTTACGGCATTTATATCACGTAGATAAATAGGGCAGGCTTGATTTAACGAGACCCTGGATTGAGTTTCCGTTGGAATGAGAAATGCGTATATGAGAGCTAAGCTGCTTTGAAATAATATAGTAATTTTAGAGTAGTCTGGCCCTCATATAAATGAAAGCCCAGATATAGAATTCGTGTTGATACTCACATGCAGTAGTTCGGGATCGAAGAAGTCCGTCGTGAAATAAAGTTTCTTCATTGGCTCATCGTCTTGGTAGCTGCCAACATTTTCAGATAGTTAATTTCAGACCATGAGTATTTTACGCAGGCGATGCGATGACATCACCATGCACCACTATCAATCCATAACTTTCTACGTCGAGCATGCTTCTGAAGGGGAGAGCGTATATAAAACTCCTCCGATAAATATAATTCAGATTTATAACTCATTTTTACGCTGTCACTCTTAAATCCAATCAGCTATGTATTTATTTGTAGCTATAATTGAATTTGATAGCGCATTTATTTTGAAATACTCAATAAAAATAATGTACCGCACATGATATATATTTTTATATATATATTGCAAATTAGCCAAGTACGTACATACCTCCATCCGCGTATTCCCCATTGCATAAAATGCGACATAAACTCTGAAAGATCGAAAATATAGCACCTGTACAAGGGGCCGCACCTCGAAACACGACAGTGGGGCCCCAAGCCGGTAGGGGCCCCGAGCACAGCCCCCCCCGAGGTAGCCCAAGGGACCCGAGCTGCCAGGGGCCCCGAGCGCTCAGGGGGCCCCGAGCGATCCAGGCCCCCACCCGAGGTGGTCCAAGGACCCGAGCCGGGGGCCCCCGGCTGGTCTCAGGGGGCCAGCCGATCCCGCCCCCGAGGGGTCCAAGGGCCTCGAGCTGTTCAGGGGCCCCAAGCTGGTCTACGGGCCCGGAGCTAGTCTCAGGGGCCCCCGAGCGGTCTCAGAGGCCCCGAGCTGTCCAGGGAGCGCCCGCGCCAGGGACCCGAACGGTCCAGGGCCCCAGCGGCCAGGGCCCGAGCCCAGGGGCCCCGAGCGGTCTCAAGGACCCGACGGTCCAGGGCCCCCAACGTCTCAGAGGCCCCGAGCTTAATCTCACGGGCCTTCGATCTTGGTCTCAGAGGCCCCGAGCTGGTCTCAGGCGTCCCCCGAGCTCAGTCTCAGAGGGCCCCCGAGCTCGGTGTTAGGGCCCCCAGGTTGGTCTCAGGGGCCCCTGATCATCGGTACGAGACTCTAGGAACCGGACATGATCTTGGGGCCCCTGAGCTCGGTCTCAGGGGCCCCGAGCTGGTCTCAGGGGCCCCTAGCTGTAGTCTCACGTGCCTTCGATCTTGGTCTCAGGATCCCCCTAGCTTTGTCTCAGGGACCCCCGAGCTTAGTCTCAGAGGTTTTCTATCTTGGTCTCAGGGGCCCCCGAGCTTGGTCTCAAGTCCAGGAGTTAGTCTCAGGGTCATCTGAAGCTGCCCTCAGGTGTCCCCAAAAGCTAGTCTCAGCGAGCATTTCTCCCCCTCCCCTCAAAGTTATCCTCAGGGCCCCACGGGAGTAAGTTCTAGGGGTCCCAGTCGGTAGTCTCACGGTACCCCCAAATTCTGGCTTTGGGGGACGTAAGTACTGATTTGCGGAAAAAATTGTTTTCGGGGTCCCAGATACTGGTTTCGGCGCCATGTCAAGTGCTAGGCCCCTGGAGATCTTTGCTCGACCCATGGGTCAGGGGCGGGGGCGGTGGGTGATGGTCCTGATGGCTAACACTGGCATACAATATAAGCCCTGTACAAAGCCTATCAGAGACCCAAAGTCCAAGAGTATTCACCTCCCCAAGCCCCCAGGATATCCAACAAATGGCTAGGAGGAGTAAGTGAGCGGTTCCATCAGTAGGACCGTCCATGGAATAGGTTTTATATAGCATCTGGGGCACACTCACATATCCTTTTTATTGAGCGTCTTTTTCCTTTCCATTTCTTTTAGATTTTAACAATCCAGAGATATCGCTGAGATCCTTGGCTCAAAGATTTTCGAAAATCATATGCCTCCGAAAAATGTTTCTATTCCCATTGCGTACAAAAAACAAATTAAACACGTGGATCAGGCACCATTACTGAAGGAAAGGCAAAAATAATCTAATTTAGCATCCATAATACCAAATCGAACAGGAATTAAACTTCAGCTGATTTTCAATATTAGCTTAGTCCCAATAACTACCGTCCTAAACATTCTGAAATAAACAACCTCCGAATATTTTGGTAGGAAACCAGACAAAAAGGCAATGACACACATTGATGAGCATAATCCCAAAACAAAAATAGGTATGAAAGGTTTACAATAACAATGACAGAGTTATCCAAGACGATAGTTATCTCAGGCACCTATTGTTTTGGTAATTTCTCATTTACAACATAGCAAGGGTAAGAAAGTAACTGTGTAATTCATCAGGATCTTTCCGCGGAATAGACGTTATACGACGTCCGGAACACACCACCATCCACCATATCCCTTGTATTCTTATTAATTCTTCCATTTCTTTGAAATTTTCTGACTAAAGAGTTCATGAATTCGACACACGGAAAAATTGGTAATCATTTCCCGTAGAAGACCATTTCTTCGTACTCAAAACGACTGACCTCAATAACGTCATGCCTGATTACCAGAATGAATTGAGGTAAAGTCAGGTTTACCATCATGCACGCAGCAACATTTGATTTCCCGAAATGTGCCACAAAACGGTTATTATAGCCACGCTGTCATATAGGTATGGGCCAGCCTTAATATTTGGTGACCTAAATTTACCAGCGCTTGGTCGGATCGAGAAAAATCGAACTATAAACAAAATAAGAACAAACACTAAAAAATAACAAATTTCCGTCGTTAAATGTTATAATGCCAAAATATTATACGACACATATAGGAGATGGGCCCCGACTACTAAGGGCCCCCGGCCCTGGGGGCCCCCCGACGGTAGTCGGACCCCCCTTGGCCGAATCCCGGCTACGCCACTGTACAATAGTGTACACCTTGGTAGATAAGCCCGCATGATATTGCCGGGAGCAGTGGGTAGAATCTGACCTGAGCTCGTCCCGGTCCGTGCTGCCCCGAGTATAGCCGGAGGCCACAAGTGCTGAGAGCATGCTCTCGGGCGCGCGCTCAGTGACCTCTGCTGACCCCGCCGACCCTCCTGACCCCCTGTGGCCGTCGTCGGAGTCGCCGACCGCCTCAGGCGACGAGCAGGACTGGGGGCGGGGACGGAACTGCGTTAATGCTGGCCATTGTGGCTGATGTGGGTGCGTACCATTAATAAAACATCGCCAAGGACCGTTCAACGTCGCATAACATTAAATACTGCCTCCTGTATGTAGTGAACAAATCCATTCCAAGACCAGGAAATTGAGCGAGATCTCGTCAGATATCAGCTCATTTGAAATCTAGGATGTACTTGACTACTGAAATCACGGTGCATTCACAGGATAAGTAACTGCGGTATTGGGATTGTGAATAAAATAAAAACTTTATGCGAAATCTTCTACGGGAGTGCCAAAGTGGCCGTAAAATTTTAAGTTGGTGTTCTATTTTCAGATCAAATTTTCGGGAAGAAACAGAAGAACTTCTGTGTGGCATGACGCTTGTAGAATTTTTCCTCCACTCAGCTAGTATGTTAGCATTATCTGCGCATACGCACGGGAAAAGAAATGACAAACAGCCACCACATCTCCCACTTTTACCACAGCGCCACCCCTCCTCACCCTGTCGCTGGCGGTGCCGTCCCTTCTCCTGGCCTGCCGGTCACGTGACTTGGAGCGGGACCTGAAGCTGCCACTGCGGCGTGCCTTCCTCATCAGAGCGTCCTCGATCAGCTGGTCGCCGCCGCGCTGCCGCCGCCGGCGGTGCATCAGGTAGGCCACCATGGCCACCAAGGTACAGGCCGAGCACGGCCGAGACGCTCAGCGCGATGGCCAAGGAGCTGTTCCCGGACGTGTCTCGTGGGGCTGTCAACGGGTCCGGTCCTGTGGCACGGACAGGGTCAGAGCGCGCTGCACTGTACAACCCGTGGTGCATTGGGGGAGACAGGAAAACATCAGCTATTCGGGAGGGGCTGCTGGGTCAGAAGTGGCCTCGGCTAGCTCAGATAACGTATGTTAACACTAAGTGGACCTGCTTAACAAATTGCATGAGGCCCCTTTGACTGAAATATCTGAACCCGATCACAAAAATCCGCAAGATAGAATCCCTTTTAATACAAGACATAATCTCTTTTACATAATCCCTATGGTGCCTGGTGCCTCTTTTGCCTAAGAATTACAAAGCCAGTGGTTAGTTACTTGAGGCCAGATTCCGTCTCCTGGGTGCAGCAGGAGGCTCGGCAGAGCTCCCAGCTCACCTTGTGTACCGGCGACCCTGAAGGCGACACAGGGGGAGAATCGCCGTCGGAGGGAGTTACCGGCGTCCTTGCAGAGAAGCCGCACCAGCACCACCCGGCCCACCACGTCTTCAGGCCGCACCCCGGAGCCCACCCACTGCAACGGAGGGCCGCAGGTTCAGGGACACCCCGGCGCGCGAGTCGAAATCCAGTCACCAATCAACCATCGAGTTTCAAATTTTCTGAATAGCTGGTCAAACTATGGCATGGTTGTTAACTAGCTGGCATGTTGACAAAGGAAGCCGAGGATGGTCAGTTAAAATAATTATTTTGTGTTTTAGCTATTACTACTGTAAGGAAGGCACGTCCCTCTATTTAGTTTCCCGCCTTAGTGCTGCCACTGTATCATCTCAGTGTCGTATCATTTTGTCTTATGTAGTGTCTACTCCCAGCGTTTGTTTTTCGCTTATATTGCGAGCTGCCAGGCTTCTCTTTTTCCCATTTGAACTATGTATATGAAGTATTGGGTTTTGTTGTTCCACCTCTTGGTACATGCAAGAAAATGTCCACAGCACATATGTTTTACCACAGCGAACAGTAGGCCTACTCTACCAGCACCAGTCCTGTACTTTAACCCCACCGGGGTCAGCGCCACCTTCGCCCCACCCGGGGCCATCAATGCCCCTAACTCCAAAAAAAGGCGTAGCGCAAATCTGCAAAGTGCAATAGAAACTCGCGTGAATCAGTAAGAAATTACTTCACATATTTTAGTGCTCAGGTCAATGGTTTGACCTCCAGAGGTCAAATTAGGTAAATATCGGCTATTTTCACCAAATATGCAATGCTTAAGCAAACTGGGCATAACTCTTACGCCATTAGAGCTATTGAGGTTTGGTAAAGTACATTTGATAGGAAATTGTCGTTCTTTTCCGCTATGTGAAACGTCAAAACCTTCCGCCAGTGGTTTGACCTCAGAGGTCACCTCGCGACCTAAGATGACCTGAGGTCACGAAAGGTCAGAAGTGACCGTGCCGTATATTAAATGAAAGCCAATGACAAGATAAACACGATAGTGTTTGTTTCAGCTCTAGATTATACAGGTCAAAAGTTATTGTCAAAATACTGTTTTGACCCCTAGTGACCTGGATGACCTTGGAGAGGTCAAAGGCAAATATCGCCCTGGAATCCGTGAAAGGGTGTCCAACAACGCTTTTCTGATCAAGCGAACATTTTCAATCGCTTTGTGACTTTTAGATTATAAGACAGTTTTCCCCATGCTTTTCAATGGGAGAGGTCACCCGTGACCGACCTCAGGGCACGATATCGAAAAACCTGGATATACACCTTAGACCCGGAGGGCTATAAAGTGTAGGAAGTTTCAAATTGATCGACTTCGAAATGTAGCTCTTACAAAGCTCTAAAGTTGAAGTGGGTGACCGGTTGACCTCGTCTGGACCTGAACTTGGTGACCCGGGTAAAAAATTTCAGGGATGGTGTCAAAATGACGCAGGAGAGGTGGAGGCCTCAACCGCGGTGCGCACCTTTCGTTTTTCTGCTATCCCGGAAAAACCTTAGGGGCCATCGATGCCCTCCCGTGGGGCGAGGGTTAATACCTCCTGTATCCAGTACGTCTTCTATCAATTATGGTATATTTGAAAAGTCCAGCGCTCATGCAGACCACCTGTATTCAGCTTTCTTTGCCTTACGACTGAATATCAAATTTGCTTGAAAGGAGAATCCGGGATATAGATTGCTTATACCGAAACTTTCCGTCATTCCTATTGGCCTATCGTGACTATTTAGCTGATGGTAGCACAACTTGGGTATGCTACTGTGCAAAACCAAAAAATCATGGTACATATTTAAGCTATATTTCCGGTTTGGAACCACATAAACTTTAAACATAATTCCATTAATGAAACAACACTGAAGAACTTTGAGCTACGGCAAAGGCTATGTTTTCCATGTGGGACATATCAGCTGTTGGGCTCGTTTCAACAAACGCCGATGTAACCTGCAGTAGCTTGCATGGGATAACGAAACAATCTCTCTCTCTCTCTCTCTCTCTCTCTCTCTCTCTCTCTCTCTCTCTCTCTCTCTCCCCCCTCTCCTCCCCCTCCCTCCCCCCCCCCCCCCCCCCCCCCCCCCCTCTCTCTCCCTCTCTCTCCCCTCCCCTCTCTCTCTCTCTCTCTCTCCCCCTATGGGTATCGTAAGCGATCCAGAATCAAATACGATCCAAAGCCTGAACTTAACATATTATAAAACAGATTTTAGATCTAACGACGTATTACGGTCATGTCGAAATCAGCTGTATTCATGGAAGGTTATCTATATTTCTCGGCCCTACCTATGGTAAGAAATCATAGCGGCTTAAAGGTTCATATCTGCATAGCTGTTAAGAGCATATATCATAAAGAACCAGACGTGCTTTACCTGTTAGAAGAGACCTTTTTTAAAGTGAGAAGTAATAAACGGTAGTGCCAATACAGTTTTCCATGAAATTAAAAACTACACTCGCTGCCGTTTACTCAGTTATCCTTTCAAAAATGTTGCACCTTTCATCAGGAAAACGCTAAACAAGAAGAATAAAGATTAAAAGCAAAATATCGACAACGAAAAGCAATGCTATCAGAGCAGCCAGGATACCGTGTGCGCGTGGTTTGTCGATACATCGGTTGGCTTAAAACTCTCGTACAAGGTAGAAGCCGCCATACCTCGACGCCCATACGAACGACGCTATACCTCGACACCCGAGCAAAACATCGGATCCTTCAAAAAGATGTATGCGAAACCACAGGCATTCTCTTTAACCACCCAGTGCAAAAAGTGAAGGAACAAAACACAGTGGAGGTGCCTTTCGATTTCGTCGCCGCGGCGTCAGTTGGCGCACGTAGGCGGAAGCCTACACCAGATGGCGCCGGCCCAACGGCACCCGCCAGAAAACGGCGCCGCCAATCGTTAGTCCGGATGAAAAATGCCCCACTTGAGACATGCTTGATGGAACGGTGCAGGGGGATGGGCTGTAGCATTTCGACAGTTTGTCATTTCGCTGGTCGGCTCCAGCTGGCGGTCAGGGTCGGGAGCTAGGCTTTCAGCAGCAGTGAGTTATAATCACCACCTCTCCTTATCTCATTCTGCTCTCACTGGGTAGAGTAAGTCCGGGTTTGTTGGGAGAAAATGCAAGTCAAAGCTGCATTCTCATAACATGCGCACTGATCTGCGCTTCACAATTCCTTTTCTGATTTTCACTTTCAGTTTCGGAAACTAGTTGGCGTGCGTTGACGTTTTTGGCGCGCTGAAACTGATTGTGGTGGCGTTCGGGTGGTATTTGCTAATGACGTCACGACCACTGATGAGGCAAGGCTTTGATTAGGCTGTATCTAACGATCCGGTCATAGGGTGTAGTTCAGTGAAAGCTAATCAACTCTGCTATGATAACACCTTTTGTAATACACCTTTACGTAGATGGTCCGACAGGGGTTAAATAATTCAGCGGCATAGACAAACTGAAGTCTAGTGAACTGTTTTAAAGCAAATATGGGACAGATGTAAGTGTTGTAACAACCCTGAGTAACTCATTCGTCAACAATGTTCAAATAGCTCAAGCCTTGCGATAGTTCGCTCCTCTCACTACCACCTGTTCATGTCGTACAGCTGAACAACGAATCAACTTTCACCGCCAATGAAATATCCCAAATTTTATTACTCATGGAAGGCTTTCAGCCTTCCATGCATCCATATCATTGTTTATTATTGCAATAGAAAGCTCAAGCTATCAAGTCAGAAATACCTCGCCCAACTTGGTTATCATGAGGCCTGAGTGGTGTTCATACCAAAACTGCACAGGCCAAGCGAAACCACACCAGGCACATGATCCGTAACAGGGGTGCGGGAGCCGAAATGGAATCGTGAAGCGGAAGTGGTAGAAGCATCTCTTTTTTCATTGGCGGTGGAAATGGGTCCGGACGAGGTAAAAAATGTTGCTGCTTACAGTGATAGTAGGCAACTGGTAAGGACGGGCTAAGCAGACAACCAGCATAAGTTTTCAGTATTTCCGGTAACATGTTCCAGATAATTATACAGATGACCGGTTGAGCGGCATGTATTCTATTTCCAATAAGTGTATTCTATATCTGTATTCTATATCCAATAATATTATGAAATTGTCAAATCCATCGATGTGAACAATCATGTTCACATCGATAGATCTGATAATTCTGGTATGATCTGAGACTTTACTGGACACCCACTCTCTTTTACTACGAAAATTTTCTGATGTTCAACAAATTTGGAGAGCTTCGAACTTCTCTCGAACGGAGTGTAAGAAATCTAAAGCCAAAGATGCTTTGCTTCAAATACCTTTATTTTTGTCAGCAGGATTTAAACTTCAACTGACAATACTGGTTCTATTCTATCCCCTCGGTCGATTTCAACGCCTGTGCAGTAACATGTTCTAAAATGTGCACGCATGCTCACAATTTTATGCAGTACACACAATGAAAACATTTTTAACTAGTTGCAGCTCTCCTTTTAATAGTTTGCATTCTTAATTCTTTCCGACAACAAATTTTGATGCAATCCAAGCCTTCCATTCCAATGTGTCGACAGTTGCATATGAGCTGCCTAATGTGTTACAATTTCATTACAATAGCATGCTTCAGTCAAGTGTCCAGACTGGAGCAGAGTAATGTTTGCAGTGGCGCTTGCTCATGGAGGAAAACATGTTTGTTTTTCACCCCTTCCCCTCAAACACACTTTTGACCCGCTAACGCCGGGTGGCGAGCACAGTGACCGTAACAAAGACTCCACCGCAGCTAGTCACGATGCTCCTCCATCACTTTAGTCGTGTTACCGATGGTAGTAGCAGAACAACACGTCAAAGATCGGCCCGTGATCGCATAAAGTCAGGGAGACAAGCGAGGGCGTCGATGATGTTACAGACGCGTGAGGTCAACAGGGCAGGAAAGCATTGCAGCAGGACCGCGACCAGTGGCGGATCCAGGACTTAACTTCAGGGGGACTAGGGGGCTCGAGCCTCCTCCACGATTGCATCGGATCAACCTTCGCCTATATGTATTAACTATAGTCACTCAGACATTTGGGGGAGGAGAGCTCGAGCCCCACAAAGCACTGCAGTAGAGCTGCAGCCTACTTCAAGTACGGAAGTATCGGGATGGCTGATGGTGTCTAATTTCAGGCGTTCCTATGGTCTTCTTTGTTTCAAACACAGCATAAATATCGTTGAAATGATTCCGTTCTTTTTAGCTTCTGAATTCCGGCACCATTCAGATTTGGTCTCAAATGTTGTCAAAAATTAAAACACGTGAAGGGCAAAGCCCGCTGACATTTGAACACGTGAAGGACAAAGCCCGCTGACACTTGAACACGTGAAGGACAAAGCCCGCTGACACTTGAAACTCAGGTGACACACCAGTGACTGTACCACAGCCATCCCGAGGAAGCGGGGGCGGAGGAAGCCGAATCAGAAGCGCACGCGCCCGATCGGAAGCAGAAACGGAAGCATTTGAAAATTGACCGCTTCTGCAGCCCCGGTATCTTGGGTTTGCATGTTCATAAAACGTGTTCTAGACGTACCTAACAGTCTCAAAACACGCGGAGCCCTCCAGCTGGAAACCGGACTGACGCACTTGGTGGATGTGCTCGGAATGGCCGGTAAAGCTGCGGCCCAGAGACAGGGCAGTGACATCCACTGCCACTTTGGCAACAGCTGACGTCGACAGGCCGGCTGTTGTGGCCACTGTCCGCGCTTCCCACAGCCTCCCGGAATCCACCGCCTCCCATTTCTCAGACAACACAGAGCACAGCCAGCTGGAGATGATGGCGAGCTCCGAGCTCCCGTAACTGTTCAGGCTTTGTTCCGTCGAAATAGTGGAGCGGTAAAACCAATGATTTGTGGTAGATCAACGGCTTTCTGGCAATTTTCTTCCGCCCCAGACGCTTGGTTGTATATCGATGTCGCAAATGTTGTATAGGAGGACTTGTACCCCACGATATTAAGTGTGGCTGACCTCTCAAACGCTGCATAGGGATAGCGAAAGCATGTTCTGCCTGGAGAAAAATGTGGCTGGCCAGTGCCAGTTTATCTACAGACACGTTCGGTAATAACAACCTAAATGAACTACACTGGCATCAAAAGGGCCAACTCAAGACCAAAAATGGGCCCCCCGATAAGTTGGCTACATGGGCGGCCCCCGCCCCACGCACTGGCACCCACGAAAGATTCCATGTCACTTACTTACACAATAGTTGCTAAAGCTTTCCACTTCTTAGAGAACCACAAATATACTATATTGGATTGGAGAACATGTTTACACAACATAGGTTAAGAAATACTTATTCCAATCAAATTTAATTCTTACTTAAGTTGATAAGGTGATGATAAGTTGATCAAACCTCGAGGTCTGGCTACACTATGACCGATAATTTTTTTATTATTTTCTACAGGATTCTGATGAAGGGCTGACCCCGAATATCTAATCTTCAGTGTTTTTTACATTTCCGGATTCGAGGGGACAGGCCACCTTATCAACTTATCATCACCTTATCAACTTATCATCATGCTCCTCACCACAGCACTTCAAAACCTATCAACGATTAATTCTTGCTTCTTAAACTTACTTCTACAAATGTTTCATTTCCAATCAAACTGGTTAAAACGGCATATCATTTTCTCATTATTTATCACAAATTCACACGTAATCCCTGATCAGGAGCCGGCTGCCCTGTGGTTGCCATGGTAACTCACCTGTAGGTAGGCGCGACCCTGGTCCCGACGCAGTCGGAACGGCGGCTCGAAGCTGGAGTTGAGTGCCGCCCAGCCTGAGGCGGTGATGACCTCTGACCCCGAGACCACGCACACGGGCGACACGACCGGCTCCTGGTCTTCGCCCACCTCTGCCGGCCAGGTCAGGTCAGGCTGGGTCAGGTCAATTCTCCGAGTTGGTTGCAATGCACCCAATGCCGGTCAATGAAATACAATTCGACCCAAATTTGGTTTGTAGTCAATGCCACCCTGTTCTCAAATAATGCACTCAGTTGGAGCTGCAAACTGCTGGAGCGATGTAGAGGTGGTCGCTGCTACCATTTTTTACCACTACTGTTACAACGCTACCATTTGAAAAGTAGCTCAGTGGCGGAGTAGCGGGGTAGCGGACTAAAGTAGCGGATCGCCCGGCTTTGTGGGAGGCAAATTCGGCTAATTTCAAAGAGAGAACAACTTGAGGCTGAGAAGCCGTAGGCAGGACGTGTAAATAAGAGTTGGTCAGATTAGTCGAAAGCGTATCAAAAATCGGATGTGGTTTTAAATGCGTAGCAAAATTCAGGTGTGACAAAAAGCAATGCAGTTTTTGTTCAGCTTTTTTAGGTAATAGGCCACTTTTTCGAAATTATAAAAAGAACAATTTATGGGAAAAATGGTTCTGAAATACAGAAAACCACATCTAGTTTCTAACTCCAATCAATCAAAACAAAGATATCGCCTTTTGTCTTACTACGGTGGGTTGGCGCAGGTACCGTGTGTCATCATGAGTCTGGCAGCTTGCAGCAGCTTGCGACATGTAAGGTTGCGTGGCCATGTTATTTGTTCACGTGTATCACGTGACATACGCTGCCAGATGGAAAGGAATTCTTTCATGGTTTGAAATCAGGTAGTAAGCCTTCTCTTTTGACGTTACAGCCTTGCAGAAATTTTAGACAGAGCTTTGGGTGAAATAAGAAATGTCAATACTGGCTTACGTCTAGATACGCTCGACAAAACTGCTATCTCAGTTCAAACCCCATTATAAAAGTGGGACACTCCCTTTAAGGGCAGCACTCCATGAATATATTGTTGCATCTTCACTTCCTCATCAGATGACATGGCGGTTCAGGGTGTGTGAGACAAAGTGCAAACTCTGGGCAACAGAACTTATCGGTCCCGGGCAAATCCTGCGATATTCCAAATAAGCGGTCCAACAACAGGTTCAAACAACACCATTAAAACAACACGAAGTACTACCGCTGCTCTAAACGCCGTGCACACTGACCTAGCCAGGGTAGGCACACCTGGCGGGAACAGACATCAAAAGAAAATGGATGACTACTCGTCCGCGATTCGAATTTCAGATAGCAGCAGCGGCATGCAGCCACGTGCTCTGCCCGCTTGAAAAAAAACACTCGATATTATGAGGCACCCAGTGTTCAAAAGACTGACAGTCTACCAGGACATGGCTTTGCCATTGACTCTGCATGTTGAACAGACGCGTACAGGCCTCTCGCATTCAAGTACCTTTCCCGGTGGTAAGGTGACTGACCTTTCTTGGTCCAAATATGAAAGAGTGGGTCAGGGAAACAATATAAAATACGCTCTCAACCGGATGATACCAATGAGGCTACCGAATTCCGTTTTACACACAGTATATTTCTACAAATGTTAAGTTCTGAAACAAGTGACATATCAAACCGAGGGTTTCGGTAGTCTCTATCGCACGACTCTCTTTTTTTCATTTAGGGTGTCACGCTCGCTTTGACCCGGCACCACATGGGCTATTTTCTTACCCAAAACCACCTGGGGCGGGTCTGATCGGAATTCCCCCTCCCCTCCCCCATATGATCTCGGAAACCAACGGCAATGCGGAACAACTCGGAACGGCGCTGAAGGCACCCGACCGTTTTCTACTCTTAAGCCAAGTTTTACACACACATTCACTGACCAGTGACGTCATAGGGGCCGAAATGGGTGAAAGCTAGGCTGATTTAGGAATTCCTGTATAACTCAAGAACCATTAGTCCGAGTACAAAGCCAAGGAAAGCAACACGTTGTCATTGACTCAAATATTTTGATACTATGCAGAATGTCCATGTTAGGTCATCTAGTGACCTTGACCTTAGGTCAATATTCGAGTACCCTCAGTTCAAGGTCAAATAAATGATTTTCAAGGATATGTTGCACACTATTATAATCCTTAGATCATGTTCGTCCGTATTGTATGAGATCTATTGTTGTATTTTGTTTTTGCAGAAGTTATAGACAAATTAAAAAGTGTGATTTTTGGTGGCATCTAGGGACTTTATTAATGACTGGGGCCAAAATACTTGGTATCTTAGAAATTCACTATTTCAAAGCTTTTGAATGATGTTAAGAACCTTGATTGTCTGACACCCTGATCGAAAGCTGTTGACGAAGATACCGGCTCCTAATTAGACTGTTGTCTCGCCTTTGTTCGTTCGACGCAGTAGGGGAAAGTGGGGGGCCACGGACACCGTAACGATGGTGTGAGTTTTCAATGACTTAATGAGCTTGTTTCGTTCCCATGTTTGGTGTAGAGATACTTCAGACATTTATCTACCACTGTGTAAGCAGCTAGGTGTCTGTAATTATCCTATTAAAATTTGCGTAAAGCTTAGAAAAAAGTAACAAAAGTCCATTTCGCCCCACCTAGTGGGGTAACATGGTCACCCCATGGGGAAAGATGGACAAGATGAACAAAGTGATCGAACCAGGCCTTAAAGACTTACATCTGCATCCACCCACTAGGCGACTGTCGTCCGCCGCGGGGAAGGAGGCATTTTTTACATTTTCCGTCAAAGGGTCAAAAGGGGTCATGCCTTTTCTGATTTTTTTATGGTGGAGGATTAAAGTATCAAGGGCTGTCGTGGAACTGTGCATAGGTTGGTCCAGGATCACCTATCAGAGGCAGCGGCACTTTGCCGGGGGCGCCATCCGGATCAGGGGTGGGCGCGCACCCAGGGGGGGGCAGCGGGCCCGGACCCCCAAACGCTACTCCAAAGTGCCGGCTCCATCCATGTGGGGCGCCGAAGTCGCCCTTCGAGGGGAAGGATGAGCCTTCACCTGACTTTTAGAGGCAGTGCTACGCTGACTTCCCACCCTGTACCCAACATGCCGCCCCCTACACTGACTTTGCTGCCCCTGCACCCAACACGCCGCCCCCTAAAATAATTTGCTCTCATCCCCCTAGGATGCGAAAATTGGCCGCCCTTTGGGTGAACAAGTGTGCCCCCCCAAGGCAAAATCCCCCTCCACCGGCCTGCTGCCCTCTCTCGTGACCCTCCCCCAAATAAAAATCCTGGGTTCGCGTCTGCCAGGGGGTGCCACTTTTGGAACGCAAAACCTTTCAAGTGGGCGGTAAATCGTAAAGGAGGACTAAGAGCGCTCCTCCCCCGCTCCTAAGGGGAGGGGATGGAAGCGACAATTTAGGGGGCCCATCAATCTCTCAGGGGGGCACCGTGACCATTTCAGGGGGCGCTGAGGATCGAAGGGTACACCTGCCCCTAGATGACCCCCAAATTTAATGATATGTTCTCCAGCATTTCGGGCCCTGTGTCCCCAAACCCCCCCCAACCATCAGCCAAAACCACCTCCGCTCAGGTGTATCGCTGGACCCCAAAGCCCTTGATAAAATTGTTTATTTAAGCTTATATCATATGAAATTAAATATAATCTTGTGTGGGACAACATGGACACCATGTCCATCTTGCCCCACACGTGGTGTCCGTCTTACCCCATTTTGGAGAGCTTACCGGACTCAACGTTTTCTGCGACCGACGCGAGCTAAAAGTAAGCGTATTACACGCTTTCCCCGGTCGCGGCGCTATCAGTTCCTCCCAAACAGGGGGTGTCCGTCTTACCCACGGTGTCCATGATCCCCCACTTTCTCCTAGATGCTGTCAGTTCTGAAAACTGATATCACAGGCTTAAATTTCTACGGATGTTTCGCCCGCCTCATTTTAGAATAGCAGTATCACCTTGCATGGATTTAGAAATGACGTCAGAACTGGTTCACCTGACTTGACTGGGTAGCAATTTCCGGTCATAGTAATGATTTTTTTATTTGGTCACCCGACAGCGGTATGCAAAGCCACGCGTCCTTCATTCAAACTGGATCGGAAGCATTCGCAGAAAACCAGGGGGTTTCTGATTAGACCCTACCCGCCTCCCCCATCAGGAGGGGAGGAGTTAATATGCTGGGTAACATTTAGCACCCGACACGAATATTATGCGACAGGCCTAAAATTGCGTGAACTGCGCCCACTTCAGTTCAGCAAAGTGACAGCCATATTGTTGGATTAATGACTCATAGTCAAAAGTATTTATGATATAAAATACCAGAGCTTCCGGCCCTATCGGGCCTTGAACTGAACAGAGCCTGCCAGCGGCTGGTTAGGCCTTAACTACCTCGGGTGTAAGCTTCGCTCATGCACAGGCCACTTGAAGATATATACTCTTGCAAAAACAGACCAATATCAAGTCCATGCTTCTGTGCTGAGGAATACAAACAACATTTTAAATAATGCACATTAGCCAGCCCCTTGAAATAGAAAATCCAACAAATTAAAGCTTGTGTACGGTCCAAATACTTTTCAAATCATCTGCTAGGACGCTTAAAAAAAAAACGAAAAAAACGTGATTGACTAATTAACAAACAGGGTGATTTTTCTACGTTGAGCGCGTGTCACATACCAGCCATCAATTTAGGTCAGACATTTACTCAGCTTAATCCAAATTAAATCGGAAAGGTCACTCGTCCACACATTTGTCAACAAGGTACAAAAACTTTCATTTTTATACTTAATAGTGATTTAAGCTACAGCCGATCCCAAAAACGATGGTCAAACAGACAGACGAAGTTTACCTAAACATTAATATAGACAAAATAATAATAATAATCTAAAATTATGATGTCCCAATGTTATACTATGAACATAAGGGAATATTGTCACCAAATGTGTATTCCATTCTGAAGCAAGGCTTTGACAGGAAAACTCGAACCATGGAAACTCGGGTCCGTTTTTTTTTGGTCACCTTGTACGTATAATTAAGCAATGCTCTTCCTCGCCAATTTACATCATGTTCGTGTTATATGACCTCTCTGGACTGTGATAACACACGCAGGAAAACACTATTTAGTTTCATCATATTTTAAAATATTTTTTCGCCTGGTCAGGCCGAAAACAATCGGCGATATTTTCTAAGCTAGTGTATTCACTACTTCCAAGGCCGCAGCAGTCCAGAGGTCGACAGCCGAAGCAGCTCCGGCGAAAGTAGACGCAACGTTTGTGGTTTGACCTGTCACAAAGACCAGTTTTTAGGCCTGTTTCTGCCACCATACATAGGCCGCATTATATCGCTCCGCGCTAGCACACAAACCTGACAATTAACAAGCCGGTGTCATTGTGGCCGGCTAGAGAGTTTGCTCTTTGTTTTTTTACATTCGCGCCACTCCCAACATACAACATTGCTTACTTAGAGGAAGTATTGGCGTGGCGTTTCAAGAACCTCTTCAATGAGACAGACGAGACATGGAAGATGTGCTCTCGCTGAGGAGGCTCAACCCATGTTAATTCATCCTATACCAATCTGAAGTATAGCAACAAAGCCCCTATTTCCAACAGAACATTGGCCTAGTTTCGCGCATGCGAATGCAGGAGAACCACTTATCACTGCTAGAACATGAGTCCTGTCCAGCTTTACCCGGGCCATCGATGGCCCCTAAGGTTTTTCGAATAACAGAAAAAAGAGGCGCAGCACTGCGGTTGAGGCCCTCCCGCATCATTTTCACACCATCCCGAATTTTTATCCCGGTCACCCAAGGTCAGTTCACCAGACGAGGTCAACCAAGGTCACCTCACAACAGAGCCGTAAGAGCTACATTCAAGTCGATCAATTGAAACACACTATGGCCTCAGGGTCACAGGTAACGGATTTTCGATTTCGTGCCCAGGCCAGGTACGAGGTACCCCATAACAGCATGGGAAAAAGCTGTCTATGATCTAAAATCACAAAACAATGAAAATGCTCAGCTGATCGGCGTTCGACACCACGATCCCAGGGCCATTTGCCCTACCAGATCATCATCAAGGGTCAAAAACAGTATTTCACAATAACTTACCTAATATTAAGCTAGACCAAACAAACACCATCGTTTGTCGTCGCTTCATTATATACGCAAGTCCACCAGTGACCAGGTCATCTAGGTCAGACGAGGTCAAACACGGCGGGAGGTCTTACGATTCACATGGAAAAAACACAATTTCATCAATTACACCACCCTCAAAGCCAATGGCAACGAGTTATGCCCAGTTTAGCTTGCATATTGTGAAAATAGCCGATCGACCAATTACCGGAGGTCAAACCAACCCCAAAACGCCAAATAATTTCTACGATCACGCGAGCTTATTGCACTTGCGATTTTCGCTAACGCCCATATTTCGGAGTGGGGGGCCATCGATGGCCCCGGTGGAGGTGGCGCGGCCCGGTGGGGGGGTTAAGGATGACAGCCATGACAATTACAATCCCACCCAGCTATGCCAATTCCATCGTCATGCTGGTAAATTGGAAATCCCTCTTGGCTTCTAGCTCGGATTTGCATGACGTGAACTCACGCTAGGTTCTCTTTAAAAAAAATGTAAGACGTGGAGAGGCGGATTTTCCACTGCTCAATCAAATGAGAAAAGGTGGAAAACTTATCAGTAACAAGTACCAGCTAGACTCATCAGGTCATAAAAACTATAACAAAATGAAGGCTTGGGATAAAATTCCCCTAAATCTAGAGATCTACGGTTTCGCTTGCGGCTGAGGTTAAGCATGTTTCACGGCATCGATACTAAGCCCAGTGATGATCCGTTGAAACCAGTTACTGAAGAACGGAGGTCGGTGACTTTCGGCCCGGCCCGGTCCAGCTGATGAGGACTGAGTATGCAATCTACTGCTGCCTTCGTCGGTCATTGTACCAGTTCCAACATCGTATAATCAAGGTCCGGTCTGCAGCTTAGTGCCTTCACAGACTTCAACTAAATAAAGCTCTTTTAGGTCTGCTAGCCCCTCCTCAACTCACAATTTTAAGTGGCTCGGATTTTATCTTAATTATGCTTAGATCTGACGCCTTTCTAAGTACCTTTTATGGCTTACAGGTGTAAGTGGGGGCCGGTCGGCCTGTCCATGACGTCCCTCTGGGCAGCTCTAAAGCCCTGCTGGCTGCCTAACCCAGCGGTGCGCCTGGTACCGGCCGTCTTCGGGGTGACATTTTCCGAACTCAAAAATAATAAAAAAGTCTCGCGCTATATTTTCTCTGATGTAGGTGCCCTGACGATCTGCGGGAGGACACATCTTGTCCGTGACTGGAGGCTAAAGCCTTGGGCGTCGAAAGCGGGAGGACGGAGATGCATCCCCCAGCTGGTGAGCCAGAGCGACATCGCCCCAAAACGCTGGCGCTTAACCAATTATCTTACCCTGTTCTCCTGCTTATCAAAGTAGACCCTACGCAATTATCATGCATTGAGTGTGGTTCAACCACCTCGATAGCGCTGTCGGAAAGAAACTAAGTCCTGACTTAGCCTGCCAACCTTCATCCGCCTTTCATCACCGGCACAGGTCCGTTCCTGTAGCAAAACCAGCATGGTCGCCCCTGGGAACAGCGCGCAGTGTCTGACCTGCAACTGTGATCTCTGCCGATGGGTGCACACGCTGTCCCCGCTCCGGCATAAACACGAACGGCAGCTTCTCGCGGATGTTGCCCGTGCTGAAGTCGGCCAGCCGGCACTCTGCCGCACACAAAACGGGCCGATAATCTGACAATCTGGGTATTCACGTCACAAAACAGGGCGATCAAGTCATAAAACGGGGCGGTGACGTCACAAAACAGGGTGCTCACGTCACAAAAAAGTGCTCACGGCACAAAACAGGGTGCTCACGCCACAAAACAGGGTGCTCACGTCATCTGCAGGGTTTTCAGCCAACAGCGGCTAGGGATAGTCGGATACTGATGAAGATACTGGTGGATCTTCAAGGTTTTGCCAGCTTTACTTTGCGAGAACCTGTGCACCTGCAACTTTAAGTGCAGCGAGAGCAGTCAGAATTTTATTCCATATTCTCAAGAATGCAAACTATAGGAACAACTACTTGGTACATTACATGACTTCTAAGGCACTGCACGCGCCTTACACAATCTCCATCAACGGAAACTCGAACTGTTAAGTGGAGTTCTCCCCAGGAGTTGATTGGAAGTGAGTGCCCGATCAGAAAGAAATTACGGTAAGATGACCATTGGAGCGAATCCTTGCAGAACAAGTGCGATTGCGTCAGGCTTGACGTACAGCCACAAATGACCTGGCGTCTTGCCTTCGATGGGAAACCTCCGAAGTGAAGTGGAAAGGCAGCGATGAGGCAATGGACGACTCGACACGAACATGAAAAATGGAAAACCAATGAGCGGAGATAAAAAAGGCGAGATGAATTCCGGTGCTCTCAGTCCAGAGGATTAGGTAGTGTCTGAATATGGTACTCTGCACATCAGATAGTTTTTGACAGCCTCAAATTTGAAGAAAAAATATTAAGATCTTAGCTTCAACATTTTTTACGTAAGCATCTTATGTTAGACCTGTCCAGAATCATGATCCTTTACTGGCTTCTTCTCCCAAAATAAACAAAGATATTGTCTCGCTACACAACGTTCCAACGAAGTGTAAATAAATTTGCTCTAACCAAGCTGCTTTCTCCAATACCATAAATAAGCTATTGTCGTAGGTTGCGAGCCTTCATGTCCTCTAAGACGTAAAAAAACAGAACCTTGTAAGCTACATGGGATTAGTTTCACCACATGCCGTTAAAAGCCCGTTTCATGCGATTTCGCTTCCCATCTCGATTCGTAAATCATCCGATGAAGAGTAAAAAGACTGAAAAGAATACTATCTCTTACGTCTTGAAAGCTCCACAGCAGTCTGAAAATTGAAAACACCGCGCTGACTACCTACCTGCTATCCCAAAGAATGCCCCATTACATCAGCTGAAGACTCAAATTGAGCAGGGGCACACGCGACTGAGTTCTTTTGATCCGGCTGATGTGACACGGGCTCTGTGACCGGAGCTGAGGAGTTTCAACGTACAACTGGAAAAGAATTTAAGACGAATATCCGCAGTTTGATGCTACACTGAGACGGCGACAGGACAGGAATGTCGCGCGCCAGAGCCAGGCACATTGTGAGCTTCCAAATGACAAACCTCGAAGTATTGCCATTAGATAATTGTTGTGTAGACTTTACCCTCATGATCTCACCTTTACGACTTTTCAGATGCAATGTCACGGAAAGCATTCGCAATTCCACCAGCTCTATGGAAATTAAAGGAACATTATATTCATTCTAGAAAACAGTGAACAACATTGACATCACAAAGCTCTATTGGACCGAGGTGACTATGGCTACATCCCGGCCTCCACTTAGTCCCCGAAACAAACAGGATTAGAAGAACTTGCTCAGTAGGGTGCGCGTTACAGCACTTTTTTCGAAATCGAAACTTTTTTCACGTGGTTTTGGACGGTAGACAGAAATATAAGGACAATCCTGCAAAAATTTGCAATTTTCTCGAGTTTAAGCAACGGATTTTCACTCCTTCCCCCAGTGGGGGGGAAGGGTGCTGACTAACCCCCTACAGATTTTTCGTCCTCGCGGAGAAGCGGCGGCGCCAAGCGCCACCGTACTTGTCACAGCTTATCATTAATTAATTCTGCAACTTCCCCTAAAAATTTTAAGTTCGGGTCATCTCGGGTCAGGTCACCAGGCCAGGTCAAGTGACCTCACTTCAAAAAATGTTTGGGATTACATAACTCGGAGTAGGGTTGATTTATCAATGTGAAACCTTTTTCATATAATGGGCTCACCGGGGGCTACAAACTATGTTTCGTTATTTTGTATATTGTTGACCTAAGGTCAGGCATGAGTCATGACCTCTCTATTAGAAATACATGGAAAAACGCAAATTTGCCGAAAAATGTTTCTTTTTCTGTATATAAAACTTAAAGGGACTTCTTATTCCCGGGATGGTAGAATCGCAGGCCACTCACAAGGTTCATTTTGCAAGTTTTGACCTGTGACCTCTGAGAGGTCATTTGGGTCTACCTAAGCACGTTTTGAGACTTATGTCAATAACTGCACAGTAAATTGCGATAGAGCTCTCATTTGGATACCACTATGTTTGATTTGTCATTACAAATCGAGTGATATGCATATTGACTATGTTTAGTTAGATGATGACCTTGACCTGACCCTAGGTTATGTAATTTTCATACTTTGATCTAGTATAATCATATTGTACATCATTCGAATCGCCATAAAGAGAGCAATCCATTGACGTTTAAATTTTGGCTCTAACTTAGCTCAGCCAAACGCTAGAGTACAGTGTTCTAAATTGGGCTATTTTGACCTTTAATGACCTCAATATTACTCTTAGCTAAAACATTACGGGAAGAGTTTCTTAATCGGTTAAATGGTCTATCAAAACCATTCATGCACATTTTCGCTACCTCGCTCAGGAGCCAAATTGCCGCCCCGGTAGCTCAGGTGGTAGAGCGTTGGTTTCCGGCTCGCTGCTCAGAAACATGCAGTGACAGTGCATGTCCAGGCTTGGGATCGGTTCCCCTGAGAGGCTCCGGCGCTCAATAGTTTATCCGACGAAGGTCGACTGGCAACTGACTGGTGAGAGGGTGACCTGAGCAGGGCGGCCGTTCCCGTGCTTTGTGGGACGTTAAACTTTGGCTTCTAAATTAACCCTTCATTGTGGGCGTTGGTCGTTCGGGTGGTGGGGTTGGGTTCTCCGTGACAAGTCCCTTGATGACTATAATGAGACTCCGACTCCGACAACCATACTGGGAACAACCTGGAAAAATTATACAAAAAAATTCGAGAAGGAGGGGGTGTCAGCACTTAACTCAGCTGTAGTGCACGCTGGTTTCTTTATTTGTATTGTAAAAATTTAATATTGCAACAGATTCGTACTTTGCGTTTTGCCAGAACAGGAATACGATCTTTGAGCGTTGAACAATTTCCACACTAAAAAGTGAAAGCCATCTATATACACAAGCTGGTAGTTTATTGTAATGTTTTATCCAAGAGCACATCACACTGTGTGCGTGGCACCGCGCTCTCCACGTGCAGCAGTCTCAGTCATCCAGACCGGCCACTCCGACTCACGTCTGCGACATTTATGTTCTTCAGAAATAAATGCCGCAGACGTTAGTCTGAAGGGCCGGTCCGGATGGCTCTGATCGCGGTGCCACACAAACAGTGTGATATGCTGTTGGATAACACATTACAAGAAACTTCCAACTTATGTATATAGACGGGTTTCACTTTTTAGCGTGGAAATTGTTCAACACTCAAAGATCGTATTCCTGTTTTGCCAAAACGCAAACTACGAATCTGTTGCAATATTAAATTTTTACAATACAAATAAAGAAACCAGAGTGCACTCCATCACTAAGGCAAAAAAGCAAAGTAACATCGGAAACAATTTTGACAAGCTGGGCTAGTGCTGACACCCCCTCTCCTCTCGAATCTTTTTATATTTTTTCGTTTCCAAGTTGTTTCCAGTACGGATGTCGGAGTCGAAGTCTCACTAAGTCACCAAGAGACTTGTCACGGAGAACCCAACCCCACCACCCGAACGACCAACGCCCACAATGAAGGTTTAATTTAGAAGCCAAAGTTTAACGTCCCACAAAGCACGGAAACGGCCGCCCAGCTCAGGTCACCCTATCACCAGTCAGTTGCCAGCCCACCTTCGTCGGATAAAGTATTGAGCGCCGGAGCGTCTCAGGAGAACCGATCCCAAGCCTGGACATGCACTGTCGCTGCATGTTTCTGAGCAGCGAGCCGGAGCCCAACGCTCTACCACCTGAGCTACCGGGGCGGCAATTTGGCTCCTGAGCGGGGTAGCAAAAAGCACATGAATGGTTTGATAGACCATAGAAACGATTATGAAACTCTTCCCATAACATTTTAGCTCAAAGTAATATTGAGGTCATTAAAGGTCAAAATAGCACAATTTAGAACACTTTTCTCTAGCGTTTGGCTGGGTTAAGCTGGAGCCAAAATTTAAACGTCATTCGATTCCTCTCTTTATGGTGATTCGAATGATGTACAATATGACCATACTAGATCAAAGTATAAAAATGAATTGAGCTTGAATGCAATGAATGACCTTGAATGCAGAGGAATGTGCTGATCAGTTCAGAGGTATTGCAGAGGAATGCGCTGATCAGTTCAGAGGAATTGTAGAGAAATGTGCTGATCAGTTCAGGGAAATGCAGACGAATGTGCTGAGCAGTTCAGAGGTATTGCAGAGGAATGTGCTGATCAGTTCAGAGGTATTGCAGAGGAATGTGCTGATCAGTTCAGAGGAAATGCAGAGGAATGTGCTGATCAGTTCAGAGGTATTGCAGAGGAATGTGCTGATCAGTTCAGAGCCGGACCGTGGGAACTGCTGGGCTTCTGGTGATATTATTGTATCAACAGACAAAAAGTGTTACTGGTGGAACTTCAGTGGGAATAAATGGGATATGGTGACCAAAATATAAACCTGAGTCATCCACTACATAATGCTGGGAAATGGTTTACTCTGTACTTTAAATTATGCAGCATCAAACGTGTCGACCTTCTCATTGTTTTGATCAAATATATTACAACTTCGATTTCTCTTTAAATTCAAAGGATACCTTTCATCAGCTCAAATTTCACATTATACTACAAAGCAATGTCAATACAGTTCATTAAAAGAATTTCAGGCTATAAAAATTGTTCGTACATATACACAAAAACACACTTGAGAAACATCAGATATCCCTCACCACAAAATGGCTCACATGTTTTATCATCTCAGCTCTTTTCAATCTCGTCCTGGCTACTCAAAGCACACCCTCAGGAATCATTAAAGTAAACCCTCGGCCCATTGCCGCACCTACCTTCCAGCGTGCTGACGCATTTCCGCATGTCCTCGCGGAAGGTGGGGTAGGGCTGGCGACATTGGCAGCGGCAGCCGTCCCCCTCCGGCAGAGACACGCCCCCCAGGTCACCGCACAGTGTGGCGCTGCACGCACCTGAGCGGACAGCACAGGGAGACGGGCTCAGCGATTATCGAGAGGGTATCACAAACAGATTACACTCACCAAAGGCACCGGTGGTATCATAAATGGCGGGTTATTTATTAGGAAGCGAGGGTCTGCTTACTTTAATTGGACACATTACTATGTTATTTCTGGCAGACGAAATGATTATGGAACAGAATAGACCGTCCAATATAGTGTCATGACTAATATATCAATCGAGTATTGAATAAATGAATAAAATAACCATAACGTATCACTACCAACATATCGCAGTGAATACTCCTACTATACCCTGTCCTTCACTCACCAATATCGACGGCAGCAGCGAACACGTCTCCATGGAAGTGGCGGGACACCACCAGGGAGACGTTGCTGGCGGAGATGCTGACGGTGCTGCCACTCATCTGCATCAGCCACATCACCAGCAGCAGCGTCCACGACATCACGGCCGGAGCAGGTTCCTCGGCGTCATGTCACCAGCCGCAACACGCCGTGACGACCCGTCGGTTAGCACCGGGTGTCACGCGGAGACTTTCCGGGCTGGTGTCAGGTGACGAGGATGCAATGGTGTGCTTTCGTTGAGACGGGGCGGGTGAAGAGCATTGGTGGCGGCTGGGCGCCCAAATCTGCCTCCCAATGAAGAGGTGGTGCTGAAGTAAGGCACCTGCCGGGAGGGAGAAAGAAAAATTAGTACACAGTGTTCAGAATCAACAACAGGTGTGGAGGAGACTTCTGGAAAGTTTGCTTGAGAGGAGTCGAGTGCGTTGTTTCTGAACGAAGACAAATTAATGAATCATGTTTTGTGATCATTATAAGTTAAAACTGTTCCAAATATAGATTTTCCAATGCTCATGTTTATTGCCAACAATTCAGCTTATTTTTTTCAGGCCGGTGACTGAAGTGAAAGAGGCCAATGTGCATTGGTCGCTGTTGTGGTTTGCGAAGAAAGCGCGCGCCGCCTGTACTGCCCTTATAGCCAGCGCCGCTGCCCAGCAGTTTCGACATCTAGCTGGCAGCTTTCGTGCGAAAGAAAGAGTGGACAGGTGTTTCACTGTCGGTGAACTTCGCCGGACGCGGCGGCTGCGGCCACAGTGGCGGCGACGCCCTGCCCGGCATGCAAACCAGACACTTGTGTCTCGTGGCAACCGGAATAGTGGTGCCCGAGGAAGCTTGGAGGTTGCATAATTTTCTCACCGGTAACTCCCTGGTTTCTGGTGTCTGGTTCTTGTACCTGATCGCCTTAATTAAAAATTATTTGCGTATTTCCGTCTTTCAGGCGAAGTCTCTTCATCAGTATCACCATGGTTAGAAAGCAAGGCTCCGTGCGTGCGGTCAACACGTGTCATTGTCCATCTCAAGGAATGGGAAAGAAAATGTATTGGCCTATTCTAATAAAACAGGGGCAACAAAACAGAGCATGACGAAACCAAACACACGTATATATCACACTAACTCCTTTCGTATCATTTCCCCACTCCACGCAAGCACGCAGGCCGAAAACCGGGCCTTCTGTAATTCCGCCGACCAGAAATCTGGTCAGTTCCGAGCGGTCGGAGCCGTGACCACCCCCGCTGTCGTGTCGGTCTGGTCCTGCGGCCAGGCTTCCGTCAGTCTCGTCAGTCTTGCTCGGTTCCGCTCCAGTGCGCTGCCGGCGCGGCGGCGGCCGTGCGCGGCGACAGAGGCGTCCAGAGCGGCCTTTGAGATACAGCGTACCTCCTGGCAGTCCACTGGACAGCGCGAACCAGCCGGAGCAGCGCTCGGGGGACGACGACCCCCAGAGACTGCGGCGGACGCTGCAGTGGCGCAGCGCTGCAGCTGCAGGCCCCAGAGCAGCCAGGTGGAGTTGCAGCGGGGTAGGAACATAGGCTGTGATGGTAAGCCGTGCACTTGTTATTGTGACTGAATGGAGCCAAGCTTAAGATAAGTAGTTTCATTTAAAATATACGGTATCGATAGCTACAGTTCCCTCTTTTCAATGCCATGTGTAGCTTAATATCAAAATGGTATCAGTTTTCAGACACTTTTTTGCATGCATAGTTTTAAAGCGAACCATGATGAGTATAATATTCCAAACGTAGCAGAGTGGTATGTAACATCTGTCCAGTGTCATAGTCGATGCTGAAACACATAAGTGTTGCCATCGCCAAAAAAAGTGAGGGCGCCAGCCAAACTTCAATCTGATGCTGACAACAAAGTGTCCACGCTACGGCCAAAAACCTGTTAGAATTTGGGTGCATCATTGCTTTTCGCAGTGACTGGTTACAAAAATGCCCGGGTTTAACCCACTATGACTGAGATCAAGACATTTTGGCCGAAAAGTGGGAGACCAGGCCTCTGGCACCCCTTTTCCAACACTTATGAGGAAACATGTGGTAAGTGTTATCTAAACAACATGATTTCCATGTGACTATAAATTTCACTACGCTCACACTAGAATCCACATCCAGCGTCCCAATTCATCAACTGTGGCAGATTCATCGGTAATACTATGCCAGTGGGAAGCCAAGACAAAGGTCAAAGCCCTGAACGAGCTCATAATTTAATCATGAACACGTCTCTACAAAACGCTCGCTCCGTGGTGGGCCTGATGTTCCAGGACCCTTCTGCGTCTCTTCAGACAACAGTGGGCCGATCGCTGCCGCGGTGTGAAGGATATTCGTGGCGCTCGCGGCGCACGTGCGTCGATCCCTAATGCGGCACTCACGGCGCACGTGCGTCGATCGCCACCGCGGCACTTACAGTGCAGTCGTCGATCGCTACCGCGGCGCTCACGGTGCACGTGCGTCGATCGCTGCCGCGGCACTCCAGCGTATCGTCGATCCCACCGCGGCGCAGTGCGTCGATCGCTGCCCGGCGCTCCGGCGCACGTGCGTCGTAGTGGGTCAATTTCACCGGCAGCGTCACAAGAGTATATCACGGATCGGATATCTTGATGAATGTTTAGTGCAGCTCAAGCCATTTAGGGATTAGATAGGGGTTGGGGATTAATTGGGATTGTCCGGAAACGCTGGGTCGTTTCGGATCAGCCCCAGGGTGTTATTTCCATACTTGTATGAATTTAGTAGAATTTCGTTGGGTGAGGGTAGAATTCAGGATGATAATCATGGTGTTTATTTCGGTTGACCTGCATATATTGCGGAGACTCTTCAAGTTTCTGATAAACAGTTGTTCGTGGACTTCTCTGTCCACAGCACCTGGAACTGGTGAAACTTACCATCGACATAATGAGTTGTTCACTCTTGTCTGGGCTCGAAGGACACAGGTTTTTTATACTAAATATAGGTACATAGTACGATCCGCAAGATAGATCCATTTTCGTCGTTTCCACAACCTGCAACCAAACCGGTCTCAATTTTTAATGAGTGGAGCACTTGAGCAATGTCACTTTTGCAAGACTGCGTAGAAATAATGACGCCTCCTTTAGTGGCAATATTCTTTACACTCATTCCTACTCAATAAAATTATGACCATTGATATTGAAGAACACTTTTTGGCTGCAGGCGGTCAGTCAGACAGACAGCCTGACACAAAGCTCCTCTAATCTTTCAACATTGACTGACACCGTGACCAGACTTGTTTGAAACTTTCACTGACTCCAGATTCAGCGTGCACCAGCCACCTGCCAGAACACCCATTCCCAGCACACATTCAGCGTGCACCAGCCACCTGCTAGAACACTCATTCCCAGCACACATTCAGCGTGTACCAGCTACCAGCTAGAAACACTCATTCCCAGCAAACATTCAGCGTACACCAGCCACCTGCTAGAACACCCATTCCCAGCACACATTCAGCGTGCACCAGCCACCTGCTAGAACACCCATTCCCAGCACACATTCAGCGTGCACCAACCACCTGCTAGAACACCCATTCCCAGCAAACATTCAGCGTGCACCAACCACCTGCTAGAACACCCATTCCCAGCACACATTCAGCGTGCACCAGCCACCTGCTAGAACACCCATTCCCAGCACACATTCAGCGTGCACCAACCACCTGCTAGAACACCCATTCCCAGCAAACATTCAGCGTGCACCAGCCACCTGCTAGAACACCCATTCCCAGCACACATTCAGCGTGCACCAACCACCTGCTAGAACACCCATTCCCAGCAAACATTCAGCGTACACCAACCACCTGCCAGAACACCCATTCCCAGCACACATTCAGAGTATACCACCACCTGCTAGAAACACCCATTCCCAGCAAACATTCAGCGTACACCAACCACCTGCTAGAACACTCATTCCCAGCACACATTCAGCGTGCACCATCCTCCTGCTGGAACACTGATTCCCAGCACACATGATGGCTGAGATTCAAGAGAGCTGATCAGTTCCTCCTTTCACTGGTCGCAGTTTTACCGGTCATCTCGCTGAGCGTTTTAAACAATATTCCCTGCGCCATTACATTGTTCGCAGTTCAGCTCTAAAATAGCGGCATCAACACGGGAAATGGTGACTAGGAAACCACGTGTGCTGTACTGATGCCATCAGTGGCATATGGGGCTGATAACACATCAGTGACAGCCACAATCTGCCAGAGTCGAGAACATATGGTGCAGAGTTTTGTATTACGGTCATTTGAGAATCGAACATTCATCGCTCACGTTCATTGTGTCTCCAACAAAACTCAAACCCAGGAACTTTTTCCACATATATTGCTTCAGTTTGCAGCATCATAAAAGAAATTCAGCAACCTTCATCGTGGTGAAAGACTTCTCAGTGAGCAGCGCCAGACAAGTAGACATCAGTGACTCAGACGTCTCGTCCATGTATCGTTACCGCACATGGCATCAGAACTCCTCGGGCCTGACCAATGATAAACTGCAGCTGCCAGATTTGTGTGGCGCCGCCCAGCCTTTGTCTCCACGCGCCAGCCGGCTTCTCGCTTCCCAGCCTTACGTGTGAAAGCACAAATCAAGCGCCTGGTGATAGGCTGGGAATTCGGTAAGGCCCCAAACCGCATCAGTAGCCCTGAGTAGCCGGAGACGAGCCGGAGCGACCAATCTCACGATTATGGTGTTTCACTCGGAGCGCCGCTGTTACGTTGATGTTTGGCTGTGCGCTCCCACTAATGAGCTTGCGGCTATCCACGTAAGTGTTTTGGCGTCACGCAACGAAGCTTCGTGCGCAGAACGCGGCTGGGAATAGCTTAATAAGTTTATGATCCTCCGTTTGGAAATGTCTCAATTATATCGACACATCGTACGCGTGAATGTATTGGGAACACAATGGGAGCTTGGCTGAAAACGGTTCAACGAACAAACAGCCGGAGATTGGAGATATGGCAACTGATCGCGGAAGTTGTAATAAGGTGGCACAGACTTAGTAGTTAATGGGGTAGACATTACTGGCATCGCGGCCGAAGCTCGAAATCTTGGAATAGCACCGGGAGACTGCATCACATGATTAGACCGATAACACTGGGAGACATCAACTGGGAGTGGGTCAATAACACGACAGGCAAGGCTGGCTGGAATCCTTTTTCACTGGAATTTGTATTCTTCCAGGAAACTGATAGGTCGATAGGGTGAATAGTTCGTGCCTTGGTTTGTGTTTCTAGCCCATCAATTCTGACAGCCTGGACCCGATTGTATCTACAAAAGCTGATGTTATTCGAATTAAATGTCAAGTGTTCCTGGCACGAAATGTATAGGACAGCACAACATTTACAGCTACCACAGAAGAAGCGAGAAAAATGTGATATCTCCAAGCTGGGGATATTGGTGTAGAATGTAGTATGTTTCATCGCTCAATTTTCGGTGGCAGCCTTCGTATCTACCGCCAGCGTCGGTTATCAAGGAGGCCATGAATATAATGCTAATATAATGGACATAATCTGCTAAAAGGAATAGACAGGCTTGTAACCAGGAAGCACAAAATTTTATCATAAGGGGCAAAATATATTGACCAAATAGTCAACAACACACGCCAGCGTCGTCTGCCGTAACTAATATATAGCGGGTTAGAGTGTCTGTAGCGGGTTAGCGTTTCTGTGACAGGTTGGAGTGTTTATGGCGGGTTGGAGTGTCTGTGACAGGTTGGAGTGTCTGTGGCGGGTTGGAGTGTCTTTGGCGGGTTGGAGTGTCTGTGGCGGGTTGGAATGTCTGTGGCGGGTTGGAGTGTCTGCGACAAGTTGGAATGTCTGTGGCGGGTTGGAGTGTCTGTAGCGGTTTGGAGTGTCTGTAGCGGGTTGGAGTGTCTGTGACAGGTTGGAGTATCTGTAGCGAGTTGGTGTGTCTGTGACAGGTTGGAGTGTCTGTAGCGGGTTGGAGTGTCTTTAGCGGGTTGGAGTGTCTGTGGCGGGTTGGAGTGTCTGTAGCAGGTTGGATTGTCTGTAGCGGGTTGGAGTGTCTGTGACAGGTTGGAGTGTCTGTAGAGGTTTGGAGTGTCTGTGACAGGTTGGAGTGTCTGTGGCGGGTTGGAGTGTCTGTGACAGGTTGGAGTGTCTGTAGAGGTTTGGAGTGTCTGTGACAGGTTGGAGTGTCTGTAGCGAGTTGGTGTGTCTGTGACAGGTTGGAGTGTCTGTAGCGGGTTGGAGTGTCTTTAGCGGGTTGGAGTGTCTGTAGCGGGTTGGAGTGTCTGTAGCGGGTTGGATTGTCTGTAGCGGGTTGGAGTGTCTGTGACAGGTTGGAGTGTCTGTAGAGAGGTTTTGGAGTGTCTGTGACAGGTTGGAGTGTCTGTGACGGGTTGGAGTGGTGGCCGAGCGCCCGGTGGCGCTGTATCTCGGGCCTTCGACGGTAAAGGCCGAGATGTCTCTATTTAATCGCCTCGAAACTTTTGTCTTGTCTGTCGTTAAAAATACAAGCATGCTCAGAAACAATAGTACGAAAAATTTTCTTACGGTACAAGCTTTCTCTCAGACATTGCTACCAGAATACACAAACTATTCGAAAGCTGCATTACTGAACTCCCACACCTATTTTAAAGGTTAGGGTGGCAGGGCAAAGTTATCTTACCATACAAGAAATTGGTAGCTCCCAGAGCTGTATGACTAAACGCATAAGAAAATCAGTTACTTTGACCTAATATAGTCATTTTAAACATTATTCAGTTCCCAAACAAGAAAAACAGAATGGTGCCTAAAAAGTATTATAACTTAACTCTGTCAGACGCGGAGTCAAAAACTCTAAAACGCCACCTTTGACCTGGCATGATCTCAATATTGATCTGAGATAAAAAGTGACCAAAGTAGTTTCTTCATGGATTTGTATGGGCTATCCACTAGCTTTCCCATTTGTTTTCGCTATCCTGCATAGGAGCCGGGCGGGTGTTTGAAAGCCCCCACGAGGGCGAAGGTGGCTCGGAGGTTCACCGGGGCGGGTGTTAAGCAGTCGGAGCGCCTACATGGTATAAAACGTTATATCCAAGTATTTCCTTTATTGAACGGATATTTCCCACTAACAGTGCCTTTCTGCTTTCTCCTATATCAGGACAAGGTCTGATTAACCCGGTGGTTTAGTGGCCTAGGATTTTTAGTTTTTCTAAAATCCTTACTGTCCCTTCGTTGTAAAAAACAAACTGACTAGACCTGTGGTAGCAGTATGTCTATGCCTTATTTTATTCCATTTCCTAGCTGAGCGTGCCACGAGTTTTTTTTTTGCTTTTTCCGATGTTAACGTAAGAATGTTTTTGTCCTTATGATCGCGGAGGGTGTGTCTGGTTGTCTATTAATTGAACAGTCGACACTAACTAAAATAGAAACTGAATCAAAAATACTATAAGGGCTATATTAAATTTATACAGCCGTCCTCAACCCTATATAGCCCACTTAGTATCTATAAAACGAAAATAAGACAAATCAACCTTATCGCAGCGTATCATTGGGGGTGCACGGGGATCAACAAAGATATGGAAATCCACATTAGTGGCTCGTACGGATGTATAGGCATTAACAAAAACAAAAAGAACAGCACAGTACGCTGCTTTGCACCTGATGGAGTCTACCCAACAATCCAAGTTTAGCCACGATAAATAGCTCATTAAAAAAATATTCAGGCCTGCAAAATTGAAGTAATTGTAAATTTCCCATGTAATATACACAATAATTTCGTAACCAAAACATTCCAGCATCTGTTTTTCTCTCGTGGGAACGATCTGCAAATATATACAAGACGGTACAGCACGTGCCCCTGGAGAGAGGCCCTAAAATGCACTATCTATCTTTCCGAGTCGGCCGGAGAGCCATGCGAAGCCGAAAAACGGCACTTGTCTAACTTTGAGACAGCTGACTAGGGCGACGATCGGTAAGATAATTTTGTAAATAGGCCAATGGTTCTTACAGGCTTTCAAATTCAGACATTTACCTTGAGATCGTCGAAATTACGTGGTCCTACAAGCTCGTCTGCATTGCAGACAGAGTTAATCTAAAGACATCTTGAGTTATGACATCATATTATTTCCTAAATCTTGTCCAAGTTGTTTCCCGTAGGGTTGCTGGAGCCAGAGTCTCACCAAAGTCACCAAGGGACTTGTCACGGAGACCCCGACCCCACCACCGAAACGAGCAATTCTCTCAATGGAGGATTATTTTAGAAGCCGAAATTTAACGTCCCACAAAGCACAGGGACAGCCGCCCCGCTCAGGTCACCCTATCACCAGTCAGTTGCCAGCTGACCTACGTCAGGTAAACTATTGAGCGCCGGAGCGTCTCAGGGGAACCGATCCCATGCCTGTACATGCACTGCCACTGCACGTTTCTGAGCAGCGAGCCGGAGCACAACGCTCTGCCAACTGAGCTACCGGGGCGGCAAAATGTCAGGCAACCAGTACTAGGACATCAGGGTCGCCTCACACGAAGACCATGGTCAAATTTCAAGGTTGCACCATAATTTCCAAAGTCATCGATGCTAGTGCTTACGGTCGGATGACATCACCCAATATGATGCATATTTTATTATGACGTCATAGTTTAGGTAAAACACTGTTAGAGTCAAGATCACAAGTCTAAAGAAGGGTCACAAGTCAAGGCCAAGCACTAGTTTCCTGTTCAACGACCATAGGCGTAGGAACGGGGTGGGCCAGGGGGCCATGGCCCCCAATATTCATGATTCTTAACCATTAACCCTATGGCGTTGACTGGAAAGAAATGACTTCAAAATGCCCGCTAGCCCCCCCAATATTCTGGACGTTCCTGCGCCTATGTCAACGACAGTTACATAGGGTGTTCTCTTACAGTGTGCATTCACGGCAGAATCATCTCCATCACGGGTGCTTAGAATTTTATCGAAGCAAGATGAGTAAATCTTAAAGTGCTACAACTCATCCGCTCCTCTAATAACCACGATCAAAAGGGTAGAGACAGCTAGTAAACTGGTGCTGAAACTAGAGGTGCGCACACTAAGCCAAAACAGTCCGAAAAGTGGCTAATACTATAATAAGAATATACTACCTGAAGCGTCAAAGTCAAAAGTCTAAAAGAGAAAATATTCTGGAAAAGTTGAAAAGCGTACAAACTCACGACATGGTCAAGGAGCAGCGTTTTCACTCTGACGTTTTGTTACCTAAGGGGTGAAAAATAGGCGTTGAAGGGTAGGCTCTTCCCGAAACATAGATCGATCGGCACCCAACTGGTCGGTGTTCCAGAAAGTGGTTCTCCTACCTCTTACTAACCGGTTTTAGGGTCGTTCCCACAAAACAGGTGGACGGCACCAAATATTCAGTAGATTTTCGAGAAATGTTCTCCAATATCGCGGTAAGATCAGCCTCAGATGATGTTTACGGCCTGGGTTCATTGACCTGACGTAGGACGTAGGCTTTATTTTCAAATTGTAAACATATTCCTGGCTGCTGGTCCCTGAAGCCAGCCGGCATGGTACTTAGTTGTTTTCTACTTTATTGAAAGTTTGAAACAAAAGCATAATAAATTGAATACAAAACTACCTTCGTGATTACTAGTTGAGCTATCCTCGTTTTACCACAAAAGTAAAACATTCGTTTAAAGTCAGCGAGAATGTGTTACCCAAACATTGAATTACACTGGTTTTATTAGGACACCAAGAGAATCTGCTCTGAATTCCAACCACTAGGTATTGAAGCTGTCTAGGCACGCGATGTTGTAATCCCACCTTACACAAACCGAGAAATACATGCCTGATCTGTACCAATCAGCATAAAGGAATCCGTTATGCAACCGCCTGGTGACATGATCGGTTTCAATAGAAAGCGAGTGACCGTTTACTACACCGATGAGTGCCTCCGGCGGCGGCGGGTAAACCCGTCCGAAAACGGTTTGCGGCAACCCAGTTCCGGTCTGATTACCGACGGCACGCGCACACTGGAAACACCGGAACGCCAACACTGTCACTCGCTGGAATCACTACGCCAAACGTGGACGGTACGAAACCGGCACAGGCCAGACACATGTCCAGTCATCCCGAGCGAGCTAGTCTTCTTGGAAATGCCGCAGAGCCACGCTGTGACAGTACTCCATCATACACGTGACTCTTGGTCATCAGGAGCGTCATTTGGCGGCCACACGACACCTCACGGTCCAGAGCGTCGAGTTCCGCAGGCAGTGAGGATGGCTGGTGGTGGTATCTGTGGGAGGGCTAAATACATCGCTGAGGACGATGACGACGACGACGCAGCTGTAGCAGCTGGATGTCAGTGATGATGTTAGTGGTTGCCGCATTCTAAGAGGCTGATACCGCTACCTGTCAGAGTCGCGTCGCGAGTGGTTTCTTCTCTGCAGAATTTTCTATCGAGATCTTCTTTAAACCGTGCTATTATGGATATCTATGGATTTTGCGATTCACCAGCTGCGATGGCAAACTTGAGTCATATGGCGCCATGGGAGGAAAGAATATAAAGTTGGCTGAGCTAAGCCAAGACAGGCACAGAGGTTCGTCTGTGGGTGGGATTTAGGGTGATTCAAATTGCCGAAGTCGATGTTTTATTTCATATTCATGTTGTCTGTGCAATGCGTGAGCTGATTAAGTGTGCTGCAAAATTACATCTCATTTCAGTAGTATGTAGGGGTAGCTCACCTTTGTCAGTATATCAGGCTGTAAATCCATCAGGAGAAATATGACAGTTGCATGTGTAAACTGGGAACATCATTTGATGCATCCAGTTTTTCAGAATTTTGTCGAGAAAACGTTGTTCTTTGAAACCAAGTATACCTAAGCATGTTGCTCCCTCACCGTTCTCCGATCTAAAATCGTGTGATGTTCCACAAACACAGAGCGAGGCCGGCCTGTCAGCAGCAGTTATACTCCGCTCTGGGCCACCGGCCTGCTCGGGAGGCTGACTATTGGACGGTGGTAACGCGCGGACGGCAGCGTTACCTCGTCATCTCCGCCGGTCGCGGTGGCTGCTCTGGGAAGCGGACATCGTCCACACCGGCCACCACCGGTACCGGCCGTGACAGAAGCCTCTCCCACCGACCAATCACACAGCAGCACTGTCAGGTCCGTCAGCTCAGCCTCCGCGATGACTGGGCTGGGACAGCTGCCTGCCCGCCAGCCAGGTATGTATCGCGCGCCTCCTGCTGATTATTGTGATTGCGATTTCTTGAGGTAGGATCCATAACTTTAGTCAGGTTTGGCCTATTTCTGTTCGGTAACGGTTTGATGGAATGTTAATGGCCACTGACTTGGGTCAAGTATTCAGATACTTAAGTCGAGCTACCCAGTCGAGTCCATATTTCGATTTCGACCAACAAAGCGGCTTGACGTTGATTCGGCTGGCTTTGCAGTGCTCCCGCCTCACTGTGCCTGAATAATCAGGTGCACAGGAATGAAACTGTTTTTTTCTGTATGTCTTTGGTGATAACAGTTCTGCTGCCTCTCTCTCAACTCTGGAGCTAAATTTCCCATATTGGTGATGCGATAATGATAGCGAGGGAGGAAACAACCCGGAACTACTGACTTGGCTTTGTGTTTGTCTCTTGTGTCTCTATGGCACAATTAGCAAAGGAGAGCAGTGGATCTCCATCATCCTGCATATTTTCTTCTGAAATAACGCATCCTAGAAATAAGAATAGTTGAGCTAAAGCCTCATTGTTTACTTTTATCTGCTTCGGGAACAAATGTTATGATTTTATAATTTGCCTGGAATCAGACATTTAGTAGAGGACAACTGTAGTCAGGTCCCTACCCCGCTGAAAAGGTAGCTGATGGGCTATGAGACATACGACAAGCCGTCATCGCAAGGAAGCAAACAGAAGCGTATTTCCTCGTCACACATACCTTAAATATTAATCTTATGGTGGACTTAACGTTTTATTTCTGGTTTACCAGTGCATTGTTGTACACCGATGAAAATGGTCTAGAAATTACCGACCACCAGAGTAATGAAATACTATCATAACATTTTGATTTACTTTTCTGGCGGCCAGATGTGTTGGGCTGGCATATAAAAAGGCATTTCATTTGGGCCTTAGAAAACATGCATCAATAATTTCATTCTCGTTCCGCCGAATGTGGTCATTACCAGAATCAATGAGATATCGAAATTGACCGCATTTTGTTTCTTTCCAGGATCTCGAATTTAAAGCGTTTTCTGTATTCAATTCGGAAATAAAGGCACACACAAATGAGAACACTGGCATACTGGCACATTCTGTTGAGCAGATCCAAACCAGTGCACTACGTTGTTTTGATTTAGTTGTTAAACATAGTTTGCTCGTCTTTCGCGCGCTCCAATTTTGCACTGGGGTTGAATATGGCTAACGTTGTCGATGCACCAAACAAACATATATATGATGATGATAATGGTTTTGCACCAGAAACTGTAATACATCTCAAATCGTCGTTGGAATCAGCTCTTACTTCCTCCTCAATTCTACCACCAGATTCGAGTTTAAAAACATTGCTTTGCCGTCTAACGCATCGACGCCAGTCACAAGGTTAACCATTCTCATTCGAGCAGAGCCGTGCGCTGCGGAGTCAGAGGTCAGGGGAGTCGCCGCGGTAAACGCCCTCAGGCGACTGACGACCGAGAGTGGGGGGAGGGGCGGAGCGGGAGACGGCGCCGCTTAACACGGTCGCGTCAAGTTCGCTGGAGCATTCAAAGCACATCAGATAGTGGGCTTTGGAGGCCCGTAAATTTTCATATATTCTTCGATTAACAAAATTTATTTGTATCCAAGGGGTAATCTATGTTCTGTGGTGATGCTATTTTGTGTTTATTTCCTTAAGTCAGAGAATAAAAACTGAACACAACAGTTTACATTTTGGGGCAGTCTAGATTGCAGCCCTACCTATGCAGGGTATCAAGTTTTGAGGGGATAAATTTGATTATTTGTTTACTTGGTAACGCACCAGCTGCAGAGGCCATACCGTGTCAACTTTTTTGCTGTTTGAGAGGGATTCCATGAGATCAAATAACACCTTACCCACATAACTTGTGAGGTTTTGAGCCCGGTTCGGTTGCGTAGGAACACGGCATACTGAGCATCCAAGCACGGCATCCATGCCCCCGTTGATTTTCAGATCACTATCAAAACGCTGAAATGGAAAATAGATTGACTTGCGACTAGAGAATACACAAAATATAACCACGCTTTTATAATGGGGTTAACACCTAAAACTGCCTATGCTTAAAAACGAAAATTCCTCAAGCATAAAAAACCACCAGTCTACCGAGAAAATCCGAAATACACTTCACAAAGTTTTTACATCCAAAACTTCCCAAAGGACGGCGCAACTTCTGTCTACCTGTGGAAACAAAACTCCGAACCAATGATTCAGCTGACATTTCCCTCAGTCAATTGTATAAGTTAGACACTCATTAGGTATTCAAATATTTATAAAATGTGAAAATAGTAGCTGCATGCATCTCCCTGCCATTTTGAACGGCAAAAATACTTTCACGAAATGCATAGGTTTCCATAAGAACTGCTCCCCGAGCAGAGATACGAATGCTAGCATTAGCCCTTCATCTCACCTCTGACCTTGACGCAGCACGCTGGTCAGGCTCGGATCCCAGACAGGGCACAGAACGAGGCTCACCTGGGTTCCCACTATCCTTATATACTAGGTATTTTCAACTATTATACCTACCAATACAATCTCCACATTTGCCTTCCCTTCTACTCTCTCTCTCTCTCTCTCTCTCTCTCTCTCTCTCTCTCTCTCTCTCTCTCTCTCTCTCTCTCTCTCTCTCTCTCTCTCTCTCTCTCTCTCTCTCTCTCTCTCTCTCTCTCTCTCTCTCTCTCTCTCTCTCTCTCTCTCTCTCTCTCTCTCTCTCTCTCTCTCTCTCTCTCTCTCTCTCTCTCTCTCTCTCTCTCTCTCTCTCTCTCTCTCTCTCTCTCTCTCTCTCTCTCTCTCTCTCTCTCTCTTTCTCCGTCCCTCCCATCAGCAGTTCCAAACGACCTCGGCAGTTGATACATTGAAACCTTCGAGCGACACGGGCACCTACCCATTAGCAAAGCTGTAAATCTCCCCGGGTAGCAATGCCAAGCCACGCCCCAAACCGCAGTCAGTGCCTCCACTACGTGAGTCCGTTAGATAAGTGCCATGTTGCATGCCAGAAAGCACACGAGACGGCGTGTTGTCTCAGGTTTCATGCCATGATTAGGTGAACCGCGGAAGACGACCGAGCTCCCTTCAGTCGCCTCCAGTATACCACTGCACTCCCCTGCTTACGTTATATCTGTAGATTTGGATAGCCCCGGGCGCTATGTAGTCATTTTCAGCCAGTGTTTTTAACGCAGTCTATGTGTGGTAACATATGCTTACATGCAGATCGAAATGATAAGTTGAATTTGAGTTCAATAATGTGGTATAGATCAAGGCTGAGCATCTCTTTTCGAACCTGCAGGTCCTGAGTGGGGCAAAACTCTCATGATAATACGGAGCCTATAAAGCCCTATGTGAGACCCAAATTCCAGGCGGTCCTGAACTCCCCCCTCTCATAAGCCCCATCTCAACAGCCCCCGAGTTCGCCCATGATAAAGCAAAGGTGTAACAAAGGCTCACCTGCAGTGTTATCTGCGTATATGTAAGTTCTAACGGTAATAAAGAATTCCGATTAGCACCGGAATAAGATATAAATCACGAAAATTGACAGATATATAAAAACAACAACGCCTCAAAAACGGCTAAACAGGCCACAGCACTACTGGCACCAGAGTCGATGTGGATTAGCCTGGTCCGGATTTAGGTTTTTCTTCAGAAAGTAACGGATCGTTGTTCATTAGATGCATTTTTGGTGCTGATTACGATGCGCTCATCAGAAATGCAATTTTCGAAAAACTTTGGTGGCCCACCGAGTTGAAGGTTTGCATTTTGCCCAATTTTCCACTTTTTGGCTCACCATCAACCCATATTACCAACGAGGTGGAAAAATTGCACTGGGCTGGTAGTTTGGTTCATTGGTGTTCCATTCGCTTTGTTTTTGTTGTTATAACTTGCACACATAACCGTTATTTTTGCTTATCATATCCGCTTTTAGTTGAGCTTGCACTGGCTCTCCAAGATGGCGCTAGCGGCGTGTCTTGGTAAGTGAATACTGATTCCCTCGGGGACCGGGAATGTGAACAGCAACGTGAAAGGTGAAAACAATTGCGAATTGGATTGTATAAACGCACTTAAAGAGCTGTTTTCAAGCAGCACTGAAGTTGTTAACACTGTTTCTCAGGTATTTTAAAAATGCCATGTCCAAATATGCTGCTGCTGCTGCTGAAGTCCCGACCATAACCCTTTACCCATAGACGCAGGAACCGTGGGGGCTGTGGTGGTGGCAGTTGCACCCAACTTTCAGAGTGTGGCAGCAGCTCTAACCCCGCCCCCCCAGTTTGAGCCGATTCTGGAACTTCTCTATTAACATTTAAGTGATATGCCTAATCACCCCCGGCCATACCAACGCGGAAGCCCCTTCCTCCAGCCTACACCTTTCCTTCGACTAAAATAGTCTCTCCACCTATGCCTTCACCGACTGAATGCTTCCGTATTTGCGCCAAAAAGACTCTGCAGCAACCCTACTTTGACTGAAGTGCAGGGTATCAGTTTTGAGGCTAGTGACCTCTAGCCCAGTCTCCTCTGACATATTTAGAGGTCGTTGTGGCCCAGAGAAGAATTATTTGTTTTACGTAGACGGATAGGATTGATAATTTTCAACGTTGTGGTACAGCAGAAAAACGACCGGTTTTGCATTATGCAAACATTTTAATACAAACGTGACATTGGTCACCAGGTTTTAAGGACCGAAGAAAATATGCTGTATGAAATCCTAAAATTTCCAACGACTTCCAACGACTAGACATCCTGCACTAGTTGCATTGAATAATTCGAATACCGGCATGATCCAAGTTTTACGTTATGTTCTCTTTGCAGTTTTATGTTTCCCTGAACAAAATTCAACATGGACGGACGGTAATATTTGCAAAAAACAAAAGAGCCTGACCGTGAGTTTGGCATGTCATAGGGCACCTTGTTATGACAAGAATTGGACTCGTGGAGGAGCGGAGCAAAGATGAGTGCCATGTTCTTATAAAAGTATCAATAACAGGGTAACGGCTGAGATTATGGATGTATGTGCAAGCGTATCACTGCCTACACGTGCAAAACAGGCCGTGCTGAAGGAACTAAGAGGGCTTTAGAAAGGATGAGAGACAAAAAGAAGCATGTAAACAGGTTTGGCAAGCGAGCTGCTACATCAACTGCTGCGATGGATTCGCTGATTGATATCAGCAGCCGAGAACGTGAGCCTGAACTAGTAGAAGACAGTGTATCTGGCCGACCAGCCAAGTGCCAGACGTATTCAGACAGGCAGCCTCGATCAGAAACCACAGAGCGATGGCAGAGGAGAGTTCAGCGAGCGGGTCGAGCAGTCATAAGAGGAGCAGCCGTCACCTCCCCGAGTCAACAGGCGACAGCCGAGACAGCAAACACGCCTGCGGAAACTGGTGTTTCAGGTAGCGCTATCATCTGCTAAGCTATAATGACTTGGTAATCCTGATCAAAGGGATATTATCTGTGTATGAACAATGTTATTTTCAGAAACCAGTCTGCTCATAAATCCGATCAGAACACCCACAAGCTATATATTTATATATATTTTTTAAACATTGTCCAAGTCGTTCACAGTCCATAACTCACAAACCATAAGGAAGGATAGACCGTAGAAGAACGACAAGTAATGCCAACCATTTTTATGTTTTATGAGTTATGGAACCGTAAGGAAGGATAGGAGAACGACAAGCAATGCGTACCATGTCTTATGGTTTATGAGCTATTGACTGTGAACGACTTGGACAGTGTTTTGAAAAATATATATATACATATAGCTTGTGGGTGTTTTGTTAGAATTTTTGAGCAGACTGGTTTTGAAAATAGCATTGCTCATACACAGATAATATCCCTTTGATCGGGATTACCGAGTCATTATAGCTTAGCAGATGATAGCATTAATGAAACACCAGTTTCCACAGGCGTGTTTGCTGTCTCGACCGTCGCCTGTTGACTCGGGGAGGTGACGGCTGCTCCTCTCATGACTGCTCGACCCGCTCGCTGGGCTCTCCTCTGCCATCGCGCTGTGGTTTCCTGACCGAGGCTGTCTGTCTGAAGGCGTCTGGCACTTGGATGGTCGGCAAGAAACACTGTCTTCTGCTAGTCCAGGCTCAAGTTCTCGGCTGCTGGTATCAAACAGCGAATCCATCGCAGCAGTTGATATAGTAGCTCGCTTGCCAAACTTGTTTGCATACTTCTTTTTGTACTCTTTCTTTCCAAAGCCCTCTTAGTTCCTTCAGTATGGCCTGATTTACACGTGTATGGAGTGATACGCTGGCACACACATCCATAACCCCTGCTGTTACCCTGTTCTTCCATTCTTCCATAGGAATATGACACTCATCTTTGCTCCGCTCCTCCGTGAGTTCAATTCTTGTCATAAAAGCCGCCCTATGATATACAAAACTCACGGTAAGACTCCTTTATTTCTTGCAGATATAACCGTCCCTCCATTTTCAATTTCGATCAGAGAACTGAAAGGAAAAGATAACGTAAACACTTAAATTATGTCGATGATTATCGATTATCATATGATTATAGATTATTATCCAATGCAGCTAGTGCAAGGTGCGGAAACGTTGGAAAGCTTATTTTGTGATTTCATACAACATATTTCCTTCAGTCCTTAAAACCTGGTGACCAATGCCATGTTTGTAAAAAAAATGTTCGCACAATGCCAAACCAGTCGATTTTTTCTGCTGGACCGCAACGTTAAAAATTGTCAATTCTATCCGTATACGTAAAACATATAATTCTTCTCTGGGCCACAACGTTCTCTAAATATGTCAGAGGAGACTGGGCTAGAGGTCGCTAGCCTCAAAACTGATACCCTCGCACTTCAGTCAAAGTAGGGTTGCTGTAGAGTCTTTTGGCGCAAATACGGAAGCATTCAGTCGGTGACGGCATAGGTGGAGAGACTATTTTAGTCGGAGGAAGGGGCTTCCGCGTTGGTATGGCCGGGGTGATTAGGCATATCACTTAAATGTTAATAGAGAAGTTCCAGAATCGGCTCAAACTGGGGGCGGGGTTAGAGCTGCTGCCACACTCTGAAAGTTGGGTGCAACAGCCACGACCACAGCCCCCACGGTTCCTACGTCTATTGGTAAAGGGTTATGGTCGGGATTCAGCAGCAGCAGCATATTTGGACATGGCATGCTTAAAATACCTGAGAAACAGTGTTAACAACTTCAGTGCTGCTTGAAAACAGTCCTTTAGTGCGTTTATACAATCCAATTCGCAATTGTTTCTCACCTTTCACGTTGCTGTTCACATTCCCGGTCCCCGAGGGAATCAGTATTCACTTACCATGTCACGCCGCTAGCGCCATCTATGGAGAGCCAGTGCAAGCTCAACTAAAAGAGGATATGATAAGCAAAAATAGCCGTTATGTGTGCAAGTTATAACAACAAAAACAAAGCGAATGGAACACCAATGAACCAAACTACCAACCCAGTGCAATTTTTTCCACCTCGTTGGTAATATGGGTTGATGGTGAGCCAAAAAGTGGAAAATTGGGCAAAATGCAAAACCTTCAACTCGAGTGGGCCACCAAAAGTTTTTCGAAAATTGCATTTCGATGAGCGCATCGTAATCAGCACCAAAAAATGCATCTAATGAACAACGATCCGTTACTTTCTGAAGAAAAAACCTAAATCCGGACCAGGCTAATGTGGATCCAATCGATATCCTCTCATTACTCGTAATCACAACACTGGACGGCGTGGGTACGGTTTACTCACCAAACCACTTATCTCTCAAAGGACCCCGCAGGATACCGTTAGTTCCATCCATGCGTAGCTATTGTGTTACCTTCGAGGCTTCCATAGAGGCAGCGGAAATGACTTTGGAGAGATACATACAGCGGCAGCGGCGCAGGCCGCAGTGGATTCGAGAGCCACGAGCCACGACTGCCCATCGGAAATAGAAGCCTCAGAAAGACATTCTAATGGAATCAAAGGCGGCTGCGAAAGGCGTACCTGCAGTGTGCAGCTTTGCAATAGATGTCACGCAAATATATTTAAATATTGGCCATCATTATCAATGCTTGAGTCGCCAAAGCAGCGGCTGTTATTTGGCAGCCCCAGCGGCAGCTTCAACAGGGCTACGCTGTAGGGTACGACCAGGGACGCCGGGTTCCATTCTCGAGCGGGTGTGCAGGATTTTCGGGAGGGGCGCCTTCCTCCCAGCCTTTTTCTCTCCCGGGGGCGCCTATTTGCTCTCCATGGGGCGGCTTTGATGTCAGTGTGTGCCAGTCATATTTGAAAGTGTCTTTATTTCACAGAGAGGGGGATTAACTCTTCAGGTAGGCGGTTTTTAAGCCTGATTTTCCCTTGACCGGCCGGGGCGCCGGCCAAATCCGCCATCCTGGACCAGACCAAAACCGGGTGTGCAATAAGCAGTAAAGCAAAAGTAAGACACCCCGTGGCCCCCGGGCACGTTCACTCTTTTTGTATCTTCAACAGTAACACCAGAGGTAAATCTTATTGTCCCTTGATTAATGGTTATAAAACAATGGTCATAAAAAGCAAGTCAAGCAGGTAACCAGAAAAACAAGATATCGGTGAAAATTGCTTCTTGCGTTAGATGCATTACTGCGTTTTCCCAGAGTATTCATATCTAGTTTGATTTTAAAGTTGTCATATACTTAAGCCCCTACTTAGACGTTGCCCAATGACAGAATTATCATTTTGTTTTAAAATTTGTTTTACAGAAAAAAGTTTGGCAATATTCAGATTTACATTACAGGTCTTACAACGCTTCTTCAAAGCTCCCAACTAGCCCTTGGGCGAAACATATTGGTTCGTCTGGACCAGCTGCTCTAGCTGGCGTCAATAGATTGGTTATGTACTTTCTAAGCGAGTGCGCGACGCCGAAGAGTAGACCACGACCAGAGCTTAATGCGTTTTTGGAAGATTGAGAACAAATGGAGGGATGAGTAGATATACCCGGATAAGGTATTAGACGACCACACGGGTCATTTTCCAATCGTTAGGGATGAGCGATGAGCTTACAGGCGTACCTGAGAGCTTATTAGAATAGTTCCAGACAAGCCGTGAAAACGGCCAGTAAAGAACATCACAACACTTTTTGAATAATACGCGTCGGTCTTCGGCCTCCTCGCTCCGTCCGTGGCTCTACCCCCCCCCCTCCTCCGCCGACAATGCCCGTTGCTCCGCGCCCTTCTTCTCGGAGCCCTCTCACGCGTCTACCGTCCCGCCCACCCCGGCATACTCCGTCCAGAAATCGCCTTCCACAGTTTTGTTCTCTTCTTTCCTCGAATCCTCTCGAATCTCTTCACTCTCCCATGTTCGTAGTCCGGCATTACTCATCTCCTGTCAATACTGTCAAGTGTTTTCCCTCTGAAATTTATTGGGTATGGGATGTTTGTTTTTGGCGTACCTGAACATATGCATGGAAGCAAATGTGTGTGTTCATTTAGCCATACTGTAGAAAGATGGATACACCTTGAAAGCAGCATCATTTACTGGCACTCACCCAGCAACTTGCACATGACCCACCACTGAAAAGTCAATGCTTAAAAGGGCGTTTTTTAATGTCATCTTCCAAATGCCTCCACAAAACGGATTACTGATTGGATGACAGACTCCTCCCGAGCTAGCACTGGTGTTATCTTAAAGAAAAAAAACTTTTAGAAGCACATTATAACATGTGCTTCCAAGAGTTGAAGAACATTAAGCCATTTAGCGCCAATTGTCGTTCAGAACCACATATTCGTCGGATTTTCTGTTAAGTTTGATGGCTTTCAACCAGTTATCATATCAAGTTAGCGTGCTCATTATAGTTTGGTTTCTTTTTCTCGACACAAAATTGTTTTTATTTCTACCATTTAAGTGTTCCGGGAAACATGAGAAGTGAGCCACGGGATTTATTGTTTTAGATCATTGTGGGAACGTTTTCCCGGATTCCGCTACAAAAATACAGGCATGCGTCCTCCTTCTGAGTAATTAAGATTAAGAATGGTGACCACCACCAACGCACAATTTAGCTAACAAAACAACTTCCACAGAGCCCATCCCCAGGATTAATTACATTATTAGACGATCAATCAGAGGATTCGTTCCTTACTCCGAAACTCTCCCGGCTCCTGTGTCAGTTGAAATACTACAGCCAATGTATGTGTACAGGCGGGTCCAGCATGAAATGGACATTTTTCCAAAACAGGCAGCTTAAATTAATTGTGTACCATCTTTGGCCGCATCCTATCACATTAATCAGCTAAAATAATTAGATATATGACTGCCACTGTACCCATACAATCGGTCCGAATCGATATCTGGGGCTTGATAGTTCCCTTGGGTAGCCGCATACGCTCCACTCGCTCGGACCGCTGTCTGACATGCAATCCACTCCGATTGGAAATGTGTCTGATGGATGGTCCATTCCACCCAGATCAGCATCCATGGGACGTGGTCCTCTCCAAGCAGGGCGGTTTCTGTTATGCAGAGTTGCCCTCCGCCCTGCGTAACGGAAGGGCCTTCCCTTAGCTGTATCTCTGAAAGTATAACGTGGTGTGGCTGAGTGCTTATCATATACATTACGAGAAAATCGGTTTCCACTTGTCCCAGTAGAGAATCAGGACCTGTGTTTTTCACTCTTGAGCGGAAATATGAGAATGTGACTATCTGATAAAATACTGCCTAAAATTAGCGTCAAACTTGCAGCACTTAGTTAACGAAGATAAAACAATGTTTTATTCTTCTTTTTTGCTAGTATTTTTCGGGGTCATTCCAGCCTCATGTCTGACTTTTTGGTCACCATTGGGCTCTTTTAGTAAAAACAAGTTTTAGTCTTTTTACTCTTTTTGGCTTTTTTCTGACTCGGTTTGGCTTGTTTGTACAAACAAAACCTGAAAGGCCTTGTTGGGAGTACGAGATAGTTCACTTTGTTCCTCTCGGCTGTCCTGTAAGCAGTCTACTCTGTAAGAGTAAAATCAAACTATATTTGAAACCCCCATTTTGAGCTTCTGGACCCGCCCCTGTAAATAAATCATGTAGAAACACAAAAAAGTCATCACATGGCATCTTATGCATAACGTTCACGCATTCTCACTGCTCCCAATTTTTAGGGATGGCTTTTATGTATGTAGAAAAGACCGAGCCGTGCACGATAGTATTCGGTCTGCAAATACATCCTCCCTTAATACCGAGCCATATATCTGCCCCTGGTAAAGACATAATGTCAAAACATTGAGGGAATCTGACTAATACAGTTTTAACGAAATTCAGAAAATGTCAAAGGCTTATCGAGAACCGTTTTGGAGATCCCGCGGAAAACATGACGGTGGGCAGAATCAGCTCCCTAACAGGAATAGGATTAGGGTAGCTGCAGCGTAGGTCATCTCTGGCAACATGAGATCCACTGCACTCGATGAGCGTCTGGCATCTGATCCACTGCACCCTATCGGCGTCTGGCATGAGATCCACTCGGCCCGAATTGGCTTCTGGCATGAGATCCACTGCACCAGATCTGCGTCTAGCAGATGATTCCCTCCACCTGGAGCGGTGAGTGAGATTTGATCCACTCCTGCCCGGATATAACTATACCATGTGGTCCACTCCGCCCGCATATAACTATACCATGTGGTCCACTCCTGCCCGGGTCGGTGTGCGGCGGGCGGGCGTCTCTCAGTGTGTCGCACGCGGTGCTCTGCTGGTGTCGCTGTCAGCGGCGGTGCCGGCGGTGGTACTCTGGACAGCAGATGGACAGCGGCCACGCATGAACTGAGGACGTCTGCGGCGCGCGCGCGCCGCGCACTCACCGCCGCGCGGCGCCAGTCACGCAGCTTAGTTCCCAGCCCCAGTAGTCCATCGCACACTAAAGAATACAGGAGATTTCCAGTTTGCTTCGCCAAGTTGTCCGCAGCGTTCAGTCATGAGAATAGGAAGACAGCGGATGAACCTGCGTTAAATTTGCGTGGAAATGATACATGCCTGAAGGGCTTCCTCCCACGGTCCAGTTCAGGAATAAATGACCCAGTGAGTCATACTTGTTAAATGCTATTGACGAGACGCTTGATTGCGGTTCCAGCAATACGACAGTTGCATCAAGTTGGGCGTAATTTTTGTTATTTTACTTATTTAATAAAAAACAAACTGAGAAAAAGCAATCATTGGTAATCATAAGAACAACATGTGTTTGGATGTGTTCTTACTTACTGCAGTTGTTTCATTTGATTCTCAAATCAGCTAACCTAAAGCTACGGCTATTTAATGCGCTTTGGGGTTTTAACGGTGATTGAGCTGCATCAATAATCGACGTTGTGTGTAAAATTATGACAAACAATATGACAACAGCTTACCGATAAACACTTCGGGACACTCACATTTTCTTGCTTGTATGAGTTATATGACACATCGCCTCATGTGAGTGAGTGCTCGCGTGCTCTCGTTCTGTGTATTTGGGCCGGTTTTTGGTGCGGAGTGCCGGTTGCTGGCGGGTATGCTAAGTGGCCCACACCGGGTGACGTGCTGTTGCGCCACTTTACCCCACCATCTGTTTCCACATTCCACATGGCCATCAGAATATCACCGGGCGGCCGCAGCGAGTGTCAGATGCGCACGCTGGAGCTCAAGCTGTCACACAAATAGCTCGCATCAAGACACGCACATGCACATCGACTCACACACATGCGTGCATTCACAGCTGGAGCTCGAGTCAGGTACAGCTTCAGCTATAAAATCTCAGCTCGAGGCTTGCGGCGGTAAATTGGGGTGGTTCGTGGGCTGTTTGCCGACGATTCGTACCTCTATCCGGATGTGAGGCTTATCCTGTGTTGTTTGGGATCGAGATGCATGAACGTTCACAAGTGTAGGGCGGTCTCTGGCGGACCCACAGGGTGCATGCAAAAGGATCACAATACAGTCTGGTGTCAGTCATCGAGTGTACGACATCGGCGGCCAGGACGAGATTCGGGCCCCGATGGTGGGGTCCGAGGGGCCAGCGAAGACGTTTTGGGCAGGTGAGCAGGTCTAAAGAGCTTACTAACGTTGGAAAGAGCCACACTTTATTGCCAATGACGTGACGTTGCAGGAGAAGAAGCGTGTAATTTTCCTGAGGGCGACTGGACCTGATGCATCCACGCTGTTGGAGGATCTGAGTGCTACGGAGGTAGTGGGTCAGAGACACTATGACGTGCTTGTTGACAAACTGAGGTGGCATTTTGAGCCCGGATTGTCAGTCACGCCGTCCGATTTTCCATTCAGCCTGTGTTTTCCAGGAGGGGAGCAAATCCACGAGTGCCTTGTAAACCACTTTAGGGGCTTGGCAAGTCTTGCAATTTTTAGTCTGCGATCAGGGATAGCCTAGTGTGCAGTGTCAATACCGAAGACTGTAAGATATCTCACTTAGTCAGACCGCCTGAGCTTGGTTCCGCTGTAGGTGGTGGAAAAAATATATGAAAATATTCTCAAAGTGTTTCACCTCAGTAGAGGGTTCGGTCAAGACGTCCCTGTACCTCTCGACACCAGCATGGCTCGGTGGTAGAAGATTTAGGTAGACGTCACCCAGAACGTACACCGGCTGGTTTTTGGTAAGAACATATGTTAGCTGGTGGCGTAAATCATCCAATACGGATCCGACAGGTGATCTCGGAGCGCGGTAGATAACCCCGAGAGTTAAGGGTGACTTTTCCTTGAATTGCACCTACAATAGTAGTAATACTGAACTGGCAGTGGTGTTGCGCACTGCTTCTTCTCTGTCGCCGGTAGCTTATCGGTGAATGTTCACTTACATGTGTGTAACGGTATATAGTTACGTGCTTCTATCGATAATAGAGTTGATAAATACATATTGTCACGAGGAAATCCAGTTTTTTAGAATGCAAGGCATTAAAAGCAATCCTAAGAGTGCTCAACTTTACGTTATACATTCGCTGATTTCGGTATGTATTGTGCGTCATCTCAGCTGGTATTAGCCCTGTTACACTTTTAAAAAGTCATGCACCATTGTGACGGATGGAGGTATTTTCTGTGATCAAACGTGACACACTGCAAAGGCGGATCCAGCATTGCCGATCGGGAGAAGGGGCACCTTCCTGGGAGGGGCCATCCGAACCCGGCGGGGCCACTTTGGGACGGCAAAACCTATCAGGTAGGTGCCAAATCCTATGGTGTGGAGGTCTATTCTCGCATCCTGGAAGGCAGTGGTGGGAAGAGAAATTTCAGTGGGGTGCCTTTGACCTTTCAGAGAGGTGCTGTCACCATTTCATCCGTTTATAGGACGCTGGTGCTTTGAATTTTCTGAATAAACATACAACGCCGAAAGGGCCAGGAATATGCATTATTTGGACCCGTTAAAGATTATTGGCCATAAATCAGCTCTCCTATTGGCCGGAGTACAGTTATGAGGTCTGGAGATGTAGATTCTGAAAAGCAACACTTGGATGAAATACCTATTCCCTCAAGTACGTAACTGCCTCTAATACATCTAAGTATTTGTCGCACCAAGAACATTAGCGTGGTTAATGGGCACTACGGAAGGTACCAGTATGTCTGATAGCAGTCTACATGGGACTGTCTGTTTTGGCATCTTATCTTTATTTCATCACCCAGAGCAGTTGTAGCGGTGCATCAGAGAGCAAGCCAGTTCAGACTTCATGACCAGAAATTGTCCTCTTCACCGTGGCTTACAGATGCTGCATGCCGATCGCTCTTGATATTTCAACGGTCAAAGCGTAGAACATGAACATTTCTCATTAGCAGGTTCCCAGAAGAGCGTTTCAGATGTTAACCCTCATTGCAGCGTAGGCCTTGATGGTTTGTATAATGGCTACTTCTGGTGAAATTTATTCCAGAAAACCCTTCTAAAAATTAAGAAGCATTTGAAAGGAACGTGAGGAACATAAGTGTCGGAAAGGAGGGCAGGGGTGCCTCCCCCAATTTTTGTCACAAATTTCCTGGTCCAGTCAAATTGGGAAAAACCTGACACTTTTATAACCAGCCGCTTGGAAGGCAACGAAGAGCCCCAATTCCAACAGATTTTGGTGCTAACGTGGAAAGTTTGTTGTCAGCATCAGGTTGACATTTGGCTGCCCCCTCACTTTTTTGCCGGTGGCGACGGTTATGGTGAAGACCATAATCGTCGAAAACAAAAACGTCAAAAACGTTGAAATATTGTTGATAAACACAGCACAAGACGCTCCAATTATTTAGCACGCATACAAAATGGCTAATTTGTTGTTGCATTTTCAGGAAGATATGCCATATTCGCATCCCATGAGGCAGACTTTAGCATTATCCACTCTGGTTGAAAACAGTATGAATACACTTCGCTTGAATCAGAGTAAAGGAAAGGTAGAAAAAAGCTTCCAAAAGCAGTTTTTGAAATAAATTGACATAAAATATTCTGTATTACTAGATTGGATGGTGTAGGAGTTCAGAATATGGTATCATTATTTTACCTGTCTCCTTTTTTTGCACATCGCTAATTTTGACATGGCAATGGCTGGACAGGAAGGAGAAATCCTAGCCGACTATGTCGAAGGTGGTCACACGAGACTGTAACACATAATCCATCTCTACAAGCAGACACCGCGTCGGCTCCAACAAGACGGCACCTTGTGCACTTGGCGAGATCCGCAAACTTTCCTTACAGCAGATCAACAAACAGGTTTTACGGATTAACCACTACTGGTTTAACGAGAAAGTTGGGTCGCGGGAGGCCGGTCGTTGGCGGGTCGCATCACACATATATATATATATATATATATATATATATATATATATATATATATATATATATATGTGTGTGTGTGTGTGTGTGTGTGTGTGTGTGTGTGTGTGTGTGTGTGTGTGTGTGTGTGTGTGTGTGTGTGTGTGATATGTAATATATATATATATATTTTTGGGGGAGCAGGTTTTTCTCGATACATGTTTCGTTAAAAATGATGGAGAACTTAGCGTTCGTTCCTTTTTGAGTTAAGAGACTCAAGCTTGCGAATTGAGCGTCTATCGTCTTGGTCAAATTGATGCAGAACTGAACTAAAGGCCATTGCATGCGACGTTTCATTGTTACGAACAACATCTTCAGGCATAAGCGATACATATAACACTAAAGTGATACCTATATAGTGATAATAATAGCAAAATACAGTTCAAAATACTCATCGTCTCGGATCGAAAACTGTTAAGACTTCTTTGAATCAGTGGTTTAGAAATTTGAATTCAATCACACGAAATCAAACGGAGGGCGCTTGTCATTAGAATATCAATAATTATCAATGAAAACTATCCAGTGCGGCATAATTATCGATAGATCAGAACATTAAATACTAGCCTGGCGTCGTTACCCATAAAAAGTCCCCCAAACACTATCACATTATAACCTAGGCCCAAGAGGGGCACTGTCAAACACGGATAGCGCCGAGGCGAGGTTCATTTGCCTATTGATTGCGGGATTGATGTCCCTGATGTATACTGCCTCCAGCACTTGGAGCATTTTCTTATCATGGCATCTCGCTAGGATTTCCGTGTTTTGGACCAACATGTCTCTGGTCAGTCGTTCACCGTGTGAGCGGCGCATGTGCTTTTCTGGAGCTCCATCTTGCAGGTGCATGGTCAATCTTCTCGAAAGCGTAGTGGTCGTGAATCCAACGTAGCTACAATCGGAGCGGTGCGCGCAGTCACCAGCAGGGCAGTTGAACTTGTAGACTACGTTAGTGGCTTTCAAGTTAGATTGGTCTTGAGACAGGTTATTCTTCATTGTAAGGCTGGATACTCGTGGGCTTTTGTAGTATATCACCAGATGGAGACGGTCACTTTGTTGGGTCGGTTTACAGTTGTTGTGGATGATTTCATGCAGGGCCTTCTCATCCTTCAAATGTGCTGAAGACATGCTGCTCCGATAGAACAGCTTAATCGCTGCCCCTGTCGTCGTTGTCTGTGTTTCTTGAGGTGGGCAGGATTTATCGAGTTGTTTCCGAATAATCTTATCGATGTCATTTATGCTGTAGTCGTTGCAACGTAGGATGTTTTTGATGCGCTCAAACTCTTGGTGCACTAAATTCCAGGAGGAACAATGTGTTAGAGCGCGGTGGACGTAAGCTCGAATAACACTCTCCTTGTAGCGTTTCGGGCACTCGCTTTTCCCGTTCAAACAATGTCCTGTGTTCGTCTCTTTCCTGAATACTTCTGTCTTGAATTCCCCGGTAGAGCCGTCGACGAACGTATCTAGGAACGGGATTTTATTGCCCTCGCTTTCTTCAGTGGTGAATTTCAGTGTTGACTCTTCTTCGAGCAGAGTGTTGAGCTTCTTGAGCTGGCTGCTATCGTAATGTCCACCCATATATCGTCAATATAACGGAGATACTTGAAAGAGGGAATATCCATACGGCTTAGAGTCTTTTCTTCCACGAAGCTCATGTAGTTCTGGTCGAAAAGTACTCCCAAGAGGGACCCCTTGGGAGTAACTTTTGGGAGCTCCCAATGGGGTAGCAATGGGTTCCCCTTTGGGAGTACTTTTCGCCCAGAGCTTATTCGGAGTAACTTTTGGGAGCTCCCAATGGGGTAGCAATGGTATCCCCTTTGGGAGTACTTTTCGCCCAGAGCTACATGAGCTTCGTGGAAGAAAAGGCTCTAACCCGTATGGATATTCCCCCTTTCAAGTATCTCCGTTATATCGACGATATATGGGTGGACATTACGATAGCACCCAGCTCCAGAAACTCAAAACTCTGCTCGAAGAAGAGTCTACACTGAAATTCACCACTGAAGAAAGCGAGGACAATAAAAGCCCGTTTCTAGATACGTTCGTCGACGGCTCTACCGGGAATTCAAGACAGAAGTATACAGGAAAGAGACGAACACAGGACATTGTTTGAACGGGAAAAGCGAGTGCCCGAAACGCTACAAGGAGAGTGTTATTCGAGCTTACGTCCACCGCGCTCCAACACATTGTTCCTCCTGGAATTTAGTGCACCAGGAATTTGAGCGCATCAAAAACATCCTACGTTGCAACGACTACAGCATAACTGACACCGATAAGATTCTTCGGAAACAACTCGATAAATCCTGCCCACCTCAAGAAACACAGACAACGACGACAGGGGCAACGATTAAGCTGTTCTATCGGAGCAGCATGTCTTCAGCACATTTGAAGGATGAGAAGGCCCTGCATGAAATCATCCACAACAACTGTAAACCGACCCAACAAAGTGACCGTCTCCATCTGGTGATATACTACAAAAGCCCACGAGTATCCAGCCTTACAATGAAGAATAACCTGTCTCAAGACCAATCTAACTTGAAAGCCACTAACGTAGTCTACAAGTTCAACTGCCCTGCTGGTGACTGCGCGCACCGCTCCGATTGTAGCTACGTTGGATTCACGACCACTACGCTTTCGAGAAGATTGACCATGCACCTGCAAGATGGAGCTCCAGAAAAGCACATGCGCCGCTCACACGGTCAACGACTAACCAGAGACATGTTGGTCCAAAACACGGAAATCCTAGCGAGATGCCATGATAAGAAAAGGCTCCAAGTGCTGGAGGCAGTATACATCAGGGACATCAATCCCGCAATCAATAGGCAAATGAACCTCGCCTCGGCGCTATCCGTGTTTGACAGTGCCCCTCTTGGGCCTAGGTTATAATGTGATAGTGTTTGGGGGGACTTTTTTATGGGTAACGACGCCAGGCTGGTATTTAATTTTCTGATCTATCGATAATTATGCCGCACTGGACAGTTTTCAGTGATAATTATTGCTATTCTAATGACAAGCGCCCTCCGTTTGATTTCGTGTGATTGAATTCAAATTTCTAAACCACTGATTCAAAGAAGTCTTAACAATTTTCGATCCGAGACGATGAGTGTTTTGAACTGTATTTTGCTATTATTATCACTATATATGTATCACTTTAGTGTTATGTGTATCACTTATGTCTGAAGATGTTGTTCGTAACAATGAAACGTCGCATGCAATGGCTTTTAGTTCAGTTCTGCATCAATTTGACCACGACGATAGACGCTTAATTCGCAAGCTTGAGTCTCTTAACTCAAAAAGAACGAACGCTAAGTTCTCCGTCATTTTTTTAACGAAACATATATATATATATATCTAATATATATATATATATATATATATAATACACATGTAATGTAATGCATTGCATGTATATGTAAATACATATGCTTTTGAAGTGTTGTGATGTGTATGCAGTGATTAAATCTTTGGAAGGAGACGGTAAGGATGAGGAAAGGTAAGGATCAAGAGGATAGGATTCTACCTGGAGGGGTCGCTGCAGCCACAGGTGCATGCACTCACAGCCTCCAGGTAGGGCAAGGACGAGGACAAAGAGCACCGATAAAAAAACTTCACACACCTCGAAGATGCAAACTTAGATATCATGAGGGTGAAAATGTTCAATTATCTCGCTTCGTATTCATGTATTCATTTTGTCTTTGATTTCGTAATTTCTGATCTTTTTGATCCATTTTGTGGGAGCCAACGTTGGTTGCCATGCTCCGGTATCGTTAACATCTTCCATGTTGTCTCTTCTCTTTTACATCTCCAGTCCTGATGTTTTCTTGGATTCACAAACCTTTTTGGTTGATTCTCCGCTAAAGAGCAGCCACTGTGGTACTGAAACATTTCGGTCTTCCTGCCCCAGAGGCTTTTTCGTGAGGTGGCGAACAAAAACACGTGAAACGCCACGAAAAATCAAGGAGAAACATATGCGGTGAAATGAGATAGTAGGCCAAAAGCAGGCCAAAAGTGATGATTTTGGTACTGCTCATTTTATCCTCTTCTAGCTTGCGCCACAGACGATCAAACTTAATGAAAATTAGCACATCATGTTGCCAAAAGAATGCATCATGCATCAATATAATATCTTTGCTGTTTTTTATTAGAACAGGGGAACCTATTTTATGAATTTCAAGAGCATCAAAAACATGTCATTTCCCTGTAAGTGAAAGAATTGGTCTGGGATGAGGGATCTCACGTGGGATTGGCGCTGATGAGGGACGAGAACGAAGACTCGCGGCAAATGATCGGCACCCTGGTCACCTACGCGCCCGTGGTCTCGGTCAAGGAACTCTCCACCGACAACGTCGAGACCAGTGACAGTTAAATTTATTTTGGCCGTCATTGAGATTTATTCATTCAAAGTGAAGTAGAACATGCGCAAATAGAAACTGTCTTCAGCATCCTGGTGTTTTAGTTTACAGCACAGTTCGATCAGGAACTATGTTGGAACCAGCTGGTCTGCAGTGTGTAATGAACGTGCATTTGTAAGCATGTCGTAAGGCCAAACCTCAAGTGAATGGTGCTCTTACCAAACGCCCGGAGGCTTTCTTTAAAGGCAAATGCTAGATGTGAAAGACTTTAGTATAAATGCGACCAAGCTATCTTCTCCAGTTCTTAAGTTCCACATCAGCGAAGAAAACACTAAGCCAAAAGATATCTCGCAGCCTATATAAACACAGCGAGCGGTTCATCCCGAGTATAAACTAAAACTACATATGAATAATATAATTTTCTATAAAGCGCTACTCAATTCACAGGTTGAATGTACCCAAACGGATCAAACACGCCAGTGAAAGTTTATCTAAACCACGGCGGGAGTTCGAACCCGTGAACGGGGTTCACGATGCATCAATTACACGATTCTGTGGCTCCTCGAATTGTTTCTTAACATGACATTGCATATTTTCTACGTGACGTCCCATACCTGATTACATCGGAGTTCGCCTGTGTCGTGATGTCTGCATGAGGGCCTCCGCGTTTGCGCCATCCATACTGGCCTCTCACTCTCACCGATTCTAAACAGTCAACGGCCCAAAAGGAAACTCTCACCGTAAATGTCCAATATCACTCCGAGATTGAGCAGGTCGCTACCTTGCCCACATAGCAAACACACTTCACACCATGCGTCGATCAGTCAATTCATGTTTACTTCACTCGGCACTGGTAGTTCCCTAAGCTCCAATCTCCACGTGCACCGCGTGGAACCCCTCCGCCACCAACGGCACCACGGCGACTGACGCCGAAACGCGACACGAGAGCGCGGCGGGACGCTGCGGAGACAGCGGCGGCGCTGGGGGCGGGGCGGGGAGGGGGCATCGCCGCGAGCATTTGCGTAAGACGGAAAGAGCTTGATTTTCACACTTGGCGTGGTTGTTTGGGGTGATAATCAGCAAGATAGATAGTCGCAGCATTGATGGTAGATTTTGAAGGAAGCGTTGCGAAATAGGGCGTTATGTGACAAATCAGAAGCAATCTTGAACGCGACATGATTAAAATTTTTCATGACGTGTCTTGGTTCGGACTTTCTAAGAACACTTCAATCGTGTGTTTTAGTCAGTGCATTTGAGCTGTTCATTCCGTTTTCTTCTGCTCAGACATTTACTGTGTTTCTATGACGCGCAAGTGTGATACCCACAGCATGCATGAATTGCTGACTGAATGCAATTGTTATCTCTGATCTGTGATAGGTTTTATCCGGGACTAAATGTATAATTTCTCTGGGGGCAGCTTGCAACGCTGAGCTGACATGAACAATTTTGGTAAGGCTTTAAGCTGAAGAACATCAAAATATATCTACAACGGCTAAGTCTATCATTAATCCACGGTTATCACGTTTGGCAACGACTTATGCGAGAGAAAACCGTTTGATAGAGAAAGTGGCCTAAAATAACAGAGGAAAGGTCTGAGGCAATGTTCTCTCAAACTTTTAGGCCAAGGTCGTTCAAGGACCTTTGGACCTTTGGTCGTTCAAGGACCATTGACCTTTGACGTCAAAATATCACATTTTGCCTATAACGTGTACTGCAACTAGCACTATGGCAACCTTCGGGCGGAAAATAAGGTTTGACCTTGACCCATGACCTTTGTCTTGAACCTGCGACTTTGAGCTCAAGATTAAGTAACCTAGCGTATTTCATTTCATTTTCATTTCATTTATTCAGGCTTATCAGCAACAGGTATGTGAAAACCCAATTACAGCTGAAGTCAAGCAATAAAACAGCACACCAATGAATATTTACAATGCAAGCGTGTAACAATGTAATGCAACCTATTCCTGCAACAGTAATATAAAACACTCGATATAAAATATACACGAAGCTATGAATATGAAGCAAATGAAAATACATCAGAAACACTGCAATACATTAAGACATGAAAAACGGCATAAAATACGATAAGAAGCCTAAAATGGATGAGCTTTAACATATTTCCTCACCCTGGCTCTAAAACTACTAAAGGTCGAAGCGTAGGGGTCTGCCTCGGGACAGCGTCCAAGATGGCCATTAAAAGCAATCGCTGCCCTGCGAAATAAGCCTCTTTTGACGGTCTCCACACGAGGCAGGGAAACATGTAAAAGGTGGCTTTGCATCCCCCTGGTTCGCCGCTGAGGTACATGGAGTGGGAAGCTCCCGAGCAGACAGGCGGAGTCCACCTTCCCGGTTATGATTTTGAGTACGAAGCAAATGTCGTACTGGAGTCTCCTCTGGGACAGACTGCTAATTTTGAAGAGCTTTAAGAGATCATGGTATGACAAGGACTGAGATGGTCGAGATGTGTGAATGTTGGATGCGAGCCAAATAAAAAATTTATGTTGGACCCTGTCTAATCTATCCAAATGACATCTTGCAGCTCCGCCCCAGATGACACATCCATATTCCAGAATTGATCGAACATTGCCAAAATATGCAGCCAAAATTGGTCCTTCCTTAAGTCTTCCACCACCTCGGCCAGTCTGAAGAGAGCGCATTAACAGACCCAACATCTTGTTTGCCTTGCTGACGATGATGTTTATATGCTCTGAAAAGTTCAATTTGGAATCTAACCAAATGCCGAGGTCGCGAACTTTGTCCATGTGCTCCAGAGGTGTGTTTCGAATTTTGTAGATTGCCGGAATGGGGTTCCTTTTTAAAGTGATTCTAAACGAATGACATTTTGAGGGATTCAGATTTAGCTTCCAGGATTCGGACCACTTAGCCAATCTATCTAGATCAGCCTGGAGCAGTTCTGAGTCTTCGGGAGTATGAATTTGGTGGTAAAGCTTCACATCGTCAGCAAATAGCAAAGAATTTGTTTGAATTTCGTTTGGCAGATCATTAATGAACAAGGCAAAGAGCAAAGGAGATATTTGACTGCCTTCCGGTGTTCCAGAGCGTACATCCGTCCAATGAGAGCACTTTCCGTTTACGACAACCCGTTGTTTTCTCGAGCAAAGGAATGATTTAAGCCAGGACAGCGCTTTTCCAGACACGTTATAAGATTTTTGAAGCTTATAGAGTAAGAGTTTATGATTCACGCTCTGAAAGGCCGCAGAGTAGTCAGTGTAGATTGTCAGTTTGATGGCCGGAAGAGATAGAGTCCCACGCCGTTTTTAGAAGAGTTGCCAAATTGGAGTCACATGAGCGGCGCGGGACAAATCCGTGCTGATATTCAGACAGGACTGGTTGAACATGAGTGAGAAGGGTCTGATATACGCATCTCTCCAAAATTTTGCCGAATAGCGGAAGCAGAGAGACACTTCGGTAATTTTGAGGTGATTTCCTAGATCCTTTTTTGAAAATCGGGACAATGTTGGCCTCCGCCCATCTGCCCGGGAATATCCCCTCTTCTATTGATTTCCTAAATAGGATGCAGAGAGGGAGCACCAGCTCGTTACGCAATTCCTTGACGACTCTAGCACTGATATCGTCAGGCCCGCAGGCCTTGTGCACCTGCAAATCATCCAAGACAGCTCGAACTGTTCCCTCTGATATTTCAAATCTGTCCAGAGACGGCAAGTTATACTCTGTGACAGTGGGGTAATCAGCAACATCAGGTGGGGTAAATTTTCTCGCGAAGGTATCGTTAAGCAGGTTGGCTTTTTGAATGTCATCATAGATTTCGTGTGTTCCATCTAACAGTGATGCAATTCGTCCCTTATTCCCCCTGATGCACTGTAGGTACGACCAAAAACGTTTTGGATTTGTTTTAAAGTTTCCGATCATGCCCTGCAAATGCTTAAAATATTTGTGAGATGACAGAGTTTTGAATGATCACCGCGTTTCCTCAAAATTTTGGATGGTCTGGTCATTCCTATTACGCTTCATACCCTTGAAAGCTCTTTCTTTCTCTCGCAGTGCACGCCTAACCTCAGCGTCAAACCAGGGGGGACATCGCCGGCGCAACGTGACAGTTGGCACATGATCGCGAATGGCGGCTCTCAGCACATCATAAAACATATCCACCGCCCCCTCAGCATTGAGGTTTAACAAAGCCTCCCAAGGTACAAGCTGTAGACTGCGCCTCATGCCGTCAAAATCTGCTCTTTTATAGTTAAGCGCCGTTGACCTATTCACAAGGGGTGTTTGAGGTGCAACAACCCTAATCTCACTGATAATTTCGGAATGGTCAGAGGGAAAAATACCACTTCTCACACAGGACTTCACGTGAGCACACCTAGAAAACACTAAATCCAGAAAGTTGTTATTCCTTGTGGGTTCTGTAACACTTTGGCAGAGACCAGCAATATCACATTTCTCTATCAGTAAGATAGCACGTTCCGACATTCGTTGATAAACAGGTGTGGACGAAAACGGCCCTGTCTCTACACTTCTGTACCACTTAACATCTGGTGTATTAAAATCCCCAAAGCACACAAAAGGTCTTCGCGGATATCGGGCTGCAATGGCAGTCATCACCTCAAGAGAGTTCCTAAACAGATGTGAATCATCTGGGGCACAATAAAGAACACACACGAGTAATTTGGGTGTCGTGCCGATCTCGATGACCAGCGACTCCGTTCCGTCAGTCTCTAAGTCTTCTCTCCTCGTGGAAGGAAGCCTGCTGGCAATAGCGCACGCCACTCCCCCGCGTGAGTTGGCCTATCTCTTCTGTACCATGTGTGGTCCGGTAATGCCGACTGTAGCTCCTCTGTTCCTACCGACTCGTCCAGCCAGGTTTCAGTCCAAGAAATGATATCGTATTTCTCAAGCTCTGTCGAACATGCCCTGAGTATGCCTAGTTTATTCCGTATGGAACGGACATTTTGAGTGATAATACGGAGAGTTTCTGTCTTTGCTTGAGGAGGTCCGGGATTCACCTCTACGTCTCCCGCTATAAGCAGTCGCGTCACATTAAAAGTTGAGGTAGAATTCGTGCTGTGCTTTACTGCACTATGAAAAACATGGTGGCGCGCCCCAGCCTCTCTGTTCCTGGGTTCGCCACTGCCGGGGCAGCCACACGCCCGAGGGCATGTTGTCCATTCCGTCCTGTCGCTAATAGAACCAGCAACAGCCAGAGATGCATTGTAAAATGCGGATGCATGAAGTATTGAACCGCCACTCTCGCAGTCGATATATTTCACCGCTCAGACGGCGCGCTTAACCACTCGGCCACTGCCGCGTTATCTGCGGCGGGCAGTAGCTTCTAGCGCTCGTGGCCTGGCGAAATCCGGGCGCGGATTCTGAAGCTTGGGTGACTGCTAGGACACCCTGACCAACACAGAGCCGGCTCTAATTTACATATACCGGATGCGTACAGCTTGAACAATGTTACACAAAGACTAAGGCACCACCAGAGACCTTCTTCACCATAGGTTGCAACAGATTGCCGCGTAGTTCTTGCATAATCTCTTATAAATGACGCAGCATGCTACACCCGTCCGTCACCGTCGGCGTTCCACAGACTCAATGTATAACGTCATAGCATGATATACGTCATATTAGGCGGCATCATCCGACCAAAGGCACTAGGGTCAATGACCTTGAAATGGTGGTATGACCTTGACCTGTGACTTTTTACTTAGACTCGACCTTCAAGGGAGGTGACTGACATAAAATCCTCATCATATAATGTTGCGACGTCACGTCTCGGTCTACAATACCGGTGAGCTTGTGCAACCGAGCGCAAGCCTTGTTCAATGTATAATGTCCATGCACTTGAATGCGAGGTAGTCTTTCGTTGCAATAAATTCACATGTATATTGATAAGCTGCATTGTCTGGGTGCAGATAATCCGGATTCTCGACATCCTTGATCTATATTTTTCCACAAAAGGCTAGGCTGATGACAGTGTATGGAAAGTGAGGGGCTATGCAACAGGTATGCTCTGGAGAAGAAACCAGGTCCGATGGCAAAAAACGGTTACTAAATTTGAAATCAGCGGTATCGAAATAGGCAGAAACAAGTGTTCACGTGCCGGATCTATTTTGGCTGTTGACCAGTGTAATTGGGCAAAAAGACTTGCTTTATGTAGAAACGCCTGAGAATAACTTATTTTAGAGTCAAAGGTGGCTTTGGACTTGTAGCCTCTAAAAGATCATCTGGAACTGCTAATGCAGATTTTCGGACTTGGGCCAATAATTTCGCAGGCAATCTGATAAGGATTTCAGTTTGATACATTAGTACGTTTGGGTTGTTATTTCGAACCAATTGGTATCATCGGCATACCTATCCGGGAGTAATTTTTGGAGGGGCCAAACAAACGTTTTTCGGGGGAATCGAAAAAATCGTGAAGGCTATTATTTTCAAAGAAATATGGCTAAAATTTGGTCCTTTTGAGGAAGATACTATTTTAGGCTTTGGAGGGCCGCGGCCCTTTGGCTCCCCTCGGATCCGCCTGTGTGTGGTATGCATATTTACTATGATGGTTCAAACCCTTTACATTTTTCGAATCTTTACATTTTGACTTAGTGTTGTCACGCCATACACCATTCGATTATTCAGATACTATTTTATCAAAGATAGTTTGCTAGTTAGTTTGATAGATACTGCATCAAAGATAAATTGCTTTGACATTATTTATGTTTATGCGTTTGTCGAAATGTGCCCTGAGGGCGGATCTGACCTGGGCCGGTTGCGGGGTGGTGTGTATCAGCTTTAGAGCTATTTTCAGAAGACGAACATTTTCATATACCTTGAGTTGTAAGAAAACTTTTCTTACGGTTTTTAGGGGAAATGTCTCTTTTACACGAGAGTTCCGAATAATTGTTGCCTGTTTCAGATTTTCCGCTGTAAATTATAATGTAAAAAAACTGATTTAAATGTCCACAGTCTCCTTTAGGCGTCCTGACGTCATATGAAAAATTTGGTTCAAAATTACGAAATGGAAAATTGTGTGGTACATCAAACGTGTTATTTTGATTACTTTTCCAAGAATAGTTCTCATTAGACATAGTTATCGCTCTATCTTGACTCCCATGCGAGATACCGAAAAAACACGAGCGGTAGTAGATCTCCCAGAATAAATTATTGAGAAACAAATTCAGTAAATTTCTGGGTCAGGTCAGTACTGGCGTCCTGACAGATCAATGATGTGCCAGTTGGAGAATGTTTTCTTGACTTTAGCGTCGGCCTGGAGTAAGTAGAGTCGCTTTTAGGCTTTACTCGATTCCTCTCGTAACGAATAATCGAATGGTGTATGGTGTGACAATACGACGTCAAAATGTAAAAATTCGAAAAATTTAAAGGGTCTGAACCATCATAGTAAATATTCAAACCAAACACAGACGGATCCGAGGGGAGCCAAAGGGGCTGTGGTCCCTCCAAAGCCTAAAATAGTATCTTCCCAAAAAAGACCAAATTTTAGCCATATTTCTTTGAAAATACTAGCTTTCACGATTTTTATGGAATCCCCCTCGACAAAAGTTGGTTTGGCCCCTCCAAAAATTACTCCTGGATAGGTATGCCGATGATACCAATTGGTTCGAAATAACAAGCCGAACGTACTAATGTACCTATCAAACTGAAATCCTTATCAGATTGCCTGCCAAGTTATTGGCCCAAGTCCGAAAATCTGCATTAGCAGCTCCAGATGATCAGTAAAGGCTACAGAGGTCCAAAGCCACCTTTGACTCTAAAGGAAGTTATTCTCAGGCGCTTCTACATAAAGCAAGTCCTTTTTGCCCAATTATCATTCTTCCCGGTGGGTGTTTCCAATGGAGAGGTACCCGTGCCCAGCTTATCGATATTGTAAGTCCCGTTGTCAAAAATTATAGCTCTCGATGGGTGTATTAACCCTTGCCCCAGTGTAGAGTGCTTGAACACCCTCCCCTCGGGTTTTTCCGGCGGCACATAAAAACGGGGGTGCGAAGCGCCACCATACTTGGCACAGCTCTTCCTCCGGGTACGGTGAGGGTTTAAAGAACAGTGAAGTTCGCCACTACCCTGGGTAAAGGCAACTAAAATCCTACAAGAAATGGGTCATGAGTATTCCTGATGGCTAGCTTTCTTAGTTTAGGCGGAGTTTTTCTCATAAAGTACATGTTGAAAAAGGCAAAACAGAATTACCCAGGGAGAGTGTCCATATTACCCACAGTGCCTTATTACGCACGATCGTAAGAAGAGTACCCCTAGATGGTAGCAAATAATCGAAATCCAGTGAATTTAATATGTCTAACCCTTGCCCGGCTGTGTGATCTTTTTATCTCCCAAAGGTTTTTCCAGGATAGCCGAAAAACGGTAGCGCAAGGCTGCCGTACTTTTTTGTATGTACATTTCCCCGTAAGAAAGAGTCAGAAATGGGCAAACACCCTCCCCTTCGTCAGAAAAAGTCAGAAAATGTCAAACCCCTCCCCATTGGTCACTGACGTCATATGTGAACAGTAACTAATTGAAGTCCGCCGGGAGTCATTCGCGAGAAAACAAATGAGGAGGAGGTGTGATCGGACCCTCCCCAATTAGGCGGTGTAGGATTCAATAGGCTTTATCAATCAGGCTAACATGTCAAATGTGAGATTCCTATGGCACGAAGCGCATGGAAGGCTTTGGGCAGATCTGACCTCATCGAAGTAGGTGACTATAGTCACACACACACACACACACACACACACACACACACACACACACACACACACACACACACACACACACACACAAACACAACAAAAAAAAAAAAACACACACACAATATATATAGTGGGACAGGTCCTCCTGGGACTAACGGGGAGTTGCTCCCCGGCATTGAGCCTCGGCACCGCCTTATAACATCATCAGCGGAGCGGAGACATCCTCTGGAAGCGAGTACCTGCCCCAGATGCGATTTGGTATACGTGTCGGGATGAGGATGGGGTCTGGGCCCCTGCTTCCCCACCTTTCATTCAAAGCTTTTCCGATTTCAGCTACAATTCGTAGCAAGGCTGCATTGCAATCATAGGCGTCGGAAAAAGGGAGGCCAGGGGAGCATAGGCGGATCCAGGATTACCGATCGGGGGCGAACCTTCCGGGGGGGCGCCATCCGGACCAGGGGGGCGCCACTTATGACCGGCAAAACCTATCAGGTGGGCGCCAAATCCTGTCGGTGGGCGCCGACTTTCGTATGCTGGGGGGCGGGGGTGGGAAGCGAAGCGACATTTCAGGGGGCGCCATCGACCTTTCAGGGGGCACCGAGGGTCGATCGGGGGGAGGACGTGCCCCACCATGCCCCCCCCTGGATCCGCCTATGCAGGGGAGCCTGAACCTTCTCTCACTTTTTGGCCAAAAAGTTCCTGATCTCGGTCAAAATCGGAAAAAATCGCCATTTTTTATAATGAGCCGATGCGGAAGACAAGGGGGAGCCCAGATTTGAATACATTTTGGTCCTGTCATGGAAAGGTTTTTGTCAACATCAGGCTGAAGTTTGGCTACCCCCTCCACTTTTTTTCGAGTGGCGATGCTTATGATTGCAATGGTACCCTGTTCCCCTGTTGCTTTCACTTTTTCTCGCCAAAACTCTACATTCCCCGGAGGTGAGCTCGAAAATTGTCCTTCTTTTCCAAATATCGAATCGCGTACGGAGTAAGCATCAAGCTTTAGCGGTATAAGAATAAGTACTTTTATAGGTTTATATAAACTCTTAGTACCTCTAGGTCATAACTCTTCTCAATCTGGCATCCCTAAAAGCGCAAGTCAGGGATGGAAACTTCGTTTGTCACTGCCTAATACAATACCAAGAGTAATAATAGCAGTTTTTGATTTGTTAAACATAAGAAACAATAGCACTTTTACCAATGAAAGTCTGTAAAATGTGTTGATAAGATTTGTTACATAGATACAAAGCGTAGCCCTCACCTCGAGACAAATATAAAATAGGCTTAGACGAACGTGAGTCGTTTGAGTTCACCGGCGGTTAGCCTGTGAGAGCAGATTTGGGAGTCATTTAGTAGGAAGTGATGAGGATTGAGGTGTTTGCAATTGAATTTACAGAAGGTTTCAGCGAATTTGACGGCTGCATTGAGGGGTCGTTAATTTGATCACCATGGCGCTTCAAGCTGTGTGTAGGTTACCTACAGCACAGCTATACAGGAATAAAAAAGATATAGAAAATGAAAGTTTGCAGGAGCTTGAAGATGTTCAATCCATCTTCAGCGACCACTGCAGTCTGCAAATTCCACGAGTCAATGTAAGGAATACCGATTTGTATAGATTAGGCTTGTCTTGGCTTATATGCACTATTCTGTGACATACAATGGCTAAGGTTCCATTGCAAAAATGTTATACTAATCAGACTGTGAATCAGGATACACCACAGAGATATCAAGTGTCTTTTCCCCATCACTGTAGCAAGGTCCATGCTTTTGTAAATATTTTTCAATACACTGTGCTCCAGTCAATTACAAAATATGATGTGTTGCATTGTCTCCTGCAGCTAGTAAAAACCAGGTTGGAGTGGTGACCCTGCATCCAGTGGCTTTGTATCTATGGCCTTTGTCTGTGAAGGAGTGAGAGGGTGCCTCAATTTAAATGCCCAGGCCTTTTTGCACCAATTGTGTGTGTATATTGACTTTTACGTTATCTTTTGTGGAAGCAAATGTAAGTATGTATGTATGTATGTTCTCTCTTTCAGATTTATCCAGCCTGCTCCTGACAGACAGTGTCCCCAAATACAGAGTGCTGAGTGGAAAACTACACTCTGGCACTTAAAAATTTATCACTCACTTTCAAAGTAGTTGGGTGAAATTTTTGACTCTTTAACAAAGGTCAAATTTGTGGATGTTTTGTGCTTTGGTTGCTTTGGCCAATGATATACTTCTATATCAACTCCTAAAATAATGGGATTAAGTGTTTAAACCTGTCAATGAATTGAAAGACTGTGCTCCATTTTTGTGTGTCAAAACAATGTATCACACACCTAAAAGGAAGGTTCTGAGATAAAGCCTGACAGCACCCCAAGATGAAGTTTTTCCACTCATAGGGTGGACATTCTGAGAGGGATTTTCCACTGCACATCCTAGCAGAAAACCTATTTTGGGACACTTCTAATAGATGAATATAGCTTTCCTCTATTCAGGTACCTCTGCAGCAACACCACACCAGCACAACTGCAATGCTGATGTTGTCTTTGGATTTGATCATAAACACTTTGGTGTGAATAATTGTGTTTAATTTGCCCATGAATATAAAAAACTTTTGCAGTGTGGTCCTGCAAAAAAATTTAACAAGGGCAGATTTCCTCTATTTGGCTTTATGGCAAGTTTTGTTATTTTAACTGGTTAAAAAACTAAGAATAGATAAAAGCACTCTTTCATACAAATACTCTGAATAAGCATTCAGGCTGCATTCTTTGCAAAATTCCTGCCAAGGATTTCAGAGAATGTGACCTCAAGACCTGTTTCTTGGAAGTTCCCTGCAGACTATTCCTTGTAATACCCCTTGGAACATTTGGAACAAAAAAACAATCCGGGCAGAAATTTAACTCCCAAACGAGTGTGTACCCTGCAATGGATCCCTTTTACAGCACTTTCTCCTGTCTTAAATGGATGGTAAAAAAGGGTGTTGTAGCAAACCCAGTTTAGTATTTTATGGTTTATGTGTATTTGTGTTTTATGTGACTGTATTTTTTTCTTTTTAGGGCCACTCCCAACAGGCACACCTGCCCAATTACAGGGGCAGTGGCGTGGGTGTTTAAGGATCCTCTCCACCGGGTCAGATCGGACACGGCAGGCTGTTTCCCGCCGTGGGGATTTAACCCGCGTTAATCCATGCTATCTGATCTGGAGACAGGGAATGAAGCCAGTGGGCCACCGATCCCCCAATGCTTTTTATGTATGAATGCTTTTTGCTTTTACTAACTCATTTAATATATTTTACATCCCACTGCAGTTTTAACCTATGGCTTTAAGGTGCATTGAAAACACGTGAGTTGTGTGTCTGTTTTTTTTTTGCAGGGTCTGCAGAACTTTATGACAGAGGAGGATGGCAGGAGCACGCGCATCCAGTTCGCCCACGGCACCACCACGCTGGCCTTCAAGTACAACGGCGGCGTGATCGTCTGCGCGGACTCGCGGGCTACCGGCGGCAACTACATCGGTCAGTTGAAGTCAACGGTGTTGGCTAGCTGAGGCTCTGTCTGATTGTCATTTGATCCTTTTGATCGGCGCCTGAAAATATCGAATGTCGAGACTGCCGTGATTCTCTGGTTTGAGTGTTGTTTTGAAATAAACCATGCGCCTTTTTTGGGTTGATATTTTTATGTGGTGTTGTGGCGACCTTCTCACTGATGGACATCTTTAGTGAATGAGTGGATGTCTCTGTAGTCCCAGTTCTAGTTTTGAATGACTCGGGTCAGCATGCACAGTTTTAGTGCAATTATATCTAGATTTGGTAAAATATTTAAATTTTTCTTCAAAATTATGTGAGCGACTACTTTTATTGCTGAAACTAGCCTGTTCTCAGGAAAACTGATCTGCTATTTTGTCAAAATAGCATAAAATCAGTAAAGCGTCATGTCTCCGGGAAATGCTACAAGCCTCATTCATTTCACGTGTATCAAGTCTATCCCAAGCTAAGGCCAAGCTTCAGCTGTGTGGTGTTTTTAACTATATCTACATTGAATGGACCGGTGTTTGCCGCAGCGTCGCAGGAGGTGCGTAAGATTATCCCCATCAACGAGTACCTGCTGGGCACCATGGCCGGCGGCGCCGCCGACTGCACCTACTGGGAGCGCGTGCTGGCCAAACAGTGTCGCATCTACGAACTACGCAACCGGGAGCGCATCAGCGTGGCGGCCGCCTCCAAACTGCTGGCCAACATGGTCTACAACTACAAGGGCATGGGCCTCAGCATGGGCGTCATGATCGTCGGCTGGGACAAGCGCGTGAGTGGGAGGTGTTTGAAGGGGTGCTGTACGGGACCTGAAGCGGCATAGCCGGCTATGTGAGGAATCGACTCTCAACTCGCGTCTAACTGAAACACATTTTGGGCTCTTGGGGATAGCTGTCTGAAGCTGCGAAACCCAGTGTCTTTACGAAACTGCGATTGTTTGGACAAATACTCTTACATAAAAGTAAAACCTCAGTCACTAACTTTTGACTCACCTCATTGGGTTGAAGTGTTTACGCTCATTTAAAGTGAGCCAGGCTTGAGCTGCGTACAACTGTGCTCTCGACTGAAATTGCTGGGTAAAATTTCAGGCGTCTTAGATAATCATTTGAGTAAGGCAAACAGTTCCAAGACAATGTCGGTATCTCCATTGTTTAATCGGTGTGCCCTGTTTTTTTTTTTCATTTGCTCTATTCCTTAGTCTAGTTTTGCATCCTTGTTGAAGAATGTTACGCACACATCAGGAAGGTCTGTGCTGGATCTTTGCAGAGGCAAAAAATGGATGAGAAGTAGCTGTAGGTAGGAGATACCGCCTCCGCATGGTGCTGTTCAAAATGAGTGAACTTATGTGTAGCGGTATCCGTTGTAGCAGGGCTACCACCAGCAATAGCAACTTCCTCGGTATTCAAGTCGCCCCTGACTTCTGTACACTGTGCTGTGCGTTGTCCGCCCTCCTGCCAACAAGACCTCTACCAGACACCCCCTCTAAGCTCCCTCTCGGTGACAGGGGCCCGGCCTGTATTACGTGGACACGGACGGCACGCGCACGCCCGGCTCCCTGTTCTCGGTCGGCTCCGGCTCCCTGTTCGCCTACGGCGTGATGGATGCCGGCTACCGGGCCGACCTGACCGACGAGCAGGCCTACGACCTGGGCCGCCGCGCCATCTACCACGCCACCTTCCGCGACGCCGCCTCCGGCGGTATCGTCAGAGGTCAGCCAGTGGGTTCCGCGAGCGGGAGGTTGCGGGATCGAATCTCAGCACAGGGAGATTTTTTGGGCCGATTGAGGTTATTTGTAAGGGCCCAAGAAATGCCGGCAGGGCTTGGTGTCCCTTCACGAGGCCAGCTTGAGAACTATAACGGAGATTAGACGGAAAGGGTAGATCACTCTGACATCTTCCTCCACCTTTAGATAATAGCTCTTAAGTCTCGAGATGGTGGCGTTTGAGTCTTTCGCTGAGTTGCCACTTTACGATCATGTGTGCTGTCTTCATGCTAAAACGCGGACACGACGGCATGCTGCCTAAACAGGGTCAATTGGATAGCAGATCTCCTGATGGCTATGGAGGCATTCGCACAGAATGGTGCGTTACACCCCGGGCATAGATATCATGTGGCCCTGGTAATTGGGAGATACTTGAAGGGAATATGGCCCCTTCGTGGGATATGAACTGAGCTGCCATTCGTATAGAGCAGACCGAGAAAACCTTGGCTTCACATTTCGTCACTATCAGAACTGACCTTTTACCGTGCAACAGCGCTTCATGGGTACTTATTTTTGTATGTACCACTCCCTTGCCTCCCCTTGCCCCTACGAGCCTAAGGGCCTTGGTTTCTCATCCACTCGTACTTGTTTGGCTTCTTTCATGAAGCATATAGGGCTAAACAGCTGTGTTGGAACACTGCATCAGTAATAATATTTGGACGTAGATGACTCTGCAGTTGGTTGTTCCCCAAATCACAAGAAGATATTGCCCTTTGACATGGCCTCGCGTTTTACAGTGTATCACATGAAGGAGACCGGGTGGGTGAAAATCTCGGAGGATGACTGCAAAATTCTGCACGAGCGCTACGACGCCGAGAAGCCAGCTACCTCCAAACCGTCTGAAGAGAAGTACGGCGTGTTGTAGGCGTACAGTGTGGCGGCCTCTGTCAAGCGCTGGAACACAGATGCTGATTGTCGTTGACAAGTCATTGTATTTGGACGCTGGTCTGATTACCAGTACCTGGCGAGTCCTGGCCCAGGTTACCAGCGAGGTTATTACTATGCCGCCGCCGAACAACATGCGCCGCTCTTGACTCCGGCCGTTTTACCGATTCGCCGTCGTTAGCGTCTGGATGGGTTGTGAGCCGGTTTGCAGCGCCGCCTATAACTCGGCAGTCGGCTCTTCGGTGCTAGCGCCACCTGCCCCTGAACGTGATACTGGATTCAGCTGTGCTCTCGTACATCTCTGCTCGCCAATACACTCGACCAGTTAAGTCCTGTGATTTTTATGACTGCAGGAGAGGTTTTGCTTTAAGTTTGTTTCAATCGGCTTGTGTGCCATTCATAGTAAATCATCTGAAACAATGGTATATGTGCGGAGACCACCATTTTCATTTTGTGTAGACGAATCTTGCGTCATATAGATTGTGAAAGTTAAGAATGTGCGTCATCGTCAGATAAGTGCATTAGATTAGAACTTCCGATGAAAATTTAAAATGAATTAGTGCTTTTCCAAACCACTTCCACATTCCACGCCGGGTTCTGCACGGGTTTGTAAGGCATGAACATATAAACTTTGCCACATTGTAAAGCATCATCGTGTACATTTGCAGCACTATCCTTAATACATTGTCATACCGAGTTGGCTGCATTGTGCGTCAAACATGTTATTCATGTTGCCACTTTGGCTGTAAGGGGTTGTTCATAGATAAGACCTCCTCTAAAGGGGAGGTGAGGATTATGGGCGCTATATGACCACACTGGTTGGCGCGCCCTTCAATTTAAAAATAACAAACAAGGTTGGCCGAAAGTGACGTGGCATGACACTGGTGGCCTGTGGCCACCGGTGTTTTTTGCGCTTTTTTTGCCGTTGAGACTGAGTCGCTGCTTGGTTTTACGCGGAAGGCGAAGCTGCTTAGAAGTAGGACTGAGGCCGAACATAGACAAAACATTTGATCTTTGACCCCGCCGCACACCGTCAACGTCAGAGCAAGTGGAGAGGAATGCCTCCAATGGAGGGGGTTCGCCGAAGTGTAACGCCATGAGATTGTGCGTCTGCGAAAACGTGACGGCATGAAATTGGGATTCGCTTGGAAATGACGCCATGACGGGGAGGGGGATGGGAACATTCCCGGAAAAGTAAACGTCACTTATGAACAGCCCTAAAACATCCTCGTGTCTATTTTACCGCATTGGTCAAACATTCCCCATTTGGTCCGGCTGGTGTTTCTGGGAGACACGAAAGCTGTCCCTCTTCTGATTTACGCTCGTAGGTGTTTCTCTTTCACTCAATGTTTCCCATACTAGGCTTGAATTTTTCAAAGGATTTCAACGGAACCAACTTCCATTGCCTTACTGTATCGTATAACCCACTGTGGGACGATGGAAAAGTCATCCACCTGAAGCAAAGTGAAAACATCCGCGGACATCTGTTCTGCGTCGCTGTTATGCTAAGGCACGCCAGTTAGAACAAACTGGTGCACTATGTGGAAACGGAACGATTTTTTTAAATGGTGTTGGGGGTTCCTTTTCCTACAGGAATGTCTTCCCGCGTAGCTCTTCAGTGCATATCTGTTGTTCACACTTCGAGACCAGCGACTCATTTCCCGACAGCTCCTCACTGACCAAATTCAAAGAATTGCATGGACTACAATCCAAAGCCTGATACGTTAAGCCTTGTGCGGCCTTCAGTTCCGGTCTTGGTGCGCTCTTTATAAGCATACCACTCAAAGGCATGAGTATGGGGCGCAGTTTCAAAACTGGACATTTACGTCCGGACTCAGCTTGCTTATTTCTATGATTCGATAAAAAATTGGACTAAAACATCAAAGAAGTGCGCAAAAAAACTAATTTGTGCGATAAAGCCTACATCATGCGTGCTGAACCATCCTGTGCGAAACTGCTGTTGGACACGCCAGCTTACTCACCGATGTGCAGTTAAAAAAGTTCCTTGTATGAATGCCCATGTTAATAGTATGCAGTTTCATGTCCATCGATCAATGGCATATTATTACCGTGCGCACCCGGAATAATTGACCGCGGATAGGGTGTGACTCGGAGGAGGAAAGTTTGCAGGTATGCGTTGTAAAAGTCCGTTTCTATAGCACCCCCGTCTCTTCAGAGGCGAGCCGCCCATCCCCAGAGGAGGGACAGCCTGCTCGGCGCGCAGATATTCACCACGATGTAATAACGAGCCCGTTTCCGCGCCAGCTCCAAACCCCTGAAGGGCCCAGTCCATATCCTACCTATCAGCCACAGCCATGTCCTTTGATCGAACACAGCTCCTGCGCTACGAAATGGCAGCCGACAAACGCCGCATGTGTGAACGCGCCGGCATCATTACGCTGCCAGGCCAGTGCGGACGTTCCCGCAGTCTGTGACCTCTCCTGATGAGTTGTGCCTGGCAGCGCCTCTGGCCGCCGGGCCGCCGCTCCGACTGCGCCGTAGTGACTCCTTCCCACGCCCGGCGCCGCCGCCGCGCTGCCTGCGGCTCCAACACCACAGCCGTGTTTCACACTGCCGCATTAGAGGCCGACGGTAACGGGACGCCGCCACCTGGCTGCCCCAAAATTGCCCGGTTTTTCGAGCTGGGGCAGGCCGGGAGCCGGCGGCGCCCCCGAGCACCGCCGTCGCTACGCCAATAATTACGCATCATAACCATTGCCAGCCGACGCGCGGCGGCCCGCTAATAAGCGTATACCAGGTTAATTGCCGGCTTGGCGGGAGATCTGAGGCGCCGCCGCCCATTTAGCCTGCAGCCACCGTCGATCCTGCCGTCTGTCGTTGCTTCCTTGCTGTTGGAGGCCTATGATGTCGCAGGTCGTTGGCCGCCTTGCCCTTGGTCGTCGCCCATGCCGTTGCCAGTGGCTGCCCACCCCGCCGCGAGTGGTGACCGTCTTTGCGTCAGTTCTCGTTCGATATAACCCCGATCATTACCCACCTATGACCTTTCTTTGTCCCTCCTGCCGACTTCGGCCACCTAACAGTCAGTCCTTGTTCGGCCTACCGACTGCAGCCTTCCTTGTGCTGTCTTGTTTTATTATCTGGGCCTAAATTCGTTGCCTGTTCCTTTACTCGCTGCTGCCCATTTCTATCAGCTACTGTTCAATTCGACCTCCTCTCTTCCGTGTGATTTGTGCAGCCGTCCTGTGTTTGGGGGTTGTCAGCTACAGTTTCCTGCTCTTGAACGATGTCTCATACGCTCTCCGTTGCTACCTACTCGACTTTTGTATGCCTTAAACTCGACAACCCTGCTTATGGTTGTCAGCTTCTCCGTTGTTAGCTGCTGTCAGTCAGGTCTCCACCCTCCTCCACAGTCAGCCGCAGCTTCCTGTGCTGTCAGCCGCTCCCGTCAGCCTGGCGTCCGGCTGCATCCGTCAGCTGTAGCCCCATGTAGCGTCAGCTGCTTGTCAGCTGTCCTCTCAACCTCTCTGGGTTCCCTGCTTTCATAAGCGTCGCCACCAGCAAAATAGTGAGGGTCCAATCAATTCTTCAACCTGGTGTAAACAAGAGACTTCCCTTCCATATCCCAAAAAGTTGGATTTTAGCCCATTGCTGCCTTAGTGGCTGGTCAGAATTTCTTCCGATTTTATTTGAGTTCGATTGAATTTTGAAAAGTGTCTGGCCAGACCCTCTGTCCCCTCTCCCTGTCCCCTATTCCGTTACAATTGCCAGGTCGAACAGAATTGGCGCTCCAGATGGCACCACAACGCGCGCACTTTTTGAACGCACGGTCTAGAATTCCATTTGGTAAGTTTTGAGCTGCCCAAAAGGTTTCAGGTGGATTTCTGTGCAAACCGAATACCCAGATGGATTTCCCAGCCATTGGTGGGTTGGACAGGATTAGCCAGGAAATTCGGGTAACTGCACCCGGATAGGGGCCTGCACTCTCAGGTCCGGCCCACTGGCCTTGTTTTTCACCACGTTCTTCTGAATATTTTTCGTAATTTTCCGTTCAAATGACAATTCCCCTCCCAGGTTGCTGATTTCTAAATAGCTATGACATTTATCAAACATCCGAAACCAATTTCCGGATTATTTTTACAAAGTCAGAAAAAGCTGCAAAGGTAGGGGACGCGCCCCCGAAACGCCACACATCACAGACGATGAGAACGGAGCCACATCGTATTTTCGGTGCGATGTTCGATCGGTCCGAGCGTGTTGACGCGCCGGTCTGCCCAGTAATTTCAGCAAACATTTGTTGTTTGCCCCCGGATATAAAAACAAGCCACTAAAGTGCGATGTACTGTATGCGATTAGATGCACCACGGCAATTGGAGGTGAAACAGCGAGTTGGCCACATTACAGCCACTATGCGGCAGGAAACGCCGCAGAAATAATATTTGTTGCGACGCTGCCGTTGTTACGGGGAAGACGCCCATGGTGCGGGAAGACGCCCCAGGCGCCACCTCAATATTGAGGCGTTTTACCCCAATGGATGGGTGTGTCCTTAGGATAGGTAGGACATGGAGGTAGGGCAGCTATACTATACCACCATCACGACCACTACTGGTCGTGATGGCGAATACGTTGGGTTAGAAACAAATCACCGTAACAGAAGACGTTGAGTTTCAAATATTAGTTCCTATAGCAAACAGGAAAGTTTTCGCGTTTGCTCTCATTTGGTCATCTTGAGGGGTGGTTTTAAACACTGACGTATCCAAATGGGGAAAGGGCCGTGGCCCACACCAAAGCCTGAAAAGCATATTTCCCCCTCAAGGCCAAATTTGGCCGTTTTTCATAAAAAACTACTTTTGTGATTTTTCTCGATTTACCCCCCAAAACGCTGGTTTGGCCCCTACAAAAGTTGCTCCTGGATCTGCCGATGTATTAAATACCTACCTTCGTCACGGATCTGCTCGAAGCACTGTTTGCATATAGCGATCCCGAACCATCATCGTCGTTAACTAAATTTTCCAGATTATACATTCCCATCCCAATCTTACCTTGACATCCTGTTCCAGAATATGGGAAGACGTACCGAAGAAGAACCACTTCGGGCAGAATAACCGGAGGCGCTTAATGTGCTTTGCGCCCCCTAAAATATGTTGGGGCTCTATCTTAAATTGCTTTCGCGTTTTCCGTTGATAGGTAAAAGCCTACCTGCTTATTTTTGCTGTGTCGGGCTTTAATGCCTCGAATAACTTGCCCACTTTGTCACAACATTATCGTAAAGCGTAATCACAACAATGTTCCCACTTGTTCATGTAACGAGATACAGTATGCGCTGGGTGTTATATGACGGCGTTTTACCCCGGGCTAGGCGTTTTACCCCGCTATCGGGGCAAAACGCCTTTTACATGGTCTCAAAAAAACAAATTTCGCACACTCCATAGTTCCAGAGTCCCCAATTTCTATCCGAGTGTAGACAAAAGATCACAGAACTAACGAAAAAACATGACGCAATTCCATCCAGGCAGGATTGGTACAGACACATTCTCCCTTAACGTATGCGTCTTACCCCACTCTACCCTACTTCCGTTTGGTGGCCACTAACCTAGGAGCCCTCCATCATAAGCTGTGTAATGTATAGGGGAGAGTGGGGTAAGATACCCAGGGTTTAGGGAAATCCGAATATGAAATAACCGTGGTACCAACAGCGCTGCTTTAGATGCCAAGTAGTAGCATGATCATTTCTCTTCCTTATAGAATCGATGAAATTGCTGATAATTATCACATCTTATAACTATTATGATTTTACTAGAGGCTTGCAAAGGGGCGTTTTATCGGGTGGGTAAGACGCCCCCGGGGCTTTCTAAGATGCCCCACCCCTGGACATCTTACCCTATTTTGGTCTATCGTTGATGAAGTAGCTTGTTTGTAGTTCTTAGCTTCATTGGTAATCATTCATCAAGTGTTATTCAGAAGTCAGAATGTATTTAGAAACGTCCACACATTGATAAAACATGTAGGTGGTTTTTCACTTTTCCACGTCAAATGATAAAACAAAGTTACGTAAAACTAACGATAAAAACCAAGAAAAAATATACCATAAAAGTAATATAAAATCACACACACACATAAGCAACGAAGTACGAGGCGAAGTAAACTCGTAAGAGGTTTCTTAGAACCTGCCCTAATTCCCCTACCTTGTTTATTTTGCGTTCCCTTTCTTTAATTCCCCATTTTAAAAGAAATATGGGCCAGAGTTAAGTACAAAAACATTCACTTCAGACAGGAAAAAATGGCTTGTGGCGACTCGAAGCTTCCTCCCACTAACTGTCACAGGCTCCCAGTCAATCATTTATGGCGCACAGACACCTTAGCCTTCTCGTCAAGGCACACAGGCCCAGCCTTCCCAGGCAGTGCACGCGGTCCATTCTTCGCGCACGAGAGAGCAAAACTCACTCCGCAGATGAGATATCTCGTATCGTCATGTTTCATATATATCTGGTATCTGGTATCGTCTTTCTTCCCTTATACAGCTTTTGCCTGTCTCGTTCACGTCTTGTTAGATACCTTTGCTCTTGCATCCCCTTTAACTATTCTGTCTTCCAGAGCCTTTTTAGATGAATGTTGTTACAAGTTCGGCCTTTGGAGTCGGAGTCTCACTAAGGTCATCAATGGACTTGTCGCAGAGACCCCAGCTCCACCATCGGAGCGAGCAACTCCTACAATGAAGAGTTAATTTAAAAGTCAAAGTGACACGTCCCACAAATCACAGGGGCGGCCATCCCGCTCAGGTCAACCTCTCACCAGTCAGTTGCCAGCCGACCTACGTCGGATAAACTATTGAGCGCCGGAGCGTCTCAGGAGAACCAATCCCAAGCCTGGAAATGCACTGTCGCTGCATGTTTCTGAGCAGCTGGCCGGAGCCCAACGCTCTACCAACTGGGCTACCGGGATGGCAAATGTAGGAAAGACGTAAGAGATCAGGTATGGAGCTTTGCAGGATTAACCATGTGGAATATTTCAGGTCTAGCTCATTCATAGGCGAATCCAGGGTAAATAGCCCAGCCATAGCCCCTTCCTAATCGGCCAAAATTTATCGATGTTGGCCAATTTTGTTTTAAAATATGTTTTATGGTTTAATCCATTTGAATTTAATTGCTTTGCGCTTCCACCGCATCAGTTTGATCTGAACCCGCCATGAGGTCATCTCCGGTTTGGTGATCAGGCCAGGTCCGGAACTCCCAAATAATTATCTCAAGGTTTTTACCAGAACCCTTCTGGCAGCATATTTCGGCAACATCAGGTCCGTTTTAGAATTCGGTTGCATCATCTGGGGGGCTGCCAGGACACATCTCGATAGACTCGAAAAATTCAGCATAAATTTCTTATTTGGCTCGCTGCTACGGCCCGCGTTCCCTCAACATCTTTGGCATACACAGACCTTCTGAAATTGTTCAAAATCACTAGTCTTGCAAATAGAAGATATCAGTACGATGTTCTTTTCGCTCACAAAATTCTCACTGGCAATGTGGACTCTGCCCTCCTCTCGGGAGCTTCCCACTCCATGTCCCTGCGCGAAACACGAGGTGGGAATAGAACTTTCCTACACGTACCATATGCCAGGGTGGAAACGATAAGATCTGGACTGTTCTGTCGTGCTGCCTCTGCAGTGAACTCTTTTCTCACTGCCTGCCAACGCGCAGACCCTTTAGATCCACTTTGGCCAGTTCAGATCTCAGGTACGCACGTATGTTAAACAGATGCCTTAGTGATTCATGCGTGTTTTGTTTTATGTTTTATCATGTTTTTACCGTATACCATTGCGCTGTTCATCATCTCATCATGTATTTATCAATTTGTTTACCCAAATTTGTAATTTACATCTAGACCATGGCCGTTTATTATTGGCATACAACACATTTTAGTCATTCGTGTATGCCATGTCCACCTCATCGGATATTTTAAGCTCATGCATGCTGTGATATTGGTCGCCCACTAAGGGTTACATGAGCATCGGTCATTTAAGCGCTACATCATCTCTTTTATTGTGTTTTGTAAATATGTGTGTTTTACCAGCGTGACTTGAGCTGTAATTGGGGTTTACCTGTTGCTCATCAACGATGAATAAATAAATAAATAAATTTTAATGATTGAGCTGGGATTCGCTTCATCGAATGAAAGCACCAACCACAAAATTTGGCTGCTATGGGATTCCTTGCGTTTGTGGCCTGGGTTCAGGTGTAAGGCCTTTGATTGGAAAGATTAGAATCAAAGTGACAGATTGAAGTGTGTTCTTATTTAACACGACGGTCATGCGCGTTGAAAGCATAGGACAGGAACGGGAGGACGGATCACCTAACTCGCCAATCTGTGGGGACGTCTCCCGACAAATTTTGGGAATCGCCCCAGGTTTTTATTGTCTCCCTATTACCTACCTACGTTGACCTACGTAGATTTGTTCATAAGCTTCATGGTTATTAGCTTCTTCAAAGACGGTCAATTTAAAGTTCACGTCCCCACCCCTGCCATCACCAGTCCAGGGTCCGTAGCCCCAGTAACAATTCCGTGGCGCTGCCCGTAGGTAAGGTTTGGACTAACCCCAAGTTTAACACATAGTTGTTTACTCTAACAAATGGCGCTATATTGCTTTGGGGAAAGACGCCCCCTTTTCCACCGGGAAAGTTGCCCATGGGGCATCTTTCCCCATTCGCTGAGGGGGCATCTTTCCCATCAGTACCCAAATTAGATAAAACCTGAAGGGCAAAAATCATGCAATTAATACACTCAAGGGTAATGCTCAATTAGTGAGTTAAATATGCCATCATTCGTAATGGGAAGTCAAACAAAGCACGCATTCAATATTCTTTGATATATCTGCAACCTATATGGGCAATTTTTTCTTAGAAAAACATCCAAACAAAGACTTACCTACCAGCTTCACGCAACTCACAGGAGGAAACGGAATTTTTGCACAAGAAGCAATCAAAGCCTCTGCTTTCGACCAAGAACAATATTATTTACCAGTGGTGGCCCGGATTGCCAAAAGAGGGGATGGGGCGTCTTACCCGATGGGGCATCTTATCCCACTCTCCCCTACTTGACCCCTAAGACCTCCTTTGAACTTGATGATACTGAACTAGGTCAATTAAGATCAGTCATATTATGGAACTTCAATAGTTCCCATCCAGTCCCCAACCAGAGTTTTTCTAAGCCTCCTAGTTTCCGAGAGCTCAGGGGGCCTACCAGTCCCCCCTCCAGTGCCCGTAAGTGTCGGACGCCTCTCCAGTGCGGGTGTTAAGGAATGGGACATTGATTTGAATTTATTGTTTTAAATACATCCTTACCCTCATTGCCGACGAATTCCACCATTGACACCTTTTTCGTGACCATAGACGTTTGATAGTTGCAGCGACGGCGGGCCGCGCTGGCGCACGAACCTCACAAAAGTGGGGATCGGGACGTTTGGGAGCTCAGATCTCGCTTTCTGTTAAAGTCTCCATTCTTTTCTATCACTGAATCCTATAGAGAAGAGTATAAAGAGTGATGTGAGGCTCGAAAAAGTTTAAAATAAGCAATAGGAAAATAGCTTTTTATGCATTTTGAAAAAATTGAAGAATGTATAATATATTTAAGATTCTATTTTTTGAATTACGTTTTTACTGAGCCAAAATTCGTAATTCGTCCTTAAGATACCTAAATCAAGTTGTTTTTATGGCATTTATAGAAGCATGCAGGTAAAATTTCGTCTTTAAAAAAGACATGCAAGTGGGCATGGTAAAAATGCCTGAGGCTATAATTTTCAAACCGTAAGTCAGGGAGAAAAATGAATACGAAAATCGTCATCAGCTCCATCAATTGCCCCCTGACAAAAAATACACCGAAATCTGCGACATGAGGGTCTTATCGACTTGTTGATTTGTTGTGGAATGCCCCACCTGCCCCAAATTAAAATAGAATGTTCCCTGTGCTATAAAAGGCGCAAAACCGATTTGAATGAATAACAAATTCGGCGCAATGAAGGGGTGCCGCCCCCGCAACGCCGCTGCCTCTATGAGGTGCCGCCCCCACCGGCTGAGCACCCCCTAAGATTTTGGGAAAATTACACCCCTGACTACCTCTTCAGGTAGACGGTGATTAGGCTTGATTTTCTCTGACCGGTCGGGGGCGCCGGCCGAATCCGGGGAGGGGGCGCCTCCCTACATCAAGCCAAAACAAGGGGAGCAAAAGATACTTCTGCACCCATTGAAAAAATTCAAGGGGTGCAACTGCACCCCTTGCCCCCTGGCATCCGCCGTCCCTGCGAAAATGTAGTGGAGAGGGCAAAAAATGTGAGGATGGAAGACTCGGATATTGACCCACGCAGCAGATTTACCAAATAAAGAAGGTACAAAAAAACAAGCAATGAAAATCAGAGAATAAGAGCATCCTCTTTTCTGGCGGTCTTTAAGAGTTCCTTACTCGGCTTACTGTAGAAAATAATAATACGGAGTGCCCAAGAAAGGAAACAAGTGCCCATGTACTTTCAACATGCGTCAGTTTGCCACGTGGCTGACCCGGGTTCAAGGCTCTGTGAATTCCACGAGCAAGAGGCAATTTGATCGTCGAGATTAAGTTCTAAGGTGGCCCTTTTTCATTGGGCCCGGTGAGAATCAAACCTATCCTGTTTTAAGCACATTTCAATCTGAAACAGCATTGACCGATGAGCTAAAATCACTACTATCTCCCCAGCTGACCTAATTCATGTTCCGTTGGATTTCCAGCCGCCTGCTGCTGCTTCCCCGGGCGGGGGCTGCCGGGCCCCGTTACCGACACCCCAGCAGCGGGCCGGGCCCGCGCTATTCTCCTCTCGACGCAGCGGGACGCCGCAGCCAACGCGCCTCTGTGATACCGGTGAAAGGCGCTGCCGGCGCCGGCCGCCAGGCGTCTCTGCCGTCGCACCACCGCGCTGCCGAGCGCCGCCGGGTCAGATCACTGAGCGTGGCGTGAGGTGGAGGGTGCGCGCGCGTGCTGCTGAGGTTTGCTGTTGTGTGAGCGTGGACCGTGAGTGTGCTGAGGTGGGAGAACGTGTGCAGAAATACCTCACGATCGATGCACGGAGATTTACGCGAGCGAGCGCGGTGAACGGAAGAGGCGTTATCTTTGGAGATGTGAGAGGACGGAGTGGGGAGCGGAGAGGAGTGAGAACTGGAGCATGGCCACGATTCTGAAATGGTGGAAAATGAAGATGCTCGGTGGATACAAACACATGCCAGGTAAATACATGCCACACACGAGTCATCTCAAATGGCTGTTGGTTGTGAGCTCAGGTTCAGGTTGAGATCTGTGTGTGGGGGATGGGGTCAGGATTCCCTGGATTTTGGCTGTTTAATGGGGATATCTCTTATAGGTTTTGTATTACTGTCTAAATGCCATCCCACCCAAGGCTCTCCTGGAGCAATGAGAGATCTCTAGCCTTTGGCTCAGGCGTCTTTCTGCCCAATGGAGCTACTCAGGAGAGGGACATAATCTTTTGCTCGAAATATACGTCGAAATATTGTTATTTTCATCAAACATTGTTGTAGTTGGTGTACCATACAAAAACCACACACGGTCAGTGCAGGTCAATATCTTCTCCTAAAATACAAGAACAAGTCTCTCGATGAGCATTGGAACCAGCCGCATCTCAGACGTCGCTTACCTTGACCTTTTTCTATCGGATTAGTTGATATCAATATATGATTCAGTTCAGTTAATCTATGTAAGCGAGTGTAGTTCGGGATTACTATTGCTACTGTGATTACACTCGGCTTACATTCTAGACACCTGTGGGCACTGGTTTGCGTTGAGGTAGGTCGTCTAATGATAAGGCGAAAGCATGTTGACTAATCGCCCAAGCTGACAGATAATTGATGTCCTTTACACATACAAATAAGCTCGCAGATGTTGTCAAAGACCAGACCCAGCCACCTGCGGTGATCCCGATTTGCAACTTGTTTTGCATAGCTTTCTTCACGTGCATTCAAAGCGCCGCGGAGGTTTATTTTCGTTAGCAGCGTTGTGTTACATCTGCAAGCTAGACCATGAGCCTGAGGCGCCGTGATGGAGCGTGTCTGTGGGACTGTTTACGCGGCGATTCATAATGGTTCCGGGTGGTACTGGTTGAGACCATTTCCCGTTTCCGTTGCAGTTTCACAGCCTTGACACTGCGGCTTCGTTTGGAATATTTGGTATTGTTGATACTCCCCGTCAGTGTCGGAGAGAATGAGTCCATTTTAGCCAGCTTTTATAACCGTTGCTCTGTAATAATATGGAAAATTATTGCGGGGCCTCATGCACCTCATATAGACTCCCCACCTTTCATTTTTAAATCGACTGGTCAACCCATTGAAGCTGTCACGGCGATTGGAATTTATCTAAACTGGGACTTGCCTTGATAGGAAGGTAGTGCCTACATGTGCTTCCCTGTGGCGTGATACCGATTAGAATTTTGAAAAGTATTTTAGCAATGAGGGAGATTTTGACGCCTTCATGACAGTTGAAATAAGACCACTGCTGAAGAGCGTGATAAAAACCCTTGGTTTCATGCTTCGTTTGTACCTAATTCTACGACCATTTTGCCTCTTACGCGTCCTCTCTCTCTCTCTCCCTCTCTGTCATCTTGATTGCCTGGTTTTGTGTGTATCGGCTGAACCCAGAGTGAGGCAAAATGATGCAGGGCTTTGCCATGGAAACGGTTATTTATCGGAAAGCCGGAACTTTTGCGACAAATGAAAGTGCGGGAACTGGGAAGTTTCAGTTAGGGCTTCAGGGCATATCGGAAAGAATCCATTTTAGTCCCAGTACAAAGGTGCCGAATTCCCGTAAAGCGTGCACAGGCCACAGGGGCAGCGTATCGATCCTTGATTGACGGCTTGTAACTTCTGTCACGTTCGTCACATGAACACCTCGAAGGCGCCGCCTGTCGTACCTGTCCCGGACATGTCCCGCACCCCTTCAGCCGCAGTCTCCCCTCTCGCTCCCCCTTCATTTCCCGTTCCCATTTCTGCCGCTGTCGGCGAGTACCATCCCGCCAATCACTGTGCGCTCTGGGCGGCCCCGCCGGCCGCGCGGTGGCAGCGGGGGAGCCGCGGGGGAGGGAGGGGGGGGGCTCGGCGGCGCGCCAGCCAGCCTTATCGTGCCGGTCGCCTTTGAACCGGTCGGCTGGTGAATAACACGCGCCCAGGCCCATTGGCGGCCGGGTTCAAAGCGTGCCGCGCTGGCAGCCTGCCAGCAGACTGCGCCCCAGGATTTGGCGCCGGCGCGCCGCGGTGTGCAAACTGCGCATGTGCGGACCGCGGGAAGAAGTGATTGAGGTGAGCTGCGCAGGAAAAGGAAGAGCACAGCAGGTGCTGTTCGGAAAGAGGAAATGCATATGAATTTTTAATGTCTGTGTCGGGTTACGTAACGTCGGTCATGTTGCATCATTCGCTGTCTGGCTACGAGGAAACGTGTCGTAATTTATCAGATTGGCGCAAAATAAACCTAGACGTTGACGCTCCTATAAACATAGCCCATAGTGGTGATTAACATATTGGAAACCGTTGGTAGGCCATATGCAAATGCAAACTGTGTCCTTGCTGCTGTTTAACATATTATTAAAGGGAGTTACATTTGAACGCCCTTCGATAAGTCCTTGGGTTGGTATGACTGGCTTGAGAATAGTAAGAGGTACTTCAGCACAGATATAAGAGGTACCTAATGCTACCATCCTAGCAGAGAAAAAGGTTTGGTATTTCTTGTTTCCGGATCAGCTAGACTTTTTATTTTGTAGGTATTGTTCCGAAATGGCTACATGGGGTGTGATTAGAAGCCGTTGACGAAATATGTCATGGTTTTTTGACGTGTGGCAACGAGTTACGGAGCTTCCAGTCGGCAAGTACTCTCCGATTTGCAACTCCTATTTGAAGTGGGAAATAGCCAGCGTTCAGTGGACTTCTCTAACTATTATGAGTAATTATCATACACTTCTGCCTTTTTGCCCAGTGCGTATCTAAATGTCAACGCCAACGCAACCAAAGCACAGCCTTAAGTGCCCGTGGTGAGTCATGATAAACAGTCATGATAAACAGAGCTGGAAATACAGACAGCGTGGAACTACCCACTGGGCAAAACAGGTGGTTTCTATCATTATATGCAGGCGGACCGGGGAGGGGACGCCCTCCAACTCACGATTCTTAACCATTAACCCTATGGCGTTGACTGGAAAAAATTCTGAAAATTCCCCACCCCCCACAACTTGACCATAGTTCCAACGCTTCTGATTATAAATGTTTGGTTTGTTAGTATGCGTCATATCTAAGTTGTAGGGTAGACTGGGGTCAAGTATATAATTTTGCACTAATTCGTTTGCGGAACTAATAGATTAAAGCACGAAGGAAAATGCACATTATCACGATATACCCTCATGTTTGTTTACTGGCCCCGTAGAAACCGAAAAAAACTTGTTGAAAGTATTCAGCTCTTCCTGTCATAGTTTGAGTTTCAAAACTCCGCACCTGTCACAGTTCACCTGAGCCGCGGCTCAATTGTAACCAAGCATGGTGTCATTTGTTCCATTGCAGTGTCATTGCATACAATAGGGACATTTAATGGCTCGATATAAGCTTTATTTCGACCATTGGTGCATCTGGGATATTTTTTTGGAGGGGCCAAGCCAACGTTTTGAGGTGGGGAGAAATCGGGAAAAATCACAAAACATGGTATGTTTAAAGAAAAACGGCAAAAATATGTTCCTTCGGAGGGCCAAGAGATACTATTTTAGGCTTGGTGGGGCCACGGCCCTTTTTGCCCCCCCTTTGGATCTACCAGTGAGCTCGACCGAGTGGATTATTCATGCTGTGTACATATTACATGTCTGACCATAATATAGGCTTTTGAACGTAAGATACTCCTTCTAGATACATCATATACAAATTTGAATAAATATTGCTTGAAACAAGTGCACTTTGAGTTGAAAGGAAATGGTATTATACATTTGACCCCGTTACAATTTTCCCGTAATCCCGCACCGTCGAGAAAGTGAAATATTTGCTAAATGAAAGGACATAGGCAGGGTGAATCGTACTCCAGCCATGGACAATTCTGATGGCTTTTAGCCTCCAGCACTGAAGTTGAGAGCTCCAAGAAACTTTAGTAGGATGATTAGATTCATTTGTGAATTAATTTACAAAGAGCCAACCAAAACAATATAATGGGAATATAATGGAGCTCTTTGGCCGGTTTATGGCCAATTTTGTTATCAAAGGCATCATCCAATTGCTCATGCATGGTGAGGAAGCTGGTGTGATACTTTTAAAGGCTTAGCAAATAAAGCCATTGTTACAATTGCCCCGTGGTATATTCGACCCCTAGTCTCCCCTATGCTACTTACACACGGCAACATCAGAATAGTTGGATTGATGCAGAGTCTTTTGGGATGAAACAGTGTTTTACAATTTCTGCAAGGTGAATATTTTTTATTGCGCCCAGTCTGCGTGACATGATCAGATGCTCATGTTGTCATGTTGGCTCTCTAAGAAGTTATATTAGCTCTGTAGGCTCCCAAGCCTGGACAAATATGGTAACCCTTGGATGTTGAAGTGATAAGAGCCCGCCGAGGCACTTTCTACTATGCCACCTCACCAGATAAAATCCAGGTCTCGGAAATACTCTTGGGGCCAACCTTTCTCTTGAAAGATGTGGAACCGCTCGTCTTTGTGCCTTTGCGTTGATGAGCTAAGCAAAGTCTAGCACATCAGTATTATTTTTGTGACAGTTAAGGTCCAGGTTGAATTCAGGACCGGGCAACCATACCTTGATTTGAACCTAGCGCTGACACGTGTTGACCTCTATAGTGTGAGCTAGCAAGAGACACGCCTGATAATCATGGCATTGTTAAAAAGCCTAGTAATGAGCGACAGCCACAAACTTTTTATTGGCAAAAGTCCAAGGTAAATGTGATCCCCACTATCTATGGCAGGGGTACTTTATTTCTCTGCAAGCTTGCCAGCCGGAGCCTGTCGATAGGCATTGAAAACGAAGCGATTAAAACCGCTGGATCTGGTGACCTAACGCTGCGGTAATCTTCAGATCGATCTGTCCAGCTAATTGATGGTGATGTGGTCTCCTGACGTCACCTGCCGACCGCACCGTTCATCAGTCAGCCATTGAAGGTGCAAAAGCCACAGCCGCAACGGCAGTTTGACAGAACTTTCCAGCGATTGAACCCCCCCCTTTTTGACTCATATTTTCTCGGACATTTTCAATTTTCAGGTCTATGTGATCTGTCGTAGATCTGAAATGCCTATTTGGAGACAGCCGATGTCGTTAACTCATGTGTAGCCCTGAAGTCCTAAAGGAAAAGCTCAGTGACTTCACTTTGTTTGGAAATAGCCTTTGACTCACGTGGACCAGTCCAATAGCAAGTATTTCGTCGGTATAAGGCATGATTCTTCTCAGAGGAGGCGCCCTCTGGAAGTGTCCGCAGGCTCTGTGGTCCTGGAATCGCTCTGGCGTCTGTAACGTTGATCAGTCACGCCAGCGCGAGTGAGGATTGGAGCCGATTCCGAGTATGGCGACCCGGTCGCTACCTTCCACTCCCACCAGGCGTAGACTCGTCAGAGCGCTTTCTGGGTAGACCTCGGGACAACCCTTCTTCTCAATGGGCCTCCAGTTCACACCGGGACAGCACCAGGGTCCCCTGGGGCCACAAAGTGGGATTTCGTCACGCTCACTTGATATTTGTTTACGCTACGCCACATACAAATTGTAACGATGTCCAGGGTGTTTTCTGGTTTCGGTGTCTTGAAAGACTTTTTTGCTATTTGATGGTTCTCCGCAGGTAATCGCCAGCCACGCAATGAGGTCAAACCATGGCAGTTAAACAAGAACTGTGTTTTCCTAAAGGTCGTGTATTTCCCTCGAACAGTGGTCCACATTTATATAATGCTGTCATTTGAGCATTTTTCATCGCTAATGTTACCGTGAATTTGGTCCTAGTTCACCCTAAGTGTGATAATATTTGGCCGCTGCCATTTCACAGGTACCTATTGTTGTTCGGCCCGTTCGGTCTCTCCGTTGAAAGCTACTTGACGAACTCTCAACAGTTGTGTTTGGTGAACAAACCACGGCAACATGTTTACTGCACGCCGCACTGGCTCTTGCCGCGGCATCAGCTTTGATTCCAATTCTCTTTGACCGCATCGTTAAACCTTTAATCGGCGCGGTGATGGTGGCGGATGTAAAATTTAACCGCGCAATCAAACGCTTGCAGCGGCGGCAAGCTGTGCAGTGCTGCGCCCCGCCACCCCCAGCGCCCTTCCCAGGCGGGCCCGGCCTGCTCCACTGGCGGCGTGTTGAGCAGTGACGTCATCATCGCCTAGATCAAAGGCGACGATCAAAGCGGCGGGCGCCACCGACGCCGCGTCCCGCAGTGTTTGCACGCGCCACGCTGCCGTATCGATTGGGGGAGCTGGCGGAGCGAGGAGTGTGGCGAGCGAGCGAGCGGTAGATAGAGGGGGAATGATGCTAAGACCAGCGATTGGATCTGGGTATGTGGTGGGAATGGACCGCCTGGTATTGCGCGTGGATCTCCTTTTGTCTTGCAGTCGTGCGATGTGTGTGATATAAATTATTTGGTAGTGATGGCACACTTCACACCTGCGCTTGCGTCAGCATAAAGATAGGGCCAGGAACAGATGTGCGAGGGCGTTGTAAATTTTTCGGGCTGGTACTTGCCCACGCTGGCGAATAATTATTTTGCTATGTATCACTGGTTACCTGTTGTGTTTATCTTCAATGTTGCCCAAATCAACCTATGAGCTGAGGAGCGAAAATTATAGGCATAATATGCCCACCAAGGAGAATAAAATATCAGTCCAAGGAGACGGAACACTCAAGATTCGTCCGTAAACCTCAAGGAGGCAGAACACAAGTTATGTCCCTGAACATCAAGGAGACCGAACACAAAAGTTCCGTCACAGGCCCTTTGAGTTCAAGATACGCTCTGAGTCGGCCAGCCTCCTCGCGATTTGCTCACATCACTTCTCACCCTGCCTTGGTGATACGCTTATGAACTTGCTTCACTGACTCCTGCTTCGTTGCCACCTTGCCGTTTCCCTGCGCTAGCGGTCGTGGTCATCGGTCACATGGAGTTTTTGCATCCTACTCTACCACCATGAGTCGTATTTTGCGCCCCTGCGGCGTATATCGCTCCTCAACATTGTTTCTCGGTCAGGGTTTCTGGCCCTGCGGCGGTTACGCCCTGTGACGTCACCAGAAGTGTAGTAGCGTCCAACGGGGAAATGAATATTTTCGAGTCATTTCATTCCATACAACCCCATAGTCTTCGTGTTTACGAATCAGACCATTAGAGGGGCAATAGACCCGTTAATCCCTGTTCCTACGCCTATGGCTGCCACCATGCCCTTGAGGTGGTTGTTGTGGTCTCTCGCTAGTGGAAGTGACCCTGCGGCGAGGTGCTGCGCCGTTGTCATGACCCTGTACGGCGGGTCTCGGGGGCCCGCGCGCTGTGCCGCCGCCGTGACGGGCACACGTCAGCCGCCGTCGGCGGCCCCCTTTGAAGCGGCGCCGGCGCGTTTGAAGTGCTCGTGAAACGGCCGGTCGGACCGGCCCCAGAGACGGGCCGGGAATGCGGGGTGCGCGGCCTGATCTGGAGGTGACAAATGACTGTGTCGGAACTTGATCCGGTGCAAACGCGTGAAACGCAGCCGAAAGATTGGAGTAGAGATTGGAAAGCGTATTGGAATCGTGACGAGAATATGTCAGGTTTTTTGTCAAACATTTGGCGTTCAGCTGGACACTAGTTTTATTTCTCAGTTTGTAAATTGTGATTTATTGTCAGGTCATTGAATTCTATCCTCGTAACTTCCTGCTTTGAACGGGCCGCTTGCAATCATGTCAGTAGCATGAGAGTTGATTGACCTCTTTTCTTTGTTTGACCCACGGTTCCTATAGATACGGTTCGGACATGACAGCCAGCTGACTGCCTGATGTGGCAGCATGTTGAGGATATGGTAGTATTTTGAAGGGTTTTGTTCAAGATACCTTTGGTTTTGCTAGCATAAGGTAAAATACAGCGTTCTGATTGGTTGAGCGAAACGTTCGAAACAGAATTCTGAAGGAATTAGCATGAAGTTCATCGTGGATTTTCCTTGTTATAATAGCGCTTCAGGGACTAAAAACTGCACCCAGAAGGCCTGATCAATTTTACATACCAAAAATAAAAAATATACCCTTAAGCACCACTTAACTTTTCCCACTGGCCCGTGCCCCAAACCCCCTGCAAACAGCCCCATTGGAATTACATGTTAAATTTTTCTGCAAAAAAACTGTTTGAACCAGAAGTGGAACCTTCAAAACCCCCAGAATTCTAGAGAAGTATCTCATGTCCTCCCCCTGGTTTGACCCTGGACTTCCGGCGGGCGGGCTTGCGCACCTGAACTCACGATGGGGATGCTGGAGGGGTATTGCTATTTCGCACATTGGTCGGATTTCGACGTCTGGAACAGCTTTGGCTCGCGGGCCACAAATACCATTTTGAATTCAGTATTAGTTCGATGAAGTGACTTGTGCCCAGTAAAGTAATGGAAGTGATATCTCTTTTAATTTGCTCTGTCGGAATTACTAAGGAATATTTACAACGTGTTCGTTACCTTCCCATCAAAGATTGATATCATGGGTGACATTTACAAAAGCCCTTACCATCCACGGTGGAGCGGTAATTGCCGTCTTAGTTGAACATTAGTTGAACATTAGTTGGGACCAGGGGAGGAAAAAACCTCAAACCTGTCGCCAACCTAATTTTTACCACTGAAAACTGTCGCTCTCATTTTTTTAAATATAGGCAATTTCTAAAGCACATATAATACGGAAAATAGGATCTATATTGATAAAGCAGCCTGACAATAAAATTCCTGACATCGCGAAAAGACTTACTGAAGACTCCTAGACTGCCCTAGACTTACTGAGACTCCTATGCATAATTCTGCCACCTGCGTAAACGCCGCCACAGAGACTGCAAAACAACACTGACGTAGAACGGAATATTTAAATTCACGGCGCTCGGGAATCGAACCCCTTATCCTTTCCTTACTAGACAAGCGCCCTTCCAACTGCGCTACCTGCCGCCCGAGGTAAATGCGTGCAAAGTTACATGTGATAATGATAGATAATTATCAATGAATCAGCTAACGCATCCGACAGAGAAGTGAAGTAACCAGTTGCCATGACTTGGTGTCATCTCATTATAAAAGCTGTTGTTGCCCATGCAAGCAGCAAGGTTTGACCGTCGCTCCCGTCCACCGCTGCATTGTGGTAAGTTAACAGGCAGGGGAGAGATGGAACTACTAATGTGTCATTGGTGTTCATTCACCTGCGTTCTAGCCACAACACATTATCTGTGATATTTCCAGGCTAGTCGTATAAGTTGAAATTATATAAGCACAAACGGGGAAGGTAATGACAGACCAAGGTGGCATAATTAGCGTTGGCAAAAACTTACCAAGACATATCTTTATCAAATGGTTTTACCACACCCCTGAATTCAATCGAAGCAGCTAATTTGCGTTATCTATTCTAGTTCATCGTTGTGATTACCCTGTCAGGGTGAGCTCTTTTCTTTGAAACTTCCCTGGAAACTATTTTATTTAGCCACTCAGAACTTTTCTGGTATTGTATAGATTTCCTGTCGCACTTGATGGTTTCAATGTTCAGGGTCTGTCGCTATCCCTAGTTGGTGAGTTGGTGGGTTTTTCCACCCCTGGTTGGGACGAGTCCGGCGGGCTGGATCACTGGACGTGAAAATCGGCATCTCCAGCTCGGGTGACCCGCGTCCGCCCTGTATATCGGTGATATCACGTCTCTTGCGGAAATATCGTACTCTAGTGCAAGGTCTTACTTGTAAATGAACTCCCCGAAACGTTTTGAAACAAGGGAGAGACCGAGCCGGGCAACATCATCAGTAAATCGTCATAGCCTTCTCTACATTGTAGAAGAAATCATTATGGTAGTTTCATTTCGTTGTTGGCGCGGTTTCCCAATGACATTTTGCAAGCCAAGTGACATCCAAGGCTATGTATGTGGCAATTACTTATGTGATTTCATCATTGGCGGATCAAAATTGACTCAGCCAGTTTTTGAATTCCTGGCTTTCATGGTTAACGATGCATGCTTTGTTGATACATGTCGAAGAACAGAGGAAAAAATAGGACTATAGTGGCCCAGATCTGTAACTTTGCAATAACTGAGCCCCTGTCTGGTCTCAGAAACATTCTGCCTGAACTCAATGTATTCGCAGCTTGTACATGTTCTCAAATCTGTTTGCTCTAGAAGAGGAAATAAAATTCTAACTGTCCCACGATTATGGGCAAACAACGATTGCAAGATCGTCATTATATCGTCAGTCGTTTCTAAATTGTAGAGAAAGAGGGTGCGCCTCGTTTACTGACTTATGTCCCGTTGGTGGACCACGGCTATTCTGGGCCAAAATCTCTAGCCAGTGGCGTGTCCACGACATCATTTCTGAGGGGCTAGAGGGCTCGAGCCTCCCCCGCCATTGCCTCGGATCAGCTTACGGCTAATGCATTTAGGTACTATAGGCCCTAGGCACTCTGATATTTCGGGGCTCGACGGTGTGTGGTGCAAAAAATGCGGGTTATATTTCGAACCCTTCTGATGTAGCTGGTCCCCTTGTATCTGCCACTGCCTCTAGCAACAACGCATATCGCCACCGTTTTTACCGATTGCCTAAACTTATTTTTAGTAAAACGCATTAGTTCATACCCAGGGCCAGATAATCTGCTCTCTTAAGTTCGAAATTGATTTTATTTTGGTTGAACAAGTACGAGATTCTTATCCGAACTTGTTCCGTTATTTTGGCACCGTAGGTAGGTAACGTTTAGGGTACCGTTAATTAGGTACCAAGAACCACTCTGCGTATCCTGATGCAGCCAAACCTCGCACTTCTTTCGCCGCCGGCATTAAGCCTACAGAAACTTCTCAATATTTGTGACATTTGTGGAAAGCACTATGACTATTTCAGGAGGCTCTGTGGCCAGCTTTAAGGGTTGCCGCAGTGTTGATAGGAGGGGGGAAGTCCCTCACTTCCTCCTCCCCCTATATCCGCCTATTCCCCGTCGCGATGTTATAATGTTTAGTCAAAACTGCCGGGCCTAACACCTACCATTTTTTTCTAAGGCATCGACTGCGCCTGAGACTGCAATTCCGCCCGACTTTTCATTCGGAATCACAACCTTTTATCTTCCAACACCTTTTATCTTTCCGCCTGCCCTTTATGAATTAAGCTGTGCTGAATACATCGAATTCGTATGGCTTTAATCAAGGTAAATACGTTTGATGAGCCAACCGACTGTAGAAAGCCGTACAAAGAAGACGGCGGAGCACAGTGAACTTGACATTCGACCTTGCGATACCATATTCCGCCGCCGTACTGCTGCAAACGCCCGACGTTTACAAATGTGGCGGCATAGACGGCATGTCAGCCCAGTTGTTTTGGCTACGTCGACAAACCCGTCGAGAGAATGCTCTAGGTATATCTCGGTAGCTTCGTTGAGAATTTCGTATGCGCCAGACGAAACAAATGATTTAATTCATCTAAAAGGGACCATTGCGCCTTGATAGGCAACATTTACCTGCTTAACTGTCTTGGTTCCCTGTGATGGCAAATTTATGTAAGTTTTCAAATTGTTCAACCACCTTAGATCCGGTGGAGTGGTGGTGCACTGGGTGCACTGCAGCACCTCGGTGAGGTGATGAAGACACTGCATTCTTTGTATTACATTAAAGGATAGGGCGCACATCGTGAGAACAACGGTAGCTAAGAAGCTGGACAAAATCCGAGGATTTGAGAAGGATAGGGTTTTGTAGCCAGTTAAGTTATTTCGCTTTGGTTTAATACGCCTTCTCATGTTCTTAATCGCAGCTATGACGTACTTAATGCCGCGAGCTTACGCTTTAATTTGGAGTATAAGGCGACGAATGGTCAGCATCTCACAGCTTCAGATCACAAGTGGGTCAGGGTTATCTAACCTCCACAGGGTCAGCCGTGCAGGGAAACTGCAATCATGACGCTATACTGAGAAACACATTTCAAATTCACATGTTTAATATATGTGGAAACATACCGCTGGAGTTTAGATAATACTAAAGGCGCACTTAATTAGGGAATGGTCCAATCTTCAGCTAGATCGGTCCGATTTCGGTGGCTGCATGTGTGAAATGCAAGTAGAGCCGTGAGTTGCGGGTGTGTATGAGAGAGAGAGGAGGGAGAGATAGAGCCTTGGCCGACCAGCCAGTAAGGCGGCGCTGGGCAGAGGGGCGCGCCTCGCCGCACAAAGGCCAGGCACCGCCGGGGGCGCCGCGCACCAGCCTTGGCCGGACTGACGGCCGGTAATAACAGGACCGGTGACGGGATCAAAGCGGCGCGCCGCCGCCGCCGGCGCCGCGCCGTAATCAGCGGAGCGGCGGCCGGGCGCGCGCTGCGGCAGCGCCGCCGGCTGCCGCCGCGACCGCGCCGCTGAGTGTCGATGAACCTGGCCGCGCCGCGATGCGCCGGCGCGCAGCACTATTATTGCCGTGCGTGCAGGGCCGCGGGCAATTCGCGCCGCGGGCGCGGCAAAAGTTGGTCGGCGCCGCGGCGAACCTCAAAGGCTTCAGATAAGGAATGGCGGTGGTGGCCGCCATTATCCCAGCGAAGAGAGCGCCGCTGAGAAAGCCGAGGAGAGAGGGGCGGAGCAGGGCGCGGGCGCGCTAACGCGAGGCTTATCGCGTAGATCGGGCGCTGGGAGAGCTGCGGAGCCAGCTCGCTTGAAGGAGGCTGATCTCACGAACAGCTGGTGCTGCAGCTGGAATATTTATTGCGCTAAACTACTGTCGTTGCTGAGGCTTGCAGCAACATTCCACGTAGTGCAGCTGACTAGATCGAAGTTTTGAAAGAAGACGTGACCGGAAGACTTAATAGCTCGGGAGAGATTCGCACAATCAACCTGCTCAGCCCAGCCCTCCCCGCCGTCTGTCATGCAATCATCGACTTTCAGCTCATATGATACAACCATGTGCTTCACGCAAGCAAGAGCGAGAGAAGACAGGGTCACGCTTCTCGGCATGCCCAGGCCCGGTAATGCTGGTAGGCTTGAAGTAAAAAGAACGATTTTCTCATCGCTATCCGTTATTCCACCTGATTAGATAAGTTTTAGATTATTTTGGTCGAAATTGAACTTCAGATGGATTATTCCGTTATGACTTTTCCTTAATTGCCTGTGTATTCAGCTTTAGGTTCAAGGGGAGGGGCAAAGCACATTTAACATTAATCAAGCGGATAACATAAGCCTGAAGATGGTGAGTTAAGTAATCTCGAATCTGATACTTAACGCATTGTAAAGAAGAAAAATGATTGAGGTCCAGTTTATCCAGTCATCGTTTAGCATACCCATGCTTCTCAAATGGACTGTCTTAGCGGTCACCTGGGTGGAAAATTGGCATCTCTAGTCGCTGTCGTCTTTCAGCACGCGTCGCCGTCTGCGCTGCGTCAGAAACGTCGGCGACGTCGCGACGTCAGCGCTCCGCCATAGCCGAGTGCCCCAGAAGTGAAAAAGAAGCCTCCGGTCCGTGACTGATGTGGACGGTTTGTTCCAGTACCTGCTTTCTGTGTACGTGCGTGATTCGATGCAATAATATATTCGTCATGGGGAATATTCGTCATGGTTAGATTCCTTTAAACAGTAACCACCCTTATTGTTCTCCGCTCCTACTGAGACAGGTGCGTGCTTCGCCGGGTGAGAGGGAGGGGAGGGTGGTCGGCTCAGACGGACCGGCGGCGCTCCCCCCGGCGGATGGGGTCAGACGGGTCACGGCCACTGCGCCCCAGGCTCCTATTACGCGGGGGCCGGAGGCTGCCGCGCGCGGCCCGGCCCTTTGTTCTACGTCGCCATAACCGAAATGTAGCGGCTGGGATATAAACGACGGTTTGAATTGAAAGGCGAGCCCGGCTTCTGAATCGGTCGTTTTATGAGGCTGGAGGCCAACTGCTCGTACTCGTAGGCCATGGAGTGGCGTGACTTCATCAGTTTCATCACCTCTCTCCAAAAATGTCGGTCTGCTCGGGGCGCAGACGGTGTCATGAAGATCTAACGCGACACCGCCGACGCCGGGGCATGCCGCTTCCTATTGTCTTGTGCAACGAGATAGGCCCTGTCATGAGATCTGGCATCCGAATTTGAACTGCGCGGTGGGCAACAATGGACTGGACATGTTGATCCCACCCGAGATGGTTTACTCCGAATTGTTTTCAGGAATTTGACCTTGAAGTAGATTTATATGATAAACATATGTTCAACAAATATCTCCGAAGGTGCTCGTCTTGCTCTGCGCTTCAAAAACGGTGTTTTCAGGAATTTGACCTTGAAGTAGATTTATATGATAAACATATGTTCGACAAATATCTCCGAAGGTGCTCGTCTTGCTCTGCGCTTCAAAAACGGTTCGGCGCTTTGATAAGATCTGAACTTATATATCAGCCTTGCAGAGTATGCCGTAATCCCCTTGTTTTATGCCCTGTTGGCCGTATCTCTGACCATTTTTGGAGAAGTGAGTTTCCTAAGCAGACTACCTCGTCTTTCGTGCGCTCCCCAACCATTGTAAGGCGTGTCTCCCTGCATAGGTTAACTCCGTAGTTGGCCCGGGTGGCGCGAACTACTCTGTATTTGAAAAGCTTATTTCTATAAATAAAAATCTGAACGGTGGGACGAACAAAATAGATAGCCAGGGATGCGTTGGCGTTATTTACAAAACTGTTATTATGAGTCTAAATTATATTATAACGTTGCCACACCCCCAAGCTTACTGGTCAGGGGTCTCGTCCTTCACTCGCCGAAGGCAGTGGCGGATCCAATAGAGGGAGGCTAGGGGGCTCAAGTCCCCCAAAATACCTGAGTCCTTATAGTTAATACATAGGCGGGGGGCTGCTCGAGGTACTGGCGGGTTAGGCTCGAGCCCGTAGCCCCCAAATGAATGATTGGATCCGCCATTGGCTGAAGGGATAGGTGGTCGAAAATAACCGTATTCCTCGTGCTCTTTACTGGATATGTGAGAAAGTGAGAGCTGTGGTGCATTCTCAACTCTAACGTGCTGCTCATCCCCGTGCTGTGAAAATGCATATATGTTTTTGGTATTATATTTTGTTATTTGAAGCCCAAATTACTGGCTTCTCGACAATATAACTTAGTTATTATTAAATCTCTAACATATAACTTTTATCGCTAGGGCTTTGCATAGTTGAACAACCTATATATTCTAATAAAGTTTCTCTATTCGATATATTTTTGTATTGAATAGGAAATATTCAGGGGACGGTGTGTGGTTCAGAAAGAATGCTGGTTACATTTTGAACTCTGTTGATGGTCGTGCTGACGGATGTTTGAGCAACTTGTACGACCTGGCGAGTCACCTAGTGGTTCATCACATCGCTATTTTCTCTGCGTTGGCAGGTCTCATATCGGAGAGCGACTGTGACCCGGTGGTGCCCGAGGGCTCCCAGAGGTCATCCCTCTGCTGCCGAGGTCACCGATGCCCGAGCTCCACCGACGAGACGCGACTCTGCGAAAGCGACGACGACGCGGAGGTCAGTGCGAGGTCAAACGGACGGCGTGGCTTGTGATTTCGTAAAATATTGTTTTTTCATGCATCATATGAAGGCTCTGTTCCAGAGCCGTCGAAGACTGCTGAACTCTGCCGCCCGATAGAAAGCTAGAGGAGAGGTTTCTGCTCTTCTGGGAGGAGGCTGGAGAAGTGGTGGGAATAGACCCTTAGCTCAGCAGCACGTGTGGGACGAGCTAGGAGTATTCGGGTGGAACCGAGCGGAAACAATTGCTTCAATGTTAGAGAAGGAGTGATATTTTCACCGAAAAAAAACTGGTTTAATGGGATGGATTTGTAAGGTTCTGGATGTGCTGACGTGTTTCACAGCTTTATCATGGTTATGTAATTAACTGCAGCTCAATCACATATGATTGAATGCTTGTAAGCACTCAACTCAGCATATTATACATGTTTCATATGCTTAAGTGGGAGTATTGTGGTACCACCGAAACCATAAATCGTTCAAAGTTACTGGACCTGGCAGAAGATAAATGACCTCATTTTTAGTTAGGGGCTCGGACATTTCGGGGGGCTTGAGCCCCTAGCCCCTCCCCCTCGTTGAATCCGCCACGGGGCCGGAGCCCCACTTTTCAACGGATTTCTCAATTTCAGTAGAATTGAGAGAATGGGAAAATTTTGGCACCAGCAAGTGCAGAAGACAAAAATGAGTGATTGGTTTTTGGTTCCAGATGGCGAAAGTTTATTGTCGGCATTAGCTTAAAGACTAATTCACTTCCCCATCTTTTACTGGTGACGACGCTTATGATTCATATGCTTACGAACTTGTTTTACCCTCTTTCATCGTGCTTCATTTAGAGCTATTCATATTTTAGAAGTCTGGAGGCTGCGTCCAGCAGCACAGAGTGCTCGGTTTTGTCCACGTGAAAAACCGAGAGGTGCCACGCGCTGTGATTAATCGTCTCTTGGCCTGGCTTGAACACCTCTCCTATTTTTGTGTGGCATTCTGCATAGCAAAAAGGTTCTGCTGAGCCTTTTGTATTGTATAATATAAATCTCGGGAGGGGGAGGGACTGAGCGAATGTTGTTTCCTGTGTTGTGTTGGTTTGATTTGTTCCTGAGCTACATAATGAAATTAGCTTTAGATTCGTGCACAAGCGGGTGGCTGAAGTTTTGCATCATTCGAATACAAAACGGAAACGTGGGCCTGAGTGCGACTTAAAACACAAAACTGCAAAAATGATTCGGCTGCTCACATCGAATTAGACCATTTTCTGTATGGGCACTCAAAATCGAAATGACAAGTTCACAAAATACGGAAAGGCCACTCCTTCACGGTTGGTGAGCTGTAAATGCCGCGTTTATGAAGCTGTCAGGCCTGTTTGTGGATAAATAATCAGCTGCTGGCCGGGGTGTCTGGGTGGTCGGACGCCGCGGCGGCAGACAGCGCAGCGGTGCGCGCGATACAGGCCTGAGGGTCGCCGATGTGTCACCCGGCGGCGTGCAGGGCCGCGGCCTGGCGCCGCCCCGCAGCGATGAATGGGCTGCCGCGGCAGAGGGAGGGGGGCAGAGGAGGGGGCTCCGTCTGAGGGCGCTGTGAGGCCGCCAGCCAGCGGCGACTCTGCGAGCGGCGCAGGCCTGCAATGAATGTCGATGGAAGGCGTTGGGAATTTAATGATCCGTGGCGAAGTCCGGATATGTGTTGCGTTGTGCCGCCCTGCGGACTTTGTAGCTTTTTTAACCATGAAGGTTTAGTTGCTCGGATATTGTCTTTGAAAAAGAGTCGCGCTTATTTTTTCGTCATAAAGCTGATGGACGTTGTTTACAGTGCGTAAAGTATGAAAGGGTACTGTCTGACGGTAATAATTGAATTGAATTAAAGTACCTACTCGGCCCTTGTGTGTGAATTGATCTCTTATTTCCAGAAACAGCCAATTGATTTGATGAGCTTTGGACGAACATTCGAGCCTGAAGTGGTTCGGATGATCTGCGTCAATCCCTAGTTAGTGGCCTGAAAGCGATATAGGCGGATCGGGATTTGAGATTTTCAATGATGGGGAAAGAGGATTTTGAGGACTTCAATTGCCGTCATTTCTTCTTTGGACGCGCAAAGCCAGCCAACGCAGGAAGTTTTGTTTATCACGTCTGATCTCGAGTTCGCGCGATCTCCAAAACCCCGTTATTCCTGGAACCGCGCCTGAAACGGTCGTTCACATAATACGCCGCCGAATGCCAAATGTGTTCTCAAATATTTTTTACGCAGGAAGCATTGGGCTCAGGAGTGCAAAGGTATTTATTGCGCGTCCTGTGGCTATGATCAACCGATGGGTTTGGCTATGGCCTGAGGCTTGGCTTGAAGTTGGCAGACCGGCTGGGGGGAGGAAGTGTCCCAGCCATTATTTCTCAGGCCGCACGGTTGGTAGCGCTCTCAACAAGTGTTCAGTCCCTCTCAACGGCCTTTGTCTCCTGGTCCGCCTATTGGCAGCCCACTGACGGCGAACGCCAGCGTGCCGTGAACGGTCCCCTGAGCGTTGCTGCCGGGCTCGGCCGGGCCCAGCCTGCGACCCAGTCGGCTCGCTTTGGCGCGCGGCGGCGGTGACGTCAGGCGTCGCTGTTTACCGCGCGGCGGCGCCGTCAGCTGGCGGCGCGGCCGCCGCTTCCTGTGCAGCCGCTTTGTTGTCGCCGCCGACAAGGGGCGGTGCAGGGTCCTGAGAGGCGGCCTGCACGCCGACCCGGACACTTGAGAGGCACGCCCGCCGCCCATAAGCCCGCTCCTGCGAGCTGTGGGAGGAATCCCGGATTTGAAGGCACGTGAAAAGCGTGCAGAACTGTTCGTTAGCCTTACTCTGTAGCCAGCTAAGGCCCTTGTTCACGTTGGGACATAATGAAGGAACAGAGGCCACTGCCCATTCAATGCTCCGATTCTTAACTCCGATCCGTCGTCGAATTTCGATCCGATGCTCGTTGTATTCCACTGCATGGGAAGTGTCTTGCCCCCGTCCCCGCAGTATTGTGGGCATTCCTACGCCTCTGCGGCGGGAGGACCGAGGTGCGTGCCAATGGACAGTGGCGCATACAGGAACAACTCTGGGTCAACAAAACTTGAGAGATGGGACCATCCGAAACAGCTGATGAATTCGAACACAAAACACGTTCTGCTGGCATTACCTCTCCGTGGACTCCCTGCTCCCCCAGATGTCCGCGCTTCCTCCGCCCCTGGCCGTGGGAGAGTCGGAGTGCGTGCCGACGACAGACCGGGAAGTCTCAGTTTCCCCTCCTCGCCGTAGCCTGGCCTCCGTCAGACTGCTAGCCAGATTAGTCCGATGTTCCAGGAACCAAAGACGCCCCCATCCGAAATACAGCCCGCAGTGTCGTAAATCGCGTGCTAGCGAGTCCGTGCGGCGGGAGAGGGTTTCACGCGGCGCTGCGCAGCCGTCTCGGCCTCATCGCACCCATTAGCCACGCCGCAAACGCTGACGTCAGCGGCTCGGTGACGTCATTTCTGCAGACGTGCAGTCCTTGTTCTGACGTCATCGACGTCACCAGTGTGTGCAGGGTCGCACGTAACCGCACAGAAGGCGGAAAACTCGGTAACTTCCGTCGTCAGTCGTCATCAGTGAAAAGGGATGCTGATTAGGTTTCTAATACATCTGATCGATTTCAAGTCTTGGATACCATGTACTCGCCTTACTAAACAAGAAATAGATCTAGCTCCTCAGGAAATGATACGTCGTGTTATATGCTGGGGGTATTTGAACACAGGCGTTAAGAGCCCCCGGAGCACGCCGTTTCTGTTCGCTAGTGCTGATGGGAAGTCTCACCTATGGGCGGATTCAGGGTTTCGGGCGAGTTAGCACTTATGGTCGGCGTGTGCCATTTGGACCTGAGGGATCAGGTCGGAAGGTGCGATCCCTGAGGGGGTGCCAGCTCGGATCGTGTTGGTGCTATGGGTAATACCTGCACCCTGGGGAGTGGAGCTGCTAGGCGTTTTGGGGAGCGGTTTCGGGGCGCCGATTACTCGATCAGGAGAGTCACCTAGGCTCATTTTCCCCTGAGTTTGCTTATGGTCCCACCCAGAGAGGGACACAACCAAGATGCCTTTACTTTCACAGGACCCAACTATCTCGGTGACAATGCCCCAGCTCCGCTCCAGTATTTTGGATTTGAGAGCTTATGCAGCCTCTGTGATAAGCGTTTCGAAGCTGTACTGAGTGTCAACATTTTTAAGTCTGTTGACGTATTTTATATATATATTTTTCAGCATGTGGAAATTTCCTTGTGCTGATTTTCCAATATGATGCTTATTTCATGCTTGTTGTTTTGTAAAAGGTGGGAGAAAATATTTTGCACATATTAGAATGATGATATTAATTGCTACAGAACAACAAACGGAATATGAAATGGTAATAAGCAAATCTGGAAGTTTCAGAGCTTATCAAGACCTGTATCGTGCCGAGACTGCTCTGCCCCTCTAGACTGTCATTATATTTGCCCACTCGTTGTTGAGTCGCACCTCCAGAGGACGGCAAACCTCTGCAGCGGGATCCTGCGTAGCAATGCCACAACGTCCGGTAAACATCCGGACGTATGACCTTGGCCGCTGTGTTGCCAGGACGCGTACAGTGGAGCTTCGGAGGATCTTGGCCAGGCCGAAGAGGTCACCCGGTCGCCGACCCCGCCGACCCCCGCGACCCCCGAGGCGCCGCCGCCCAAGGACGAGTTCAACTTCACCCTGTATGACTTTGATGGGCACGGCAAGGTCACAAAAGACGTGAGTGGAGACGGTGAATAGCTGATTTGGTGCTTTTTGTTTGGTATATTCGCTTCCGATGAAATGATGGCTTGGAATATTTCGATGTCTTTTTGTGTTTGGTCATCAGGGTTTTTTGCAACTGTAAAGAAGGTATAGACTCAAGATGATTCTCATTCTGTTAATACAACTTTTGGTTTGTATCTTATTTTCAGGCCGATCTATGTATTAAGGCCGAAGGCAGAGACCAGTTACCTAAATATCTAAAGTCATTCTGACATTCCATCTAACCATGGGCCGCTCCCTCTGGGCAGGACATTGCTGGTCTGGTGAGAGCCATCTACGACGTGGTGGGCTCCTCCGTCCGCGTGCCTCCCAGCGGCTCCAAGACCATCCACGTCAAGCTGACGGTGACTCCCGAGCAGCCGGCGGCTGAAGTCGGAGGCGGGCCGCCAGAGCAGCAACAGCCGGACCTCAGCATCACCATCCGCAGCAGCGGCGGCGGTGGTCGGGCGGACGCCGAGACGCCGCGCAGGGCCCGCTCTCAGTCGGTGAGGGGTGCCGCGCCGGCCGGCTGGCGCGCGAGGTCACCGGGCGCCGAGGGCGCCCCGCCTCGGCAGGGGCGCCAGGCGGCGGCCGACTCGGCGCGCCGCCGACAGCTGGTGGAAGCGCTGCAGCTGGGCATGCAGAACAACAACCTCAAACTCAGCAACCTCAAGTGAGTGGTGCTATACCTGTTCTTGGAGAGGCGAATTTCGCAAAGCTGCTTTTGGAAACTTGCTTTGGCAAGTTAGGTGCTCAGGTTAGAATCATCCTTTTCTTATAGGATGATATATAATGCTAACTTGAAAGAATATCCTGGATAAATATCATATGACTTTATAGATTGATATATTGCTTGAAAAGTTTTTACAGTCTTGATATGTTTTACCGTAATGTGTATTCTTATATTTTTGTGCTTCATTTACCTTAATTCTGTAACTGATTTTCTTTAGGAAACCGGGACGATTTATCAAATATCACAGCCCCTTTCTCAAATTTTCCAAACTATCCTGCAACGTTTGGATTTACCGCCTTAAAAAATGTGCTCAGTGCAGGGAGCCCTGTGGAATCGGTATCAGTTTGTGCAGTTTTTGTTTTAGTAACTATCAGGTGGCACATTTTTACGACTTAGCCCCTCCTTGAAATAGTAATGACAGCTCATTTGCGGCTCATCAGATCCGTGAAACGAACGATGAAATTTTAAGTTTCACCTCGTTGATAGCTGATCTCCACCACGGTCTAGCGCGCCAGTTTCTACGAAGTATTACTGAGTGGTTTGCGATAATGTAGGCTAATAACACACTGAGCTGTGTATAATACCGGGACTGTTCAAAAATGGAAAGACTGGGTAATTTGGAAAGAAAAGTGGTAGAAAACATCGAGGAGGAAACCTAATTTTTACCTGTTCGTTCTGGATATACAAACGCCCAATTACCTAATGGCGACAGGATTGATGCGCCTGTCAATGCAATGCCTCCTGACATCAGCCAAATTAACACACACCTGACATTTCTCGTAATGAATGGAAGTGGAGTGTGGATTTTGGCTTCGGCAGATCATTCAGAGAGATGAAGGTATAGCAGTTAAAGATAAAGTTCTCCGGTATGCGGATTCGAAATGAAAACTTTTCCGTCCAGGCCACGGGGCTAAGATAAGGCCATCTCGGTCTCTGGAAACGCCTAGTTTTCCAGTAATTGATGTAGATCCAAGTGTTTCTTACACCGGCTAATATTGGAACTGGTCGCACGGTTGGCTAGTGCGAATAAAGTACACCCGTACGGCGATTATACCAACACTTTTGTATGAAGCCCATGCTAGTGTGTAAGGATAAACGTACTTTGAGCGATTAGCGACTGTTCGAAATGATATAGTGCGAGTCATTCAATATTTGTTTGAAATTAGTGTGGATTTTCCTTTGTGGCCATATGCAGATGTAGGTGAAACGTTTGGTGGAGGTGGGCAAAATCGCGAAAACAGCATTTTTTAAGAGAATCGGCCAAAAGTGCGTAATATAATGTCACTCTGGAGGGGGGCATGGCTCCCTCCTGACGCACTAGTGTTTATAGGTAGCATTCTACTCACGGCCTCTTGGTGTTTACTAAGCAAGAAGAACCGCGGTCAGAATATCGGCCCAACTACCTCAGGGACGAAAGGACAAAATTGCCTCCTGAGTCAGCCATAAATCGTCAAATCTGTCATTGGCGCATAAAATATTTTTACTGCTCGCTGTCCCTTTGAAATTCATTACTCCGGGAACGATCACGAAGGGTAGTAACGTAGTCATGGGAGTTTTTTACGAGGGCTGCTGCCATCCCTCGTTGGATTTCATCCTAACCGAACAGTTTTACGCTAAGTGGTCTTTTCACTCGATGATGGCTGTCCAGGCCAGACTGCCCTGTCGGAGGTGCCCCTGCTCTGTGCCTGTCACCGCTCTGCCGCACTAGTGCGTGTGCGCCGGCCTCAGCGCTGAGCGGCGCGCGGTGGGCCCGGCCCCCGCCGCGCCGGAATCCTCAGCAGTCCTCGGCCGGTGCCGAGTGGTGGTAAACAGCCCTCACCCCTCCCCCGCCCCACTGCCCCGGCCGGCGCCGTCCCCGCCGCCGGACCCCCCGCCGCCAGCCACAGTCGAATGCCGCCTTTTGTGAAGCCCTTTGATGGCGACCGCCCGCCGCGCACGGCGCGTCCGCCCCGGGCCGGGACCAGGGGCACGCTCAGCACCAGAAAGAGGGAGATGAAGACCGGGACGTATGCCTGTTGCTGACGGGGGTGACAAATGCTGATTCACGCCGACCCTCTGCATTTGATCTACCGCCCCAGGTGTAGCTCAGTTTTCGTCGGCGCTGGACGCGTGGACCGCCTATGGCCCGTCATCTGATAGGACGCGAGCGCACCGGGCCACTCTCACAAATACCCCCATTCGCCGCTTTATGGACGCCGCCCCGTTTTATAATTCCGAGCGGCGGCGTCGACTGGAGCCGCCCGTCTGAGCGGCAGGGAGGTCACCGCGTCGCCGCCGCGCCACAAAGGCCGCTTTCTCGGACGCGACGATTGCGTAGTGGTCTCAGTGCGTGACCTCAAACTGCCAGCGCTGGAATTGTCTCTGAGCGATCATACTCATGGAACATAATGACACATGTTACAAGGTTCTCACATATTTTTGTCGCCTGTTCTTCCGCAGTGAACAGTTCTGAGAAGCGGCGATAAAGGAAGTATTGCCCGTGGGCCTCGATCGCTGTTTTTAGCAGACGTTTATTCAATGGCGGATCCAGGGGAAAGTTAGGGCACCTGCCCCCTCGGTGTCTCCTGAAATGGTCACGCTGCCCCACTGGAATGTCGTTTCACACCCCCCCCCCCTTCCCTTCGCGTCACGCAGGTATCGGCGCCCCCGCGGTAGGCTGTACGCCCACCTGATGGTCCTGCCGCCCAAAAATTGGCCCCCTCCCCGACCATGGCGTTCCCCGTCAGGCATTTTCCATTAGAATTCATCAGACATCAGAATTCCTAATTCCCATTTCGCCCTTGGGAATCCCCGCATTGGAAATTCCTGGATCTGCATATTTGCGTTCACGGTATGTTATGGTCGTGCCCGGGTTAGATGCGTACAAATTCGTAGGTATAACTGGTAAAAAGTTTGGTTGTTGTGATTTTGATATTGCCTGAATTGGAATTTTTATTTCCGATTTTTGTTATTGTTCTGCGGCACACGATGGCGACACGACACACGATCATGACATGGGTAAGAAATAAAAATTGTGACTCAGGAATCCGCAATCTTCTGTCTACCGCGTTTATCATGTGTACCTAAATATGCTTCAGCAGCCTCAGCGTGCCAGACGGAATACGGAATGTATTCTCTTGTCTTTAAAATTAAATTGCCGTTGATCCTTGCTATTTGGTATGTTAACCTGAATCCGCAAGGCTGCTGACCACTCGTACGTACATGACACTTCATCATCGCTGGTATTCCTGCAGGCGTGCGGCCATGAAACTTGAAGCTTATGTACATACATGGTTTCACCCGCGTTTGTAATGCCCGAGATACCGATCTGGAGGCGAAAAATACGCCACTTAAGTATGTGTTCTAGCTTCAAACTCAAACAAGCATCGTTTTCCTTGATGTACCGAGAAAATCTCTTTTGAATAGCCTAAGCATAGTTAGGATTGTGGATGGAATCGGGCGAAGAAGGTGCTAACGCAACAGCCGTAACACACGGAACATCGGAAGTATGTCCACAGAACAGATAATCATTAAGAGGAGTAACGTTTTGGGAATACCTGAAAGTGCGATACAAATATGTTCAATTTTTCTGACCAGCATAGGCGGATCCAGGATTGCTGATGGGGGTGGTATCCGGACCAGGGGAGCCACTTTTGGCCGGTAACACCTACCCGGTGGGCTCGCAAGGTGGGAAGCAACATTTCAGGCGGGCGCCATCAAGCATTTTCAGGGGACGCCGTGGCAATTTCAGTGGTGCGAGGGTAGACCGGGCTTGCTGCCTGGATCCGGCTATGCGGACACGTCACGGTGTGGTCAGCTGGGTAGGGCCTGCTACCCTGGGGCAGAGCGGCGCGTGGCGTTTCCGACTGTCCTGCGCGTCCATTGGTTAAGCGTGACATCTACCGAGAGAGAAGCGAAACAAGTGTTGCCACCTATAGGGAGTTCACGCTCCCTCCGCCTTGCACCGGTTCGGAATACCACAGCTCAATCAAAAATAGGACTTATACCCTGAAGTAATACTAATCCTCTATTACCGTGGGACTAATACCAGACTTAGCAGTGGAACTGAACTACCACACACGTTTCACGTTTTTCCTTCATTTGCTACCAAGCGGGAAGTCACATAACATTACGTTCCTGGTCTTGAAAATTGCAATTAGCTGGCTTGCGCGGTGCGCTATCCTCTGCCCGTTTCCTTCTCTCTTGAACCCCCTGAATCTCACTTTTGTTTGTTCCAATTCAGTGATGAGCTAAATGCTCTCAGTCTTGATTGGTAGTACAAATTCCCACAGTGGAACTGGACACCTCATTCTAGATACTGCACCTCCTCCTCCCCCATTTGTACAGCAGTTAACATCCGACCAGGTTGACCATCTCTCTAAACCTGCTGTCCCTGCTGTTACAGGCGGCACCACTCCGACTGCGACCATCTGCGTCGACGCCCCCACCCGCGCCCGCCGCCCGAGGCACACTGTTGTCCCCGCGACGCCGGCGACGGGGCCGACGCCCCTGGCTGCGGTCAGTGCGTTCGGGAACGGTGGACGCGTCGGCACGCTGCCTGCCGGGCGCGCCGCTGCCAGCCGCCGCTACAGCAGCAGCAGCAGCAGCAGCCGCAGCAGCAGCAGCAGCGGTGCTACCAGGAGGACGACTACGAGCTGCTGGCCCGCTGCGCCGAGTTTGCGCTCCGTGAGGCTCAGGAGAAGCGGGAGCCGGCCGGTCGGGGACGGCCCGGGCGGCCGCGGCCGGCGCCGCCGCCCGGCGCCTCGCCGCACCACCACATGAAGCACAAGAACAGGGAGCGCGACCACTACCGCGCCATGCAGCAGGTGCTCAGCTGGCTGGAACGGGAGCACGCGGCGCCGGCGCCGGCCGAGGCGGAGCCGGTGGGCTGCGGCCGGGGGCGCTCCTGTGGCCCTGTGCCCGGCTCCCCTCAGCGAGGGCAGACACCGCCGCAGCCGCCGCCTCCGCAGCCTCAGCCGCAGCCGCAGCAGCCGCCCCCGCAGCCGCAGCCCACCACTGCAGTGGAGCACCACCACACACACGAGCATGTCCACCACCACTACCATCACTTCACCAAGGGCGCCGTCATTTTGTGAGGTGGACGGTGGTGGTGTGAGGCTCATACTATGAGCGACCTTTTGGTCGTGCACGGTGGCTTTCTCATCTTCGAAGAAAGCTGCCCAGTTATAAATACCTGTTTGAAACAAGATATTTCCGCTGCCAGTGAACGTTTTCGTGCGAACTAAGCCGGGAACGAATGGATGCCGAGCCTTATTGATACTCTGAGTAGGTGGATGAGGTGTCCGCTCAATACTATTGTGTTTCCTATGTATGAACTGGTGTTATCTGACTCGCGCTTTATCTTGCCGACGGTGGGAGTGCAACTGTCATGTTCTATGTTGAGTACAAGCGTTTCGATCAAACCGTTCAAGTGGCGGGATTCGCGCCCAAGGTTGCGGGTTCGCGTCCCTCGGCCGTCACTGTTGTTCTTCGTCCCCGACCCCCACCTCTCAGTCCCGCAGGTGCCCAGTACAAAGTCTGCGCGTGCGCTGCTTCCCTGCAGTATCCGGTATGCAATTGTGCGTTTCTTTGTGCCATGAGGATGTTATGTCGAGGATCGGCTCCGTCACAGGTGACTTTTTCTGTTCGCCGTCCTTCTCACCTCTCAGTCACTCTCTGCCGCCAACGTGAGCAGCGCAGAATGACGGTGGGTCTCACACAATGTGAGAGCGTGTGCTGGAGCCGGTTGTAATGAATGCAAACACTAAACTAACTCAGACGTCGAAAAATCTCAATGGCGTGGCGGTGTAGTCGATGGAAGCCAGTGTCCTGGCCCAAAAAGACGACTAGGCCCAGATCTGACCCGTAGTGCGTCGAATAGTACCAGCTCGAATTTAGCTCCTGGACTTAGGCGCTGCTGTAGCACTGGTCCAAACTTTCTTTGCCTTGCTCGAGAACTTTACATTTGCTTCACGGTTTGAATAGCCAGCAGCTCGGCTCCGCTCCAAGCAATGAGCCGCTTATCGTTAAACTCCGGCCGCTCGCCTGCGACTCGTTACGTTACGTTACATCGTGTGCTTTTTTGTACTAGGTGTCCAGCACAATGGATGCCTGTCCACCTGTGTGTGTGTGTGTGGCTGGGAATTTCGAGCGAGCGTGAATCCCGGCCCGAGGTCGGGCCTGGATCCGCGAGATCCGCGACATGTCCGGTCAGACGCGGCCTTTTGTACATACGGTGCAGTGGAAGGGTGCAGGTTTGCCCATTCGGCCGAGAGATGGCAGGGCGCGTGGAGGCTGAGCTGATATCGTGGCGAGTCCTGTGTTCAACAGTGAATTCCGTGGTGGTATTATTTATGATATATTTTTAGCCATGCGTTAGTTATTCTTTATCATGATGTTATTTGTACTGTTTAGCGTAGGAAGAATAAATGCCAAACTATTGTGAGCTGCCGGGTGTTTTTTTGTCCACACTACCTGGTACGAGTCCGAAAAAGAAGCTATCCATGCTTTCGTGTTTGTACTTTCCCCACAGAGTAGTACGCTACGGACGACTACAAACAACTGCCGTTTATCGAGTAGCGCAACTCCTCACAAAGGAGTCGGCGTTACGACGTTATCTTAGGAACGGGGCGCCTGTGGGCGGTCCAAGTTGATTATTTCGGCTTAGGGTGGCGCCCATCTGTGCGGTCAAGCCAAAACTCTAAACTGACGCTGAAAACTCTCACCTGACAGATCTCAGGGTTCATAACGGCCAAATACCGCGCCACTCCTTATTGAAACAATTCGAGATCAGGGTTTGCCCATTGCGTGTATTGTTTTCTCGTCGCTTCGTGGCAATCGCCTTATTTTCTAACAGGGATCAGTAACATTCGAGTCGTGAAAACAGCTACCACAGTTAACTTCTACTCACTTCCAAAAACTACACATCACACATCAATCGAGCACATTCCACCATCAGAAAGCTGATGAGCATAAAAATCTACTTCGGCTACACAGCTATAAGGGGCGACAGGGGGTTTTCCGTAGCAGGAGTGTATACGTTGCAGTTCGCTGTCGAGGTCGCAGTGTAAGCTCTACTGACTAAGATGCGCAGAAGGTTCTGCCATGAATCTGCCATGCAGTCATACTTATCACATCGGTAGTTCGTCAAAACCACACGGTGATCAGCAAAATCACACGCATAATTTTGACACCTTGACACAAAAGTGTTATATTTCTATGTTTTAGACCGGGGACTTCTGTCCGGTGAGTGAGAGCTATAGAGCTGATGCGGCACAGAGATAGCGAACAGCACATGGACAGCGCTGTGAGCGGACAGTGCGGCCCCCACCAGTTGCTGTTGGACAGCAGTACATAGCTATACCAGCAGGGTTAGAGCTGGTACAGAAAAACAGTGACAGCTGATAACGGGGATTGTTGCAGAGGGACTCTGCACGGACGCCGGGCGGTCCCAGCGGCGGACACTTGACTGCGCCATAAAACAGCTTCCGAGTCGCACAGCGACAAAAGCCACTTAGACTACCTAACAATTGTAACAGATGTTGGTTTCTGCCAAGTGTTCTATCCGTTAAAATAAATGCATAGGTAACAGCGAGTACTTGAGTATCGTCACTTATACCGTAGTCTACCCAATCAGCAGGCCGCATACACTATACGGCGATCCGAAGTCTGTCCATTTGGTCGGCTGTATAAAACAAAGTGGTACATCAGCGCAAGAAAGAGCCTGAGCAAAGTGGAACGGACTGGAGACACACACGGGGTCACAGCCCCTCAGACCTGACTCCTCCCAGCGCGCGCAAGAGGACGCAGGTACACACACAGCCTGGATCTGTTCACATCCACCGCACAGCCATACAAGAGAGAGAGAGAGAGAGAGAGAGAGAGAGAGAGAGAGAGAGAGAGAGAGAGAGAGAGAGAGAGAGAGAGAGAGAGAGAGAAAGAGAAAGAGAGAGAGAAAGAGAGAGAGAGAGAGAGAGAGAGAGAGAGAGAGAGAGAGAGACAGAGACAGAGACAGAGACAGAGACAGAGACAGAGACAGAGACAGAGACAGAGACAGACACAGAGACAGACACAGAGACAGACACAGAGACAGAGACAGAGAGAGAGGGAGAGAGATAATAATAATTATTGGGGCTTATCGACGCACCAACTGCCAGGGTCATATGGCGTCGCCAACTCTTTCCCTGTTGGAAGGGTTTCTCGGGAGCCAACTTGCCCTTGTTCAGGGAAGCCGCCGGGCCCTGAACCCGAGTCGGCTGCGTGGAAGCCAGCTACGCTGACCACTCCACTACCGCGCCCCCGAGAGGGAGAGAGAGAGAGCACACGATAGACGTTGCAGGAAGCAAAACCCCCGACAGGTGGCGTCACAGAAAAAGCGGCATAGCCGGGACATCAACACTGGACCGCCCGCCTCAGCACCGTATCTGGCAGTCCACAGCACATCTAACTATATCCTGCACATCCTGGCTGGAAACAGCATTCTCCGGCAGTGACCATTTTGAAACTCCGATCCCACACAATACCACAGTCCACGCCTCCCAACAGCGCCACCTATTCCGGCGGCGGCGGCGCCACCGTCGCTGGTTACATGACGACCGGCTTGAGCTGGTCGGCGGCGGTGCTGCTCAGTGTTTTCTTCACGCGCAGGACGGTGAGGCGCGCGGCGGCGCTGTGGTACCAGCACTCCCGCATCACCTTGGACATGACGCGCAGCGCCTGTCCAGGGGGACGGCGGACCGCTCAATACGGTGGCACAGCGACAGGTGCGGTAACTTATAGGGAGACTAGCTGAGACAAGCGGAAATCAAAGAATAGCATATGTCATGTCGAAATATGGGCCCATATGTTATGTCGGCATGTGGGCAGCGCAGTACGACCTACTTCCACACTCTGATTATGTGGACAACAGTGCAGTACGACCCATGTACCTCCACACTTAGATGTGTGGACAGCACAGTACAACCCAGTGGCGGATCCAGGGGGGCAAAAAGGCAATGCCCCCCCAAACGGAAAACTCGGGGCAAAACTATGTTTTTGCCCCCAAAGCGATCGATCTCCTTTTTCCTCGACTCCTTTTTAGCTTGTAAGCAAAATTTTGGTGCTTCAACTCTCAACTTCAAACATAATTAGAAGTTCAGTGTAAATATTGGGGCTTGGATAGGAAAAATGTATCTTGACCCCATATTCTTCACCCCGTGACTTTTTTCTTTTTAGCTTTTCGTCTCCAGTTCCCAAAATCCTACCGAAAAGGCATATTGTAGCGCAATTTTTCACTGCGCGACGTTTTTTCTTTTCTACTTTGGTTTGCCCCTCCCAAACCGACCGGCTAATCCGCCACTGGTACGACCTACCTCCACACTCTGACTGTGGACACCGCAGAGACAGCACCTACCTCTACGCTCTGCCACTGGTTGGGCACGGAGGGCCGCTGTCTGTCGACGCAGACGACGCGGCGCATGTCCTCCAGACTGGGGTCGGCCGGCACCTCCTGGTGGTAGGGCGGCAGGTAGTCGTGGTGACCGCCCGCCGAGCAGCGGCGCGCCACCTCCCACAGCACAAGGCCCAGAGCGTAGACGTCGGCACGCTTAAACGCCTCGAACTGCTGCATGTTGATGCTGCCGTCCAGGACCTGGGCAGGGAGACGCGTCTGTGGTGTCCCTTCCTCAACTTCCGACAGGGAGAGCTGCCCACTGGACTTGGCATGTTCACCTTAAGGGTTACAAAATAGTTAATACCTTTCCAACATGGTAAACATCACCATACTTTAGCTCTCGCCCCCCCCTCCCGAAGGATATCTGAGATTACCAGAGGATACCAGTGAGGATACCTGAGATTGAGATACCCCGAGCGTTACCTCCGGGGCCGTACAACCTAGGCGTCACCTCGGGGGTCATACACCCCAGGCGTTTCCTCGGGAGCCGTACACCCCAGGCGTTACCTCGGGGCCCTACACCCCAGGCGTTACTTCGGGGGCCATACAACTCAGGAGTTACCTCGGGGCCCTACACCCCAGGCGTTACTTCGCGGGCCATACAACTCAGGCGTTACCTCGGGGGCCGTACACTCCAGGCGTTACCTCGGGGGCCGTACAACCTAGGCGTTATCTCGGGGGTCATACACCCCAGGCGTTACCTCGGGGTTCATACACTCCAGGCGTTACCTCAGGGCCCTACACTCCAGGCGTTACCTCCGGGACCATACATTCCAGGCGTTACCTCGGGGGCCACACACCCCAGGCGTTTCCTCGGGGGCCGTACAACCCATGCATTACCTCGGGGGGCCCTACACCCCAGGCGTTACCTCGGGGCCACACATCCCAGGCGTTACTTCGGGGACCATACATTCCAGGCGTTACCTCGAGCCCTACATCCCCGGCGTTACCTCGGGGGCATACACTCCAGGCGTTACCTCAGGGGGTCACACCCCAGGCGTTACCTCAGGGGCCATACACTCCAGGCGTTACCTCGGGGGCCACACACCCCCGGCGTTACCTCGGGGGCCCTACACTCCAGGCGTTACCTCGGGAGCCACACACCCGAGGCGTTACCTCAGGGGCCCTACACCCCAGGCGTTACCTCGGGGGCCATGTAGCGTCTGGTGCCGACCCGGTGGTTGGGCGCGATGTCGACGGAGTCGTCGGCCAGGTGGCGCACCGCCAGGCCCAGGTCGGCGATGGCGCAGGTGCCGTTTGACTTCACCAGGATGTTCTTCGACTTGAGGTCGCGGTGGGCGATCGCCGGCTTACCTGCAGAGCGGGGCTGGTGAGTGCCCAGAGTAATGCCTGAGGGTGCTGGAACGGTTCAACTTTGACTTGTAGGTTCAAGAAAGAGGGACTGGGACGTTTGTATTCCAGTTTTCAGGGTTATGCGACAGACCATACTTAAAAAGACATTCACGTCGTCACAAGAAAAGGTGCACCAGGATAATCCTTCTCTTTGAACACATCAAATTCCATGCCCTCAGCCAGGGGAGTTAATAGGCAGGGAAAGAGAAGAAGGAAAAAGAGCAGGAACATGTCTGCTTCAGATTACCCACGGCAGACGTCTCCTTCACTAATACAAAAACAGAGATTTGACAACAGAGGCCTGTTCTTTTCCCAATTACCTACACTGCTGCAGACTTGGAACACATTGACAAACCAAGTGTACGGACCGCCCTATGGCAGTTTCTTCTTAGGTTTAAGGGTTCTTGCGTTCAAGGGTTTACGCTTCGATTGCTGCTGGGTACTTCCCATCTCTGTAACCTAAGCGTTGCCAGAGGGGACTTCGTCCCCTGCCAAGGCCAAAAAATAAAGACTGACACAACCGGCATAGCCTCAGCAGTCACCATAGTTACGCTTTATAAGCAACCTTCAGAATAAGCTTCCCCCACGTCCTCACCCCTTGGCCATCCTCCCACCCGCGTTACCTCTCATATTAAATGACATTGAACAAACACCCAGAACTATCTCCGAAGCGGCACTCTTGAAGCGTCTCCCCACCACAGCGTTCACCGGTGCTGAGCCGGGTACGACAAGACACGGCACGGCACGGCACGACACGACACGGCACGGCACGGTACGGTACGGCACGGCACGGCACGGTACGGTACGGTACGGTACGGTACGGTACGGTACGGTACGGTACGGTACGGTACGGCACGGTACGGTACGGTACGGCACGGCACGGTGCGGTACGGTACGGTACGGCACGGCACGGTACGGCACGACACGGCACGGTTCGGCAGGGCACGAACCCTGCGTGCCAACGATCTCCATGTGGAGGTGGGCCAGCCCCGTGACCAGTGAGACGGCCAGCCGGTACATGCCGCGCACGTCCACCGTTCCGCGCTGCAGGTAGTCGAACAGACTGCCGTGCCGGTGGTAGTCGGTGATGAGCCACAGCTGGGTCCACGTGCCGTTGTCTGCGGAGGAGAGAGGTACTGTCAGAGTCGGTGATAAGCCACAGCACAGCCATCTCACTCACTCACTCACTCACTCACTCACTCACTCACCACTCACTCACTCACTCACTCACCACTCACTCACTCACCACTCACTCACTCACCACCACCACTCACTGTCTCTGTCTCTGTCTCCCCCTCTCTCTCTCTTTCTTTCTCTCTCTCTCTCTCTCTCTCTCTCTCTCTCTCTCTCTCTCTCTCTCTCTCTCTCTCTCTCTCTCTCTCTCTCTCTCTCTCTCTCTCTCTCTCTCTCTCTCTCTCTCTCTCTCTCTCTCTCTCTCTCTCTCTCTCTCTCTCTCTCTCTCTCTCTCTCTCTCTCTCTCTCTCTCTCTCTCTCTCTCTCTCTCTCTCTCTCTCTCTCTCTCTCTCTCTCTCTCTCTCTCTCTCTCTCTCTCTCTCTCTCTCTCTCTCTCTCTCTCTCTCTCTCTCTCTCTCTCTCTCTCTCTCTCTCTCTCTCTCTCTCTCTCTCTCTCTCTCTCTCTCTCTCTCTCTCTCTCTCTTACCTTTGTTATCGGCAGCGATAAATCCGAGGATGTTTTCGTGGCGCAGCATAACCGTCTGGTAGATCTCCACCTCACGAAACCAGGAGCGCTCGTCTCGTGTGGAGAATATCTACCAGGTGCAGAAGACAACTCAGCACTTAACGTCCATAGGCGGATCCAGGATTGCCGATCGGAGGGGGCACCTTCCAGGGGGGCATCCGGACCAGGGGGCGCCACTCATGACCGGCAAGACCTATCAGGTGGGCGCCAAATCCTATCGTTGGGCGCCGACTTTCGTATCCTGGGGAGGGTGGGAAGCGACATTTCAGGGGGCGCCATCGACCTTTCAGGGGCGCCGAGGGTCGATCGGGGAGGGCACGTGCCCCCTTGCCCCCCTGGATCCGCCTATGTTAACGTCTCCTGTGTTACCGTTCCACATCACCAAGGTTAACGGATGATAAACACCAACAGATAAATGGACCTTACCCTGAGACTCTTCCACAGTCGAGGCGAACAACACCATATAAGAAGCGTTAAAATAAGATGGAAAGAGTTCAATACTCTAGTGCCACTGTATTTTCGGATACATTTCAAATAAAATAAGAGCAGTGCAAGAGCGGTGGCTCTGAAATATCCACAGTTACATATCAACTTAAAAACTCCATCAGCGGGCTAAGGTGAATGGATACGTTATAATGATTCTGAAACTCAATCGGCCAACTGTGTGGATGCATTCGATTTCATCGTGAAAACACCAGCGATTTTTCATGCGAAAGAGTCCCGTCAATCAAACAAAGCAAAAAAACGCTCTCAGCGATCCAGAATATAACCTATCGTTCCTTTCGAATCATGAACGTAACACAGCTAACGTCGCAGGGATCAGGCTGACCCTAATTTGGTGCACGGGACGGAATCAACGGTTAGTGATGGCTCTGTCCCCGTCCATAGATAGTGACCCCTGTCCACTCCGTGTTTTCCAGCGGGCCAAGTTTCCGTACTTCCAAACCGGTTACCGATACTTTTTTGTTGTCTCAAAGACGAATTTCGAAAAATACAATTATCGATAGCGTACCACATACTGGGAAAATAAAAGTTAACTAAGATAATAGACAACAAACATGCATGTAAGTACAAGTATTTCCCATGACATTCATGAGCTGATGCAAACTATGCTTGGCACTACAAGTACAAACGCACAGCCAGTACTGCATCCCTTAAAAGTGCACCTGTCCAAACCATTCCCCAGTCACACTCCGACAATACTCCGGTTCCAATCGGCCCATCTGCCAACACACACACCTACCCTCCACTAACCTTGACGGCCACGTCCTCGCCCCCGCCAGCGGCCCCTCCAGACGTCTCCGTATCGGCCCTTGCCGACGCTCTGGTCCAGGGTGACCTGCCGGGCCACAGAGCGCTGCACCAGCAGAGGCAGGCCCGACCCCGAGCCGGACGTGCTGGCCTCCAGCAGCTGCTTCAGGTTGCCGTCGGCGCCGCCAGGGGCGCCACCGTCGCCCGAGTCCAGCAGCCGTTCGCCGACGTCGTCGAAATGCCGCTTGGAACGGTGTCCGCCCTGACAGCACTGCGGCGCGCACAGCGGGGACGAGATGAGACCGAGCTGACGCCACAGCCAGCAGTGATAGGAGAACGCCCGAACTAATCTATCAAACTGGCATAATGCAGAACAAACAGTAACCGAGGACTTGAAAACCATTTTCGGAAATTTTCAAACCGAAAGTTCACGCATTCTCATCCCAAACGGTTGGGAAAAACTTGCAGATTGCGTTTTTCGATATAGAGGCGACTGGGTCCGCATTACGCCTTGTCGCCCACACAAATAAAGTGTAAACAGATAATCAGTGAGTTTAAAACAAGTGGTCTTCCAAGGTCTTACGCCAACGACCAGCCCCTCTCTACATGCTCACTGCCACCCGACAGGGTTTCAGCGCAGGCCCACCTTGACGTAGAGCCAGCCGAGGGTGAGCACCAGCAGCAGGGCGAACACCACCGGCAGCGTGATGTGGAGGAACAGAACGCGACTGCGGGCCACCCAGCCTCCCGGCGGCGGCCGCTCTGCCGGACACACGGCACGGTCACTACACTACCGGAGACACGGCACAGTCACTACACTACCCCGACATGGTACAGTCACTACCCTGCCGGAGACACGGCACGGTCACTACACTACACTACCGGAGACACGGCGCAGTCACTACCCCACCGGAGACACGGCACAGTCACTACACTACCCGACATGGTACAGTCACTACCCTGCCGGAGACACGGCACGGTCACTACACTACACTACCGGAGACACGGCACAGTCACTACACTACCGGAGACACGGCACAGTCACCACACTACCGGAGACACGGCACAGTCACTACACTACCCGACATGGTACAGTCACTACCCTGCCGGAGACACGGCACGGTCACTACACTACACTACCGGAGACACGGCGCAGTCACTACCCCACCGGAGACACGGCACAGTCACTACCCCACCGGAGACACGGCACAGTCACTACACTACACGGAGACACGGCACAGTCACCTACACTACCGGAGACACGGCACAGTCACTACCCCACCGGAGACACGGCACAGTCACTACACTACCAGAGACACGGCACAGTCACTACACTACCCCACCGGAGACACGGCACAGTCACTACACTACCGGAGACACGGCACAGTCACCACACTACCGGAGACACGGCACAGTCACTACACTACCCCACCGGAGACACGGCACAGTCACTACACTACCGGAGACACGGCACAGTCACTACACTACCAGAGACACGGCACAGTCACTACACTACCCCACCGGAGACACGGCACAGTCACTACACTACCGGAGACACGGCACAGTCACCACACTACCGGAGACACGGCACAGTCACTACCCCACCGGAGACACGGCACAGTCACTACACTACCGGACACACGGCACGGTCACTACACTACCCGACATGGTACAGTCACTACCCTGCCGGAGACACGGCACGGTCACTACACTACACTACCGGAGACACGGCGCAGTCACTACCCCACCGGAGACACGGCACAGTCACTACACTACCCCACCGGAGACACGGCACAGTCACTACCCTCACACCGGAGACACGGCACAGTCACTACACTACCCCACCGGAGACACGGCACAGTCACTACACTACCCCATCGGAGACACGGCACAGTCACTACCCCACCGGAGACACGGCACAGTCACTACCCCACCGGAGACACGGCACAGTCACTACCCCACCGGAGACACGGCACAGTCACTACACTACCCCACCGGAGACACGGCACAGTCACTACCCCACCGGAGACACGGCACAGTCACTACACTACCCCACCGGAGACACGGCACAGTCACTACACTACCCCATCGGAGACACGGCACAGTCACTACCCCACCGGAGACACGGCACAGTCACTACCCTACCGGAGACACGGCACAGTCACTACCCCACCGGAGACACGGCACAGTCACTACCCCACCGGAGACACGGCACAGTCACTACCCCACCGGAGACACGGCACAGTCACTACACTACCCCACCGGAGACACGGCACAGTCACTACACTACCCCATCGGAGACACGGCACAGTCACTACACTACCCCACCGGAGACACGGCACAGTCACTACCCCACCGGAGACACGGCACAGTCACTACACTACCGGAGACACGGCACAGTCAGTACACTACCGTAGAAACGGCACAGTCACTACCCTAACCCACCGGAAACACGGCACAGTCACTACCCCACCGGAGACACGGCACAGTCACTACACTACCGGAGACACGGCACAGTCACTACACTACCGGAGACACGGTACAGTCACTACACTACACTACCGGAGACACGGTACAGTTACTACCCCACCGGAGACACGGTACAGTCACTACAATACCCTACCGGAGACACGGCACAGTCACTACACTACCCCACCGGAGACACGGTACAGTTACTACCCCACCGGGAGACACGGCACAGTCACTACACTACCGGAGACACGGCACAGTCACTACACTACCCCACCGGAGACACGGCACAGTCACTACACTACCGGAGACACGGCACAGTCACTACACTACCCCACCGGAGACACGGCACAGTCACTACACTACCGGAGACACGGCACAGTCACTACACTACACTACCGGAGACACGGTACAGTTACTACCCCACCGGAGACACGGTACAGTCACTACAATACCCTACCGGAGACACGGCACAGTCACTACACTACCCCACCGGAGACACGGTACAGTTACTACCCCACGGGAGACACGGCACAGTCACTACACTACCGGAGACACGGCACAGTCACTACACTACCCCACCGGAGACACGGCACAGTCACTACACTACCGGAGACACGGCACAGTCACTACCCCACCGGAGACACGGCACAGTCACTACACTACCCCACCGGAGACACGGTACAGTCACTACCCCACTTGAGACACGGCACAGTCACTACCCTACCGGAGACACGGCACAGTCACTACCCTACCGGAGACACGGCACAGTCACTACACTACCCCACCGGAGACACGGCAGTCAGTACCCTACCCTATTGGAGACACGGCACAGTCACTACACTACCCCACCGGAGACAAGGCACAGTCACTACCCCACCGGAGACACGGCACAGTCACTACCCTACCGGAGACACGGCACAGTCACTACCCTACCGGAGACACGGCACAGTCACTACCCCACCGGAGACAAGGCACAGTCACTACCCTACCGGAGACACGGCACAGTCACTACACTACCCCACCGGAGACACGGCAGTCAGTACCCTACCCTATTGGAGACACGGCACAGTCACTACACTACCCCACCGGAGACAAGGCACAGTCACTACCCCACCGGAGACAAGGCACAGTCACTACCCTACCGGAGACACGGCACAGTCACTACCCCACCGGAGACACGGCACAGTCACTACACTACCGGAGACACGGCACAGTCACTACACTACCCCACCGGAGACACGGCACGGTCAGTACCCTACCCTATTGGAGACACAGCACAGTCACTACACTACCCCACCGGAGACAAGGCACAGTCACTACCCCACCGGAGACAAGGCACAGTCACTACCCCACCGGAGACAAGGCACAGTCACTACCCCACCGGATACACGGCACAGTCACTACCCTACCGGAGACACGGCACAGTCAGTACACTACCCCACCGGAGACACGGCACAGTCACTACAATACCCTACCGGAGACACGGCACAGTCACTACCCCACCGGAGACACGGTACAGTCACTACACTACCGGAGACACGGTACAGTGAATACACTACCGGAGACACGGTACAGTCACTACCCTACCCTACCGGAGACACGGTACAGTCAGTACCCTACCCCACCGGAGACACGGCACAGTCACTACACTACCCTACCGGAGACACGGCACAGTCACTACCCCACCGGAGACACGGTACAGTCACTACACTACCCTACCGGAGAAACGGCACAGTCACTACACTACCCTACCGGAGACACGGCACAGTCACTACACTACCCCACCGCAGACACGGCACAGTCACTACCCTACCGGAGACACGGCACAGTCACTACACTACCGCAGACACGGCACAGTCACTACACTACCCTACCGGAGAAACGGCACAGTCACTACCCTACCGGAGACACGGCACAGTCACTACACTACCGGAGACACGGCACAGTCAGTACCCTACCCCACCGGAGACACGGTACAGTCACTACAATACCCCACCGGAGACACGGTACAGTCAATACACTACCGGAGACACGGTACAGGCAATACACTACCGGAGACACGGCACAGTCAGTACACTACCCCACCGGAGACATGGCACAGTCACTACACTACCGGAGACAAGGCACAGTCACTACACTACCCTACCCCACCGGAGACACGGCACAGTCACTACCCCACCGGAGACACGGCACAGTCACTACACTACCCCACCGGAGACACGGTACAGTTACTACCCCACCGGAGACACAGCACAGTCACTACCCCACCGGAGACAAGGCACAGTCACTACACTACCCCACCGGAGACAAGGCATAGTCACTACATACCCCACCGGAGACACGGCACAGTCACTACACTACACTACCGGAGACAAGGCACAGTCACTACACTACCCCACCGGAGACAAGGCATAGTCACTACACCACTACCGGAGACAAGGCACAGTCACTACACTACCCCACCGGAGACAAGGCATAGTCACTACACTACCGTACAAACGGCAGTCACTACCCTAACCCACCGGAGACACGGCACAGTCACTACCCCACCGGACACTACTCCACCGATCACTAGGGCATTGGGAGAAGACTGTCCAGTTTCCCAACCGCGGCCACTCAGCACTGCCAGTCCCTCCCCTGAAGAAACAGACACGCCATTTTCACTGCAGTCACTACAACACCCGACTTGTCAGTCACCCTCAGAGAAACAGTCATTAGCGGGCACTTGAGCCACCAACCCACCAGACAAGGCACAATCAGCCGCCAGTGCAGGCCCGCCGACCTCCAGTCCAGTGAGAGCAGAGCCACCAAGCTGGAAGCGACAGCGGAGGGAGCCCCACCTGTCACCGGCGACACCCGGTGCAGCTGTGGTCGCAGACAGCGGAGGGAGCCCCACCTGTCACCGGCGGCACCAGGTGCAGCTGTGGTCGCAGACAGCGGAGGGAGCCCCACCTGTCACCGGCGGCACCAGGTGCAGCTGTGGTCGCAGACAGCGGAGGGAGCCCCACCTGTCACCGGCGGCACCAGGTGCAGCTGTGGTCGCAGACAGCGGAGGGAGCCCCACCTGTCACCGGCGGCACCAGGTGCAGCTGTGGTCGCAGACAGCGGAGGGAGCCCCACCTGTCACCGGCGGCACCAGGTGCAGCTGTGGTCGCAGACAGCGGAGGGAGCCCCACCTGTCACCGGCGGCACCAGGTGCAGCTGTGGTCGCAGACAGCGGAGGGAGCCCCACCTGTCACCGGCGGCACCAGGTGCAGCTGTGGTCGCAGACAGCGGAGGGAGCCCCACCTGTCACCGGCGGCACCAGGTGCAGCTGTGGTCGCAGACAGCGGAGGGAGCCCCACCTGTCACCGGCGGCACCAGGTGCAGCTGTGGTCGCAGACAGCGGAGGGAGCCCCACCTGTCACCGGCGGCACCAGGTGCAGCTGTGGTCGCAGACAGCGGAGGGAGCCCCACCTGTCACCGGCGGCACCAGGTGCAGCTGTGGTCGCAGACAGCGGAGGGAGCCCCACCTGTCACCGGCGGCACCAGGTGCAGCTGTGGTCGCAGTCGCATGTTGCACAAGTCCTGGTCGCTGCAGCATGCGCTGGCGTACGTCCTATTGTTGGAGATGATGGCGTGGCATACCACCGGGTTGTCCGGCGGTGAGAGGTACTGCCGAGTCAGACACCTAGCGGCGCACGGGGAAGCTCTGTTACGCGTCACCCCCGTTAGGGTTGTGCCGCACCAAGCCGAAGCCGTGCAGTCCGCCTGATCCCTAAAAAAAACATACGCATTATTGCCTCGACACACTAACACTAGCACCCATCACAAACGGCACGAGCCTCAGCGTCTAGTCCCATGCGCGACGCTTGATTTCATAGGCCAACACAGGGTTAGTCAAGACATTAGGGCATGGACTGAGTAGCAAGAGGAGCCGTTGCCCCTGGCAACAGGAGTTCGGGACTCCTCCGATGATGGCGAGTCTGCATGTTACCGGTGGCAATAAAACCGTTTTCTCTGTCGGATAGCGTTAGATGATTGTAATCGGCGCAAGAAGCTCCACTCCACTCTGTCTCCACTGACCTGAGCTCGGCTCTCAACAGGCGGTAGCTTTCGCAGAGGGTTCTGAGACAAACATCACCACCACTGGGTATTTCTGTCTCTTTCAGACCCCAAGGTTCGGCTTCGGGACGGGCTGTTCAGTGGCAACAGGTTGCCATGGGTCAGCCGAAATTCACCGCGAGATTCTACCCAGCAATGGGAAATTTGTGAAAGCGTCGATATTTTTTTGCGTAAGACGATGTCGCATAAAGGATCAATAAATAAGGGAATGGATGCGAAGTCCCAACAAGAAATATTATAACAAATTCGAGTGTCGCTCTTTCCCAGTGCTTAATTAAACATTGATTGTAAAGTAATTGTACATTAAACAAGAGGAATGAACGTAAAAAAAATCGTTTAATGACAACTGCGCGAATGTTTCACATTCTCCTTTATGATTCAGTCATTTGAGACATGCAACATCGAAACTAACAATGTCTCTGAGACCGACAGGACACTAACGCGAACAGAAAAATAATATAAGAATGCACGAATTCAAACGTGACACGTGTTTCCAATCCTTGATGTAGTCTGTAATATACTCTGTTCACTTGACCAAAATACCCATTCGCCACCACTTACAACTGAAATTCTAAATCTAGCAGAAACGGGGAGGATAAATAAAATCCTCATCTTTAGTGCACAGAGAAGGGGTAAGTCGGCCCAGATTTCTTTCAGAGATGGCAGCGTTCCCGGGACTTAAGAGCTTAAGCCCTGGGGATTTTCTCCCTCTCCAACAGAACATGCAAGTTTCACATTTGAATACGAGGATGGTAAAGCTTTCAAAATGTTCATGACCGAGGCTTCGGTGCAGTTATTGAAGGAGTTTGAGAGCAAAGTAGATCTGTGACGAGTTTTCCATCAGAGCAGCGGTAAAATCAGCTCGGCTCGTCGGGAGAAAACTTAAACAAAGATGCTGATCTACAAGATGGCGGCAGCTCGCTGTCCTTCCATGCCCTCACATATCCCCCATGACCACAACCGCAGGAAGTGAGTTTACCAAACCGTGCTTCAGGAAATGTTATAGAAGTACAGACTAAAAGTATCATAGAATGCTGTAGTCATGACCTTCAAAACAAGAGATATGCATTCGAGTGAAACTACTACCCTGGATTTAGTAAAGTATTAAAAGAGTCAACACACAAATAGGAGGAAACATATTCCGGTCGAGTTAGCAACAGAATGACACCTCAGGACTTCATCCACACAAACGTTTTACTACAGTTAGGAGGAAATGAGTTGTATCAAAGCTAGATCACATCTTACAGGCATACAAAAGCTATCCAGCATACTTAATGCTCCACCTAGTAGAAGTCCAAATCAGTTATCATGGTGATATCCATGACGGTACAGTAGATGACTGCTAGGACACATGAGCAGAGCCGGAATGCCAAACAATAAACCGCATGATGCTTACTTTGCGAACAATGCCTATTGATGAATTTATTTCAATCCAGACTTCCGCCTGGAATCAAGCAAACAGGTGGTAGGACATATCGTTTGCCAGTTTCTTCAGTCTTTTGGCATTCCCAAAAGGGACGGTCCTGCTAAAGGCAGCGAGTTCCACAAGTTTTTTTCTTCTTAATTTTGACCACGATAGTGCATGTTCAACTTTTGGGGTTTGAACCTCACTACATCAATCCAGAAACAAGTCACTGAAACTCCGACTCCACCTTGCGAACGAGCTATTCCCGCAATAATGGGCTAATTTGGAAACCAAAGTTCTACCTCAGTCCGCTGCCGACCACATGTGAGATGCCCACCCGGAGGCAGCGTCTGCCTTTCACTTCAAAGAACACGTTTTCAGCGCGAATCGCCTGGAACATGTCTGCTCACATGAGCCAGCAGACAATCCCATCACCCGGAACAGGAACCGCTAACAAACTGACTGATCTAATGGAAGCAGTGAACCAAATAAGAACAACAACAGATTCAGTGCCTCATTTCCTCATCCCCGAGCAGAGCCGCCGCTGACTGTCACGGCCGGAGCGGCGCGCTTACTTGTAGGTGGTGGTGATGACGTCAGAGCCCGGCTCTCGCTTCTCGACGGAGGTGAAGCAGAGTCCGTCGGTGTGGCAGGTGTGGTTGGTGCCTGGCGGACAGTCCTGACTGCAGGCGCAGATCAGTCCTGCCGCGCCACCGACGCACCGGGTCACACCAGGAGGAACCCACCGGCTATACACGGCAGCCTGTACTCGCGCTTAAAACGTGGCAGTGGTCCGTGTGCCAGCTGTAACAATTAGCTTTCAGAGATCTGAGCACCATCTCAAAGGTAGTTTTACTTCCAATTGCACGATAACTACCTATTCCAAGACAAGAGTGGATTAAAAGGTTTGCATGAACATTCTGAAGGTGCGCTGGACGATTTCACTACAAAATAGGTACGAAACAACTAATTTTTCACACGACAAACATCGAAGGACCCAGCACCTTCAAGTGTCATAAACCTGTATCAGTGATTTACTGATAGGACTTCGGCGCTGGACAAAACAAGAACAATGTGCAGAAAGTCGCCCAAAGCAGCTGAACCAAGACTTACAATGACATAGCCAAACACAGCATACACATTCAAAGGACATCCTGCACAGATTGGGCGTTCTGTCTAGATGCCTCATTAAGATGCACCCTTGCAGATGAAGCCCCAACAATACCCTCTCTGAAACCGCAGCCACCCTTAAAGGGAATGTGGCATATTGGGGTCGAATCCTAGAATTTAGTGTAATTAGGGGAAAATTTAGCCGAAAATCATGGAAGCGTCCATGATTTCTCTGAGAAATGTACAATAAGCTCCATATTTTGATTTTTAAAATGCTTCTCTAGGGAAAGAAATAAATACCTGCTTGTGGATGATGTCATGATGTGGCAACCACTACCATATTCAATAAGCTTCAAGGGCTTTGATTGACTGATACTCATCGTGACGTCAGCATATGTCGTCACACCTACAACTGACAGTCTGTGCCTTGCTGCTAAGGGTACATGAGGGGTACATTTCAGGTATTTTATAGCTTTTCTCTACGGAAATTTTGAGTTTCAAGACAAATGATATATAGAGTACCGGGTTTTCCGACATGCTTTACAACTTGGCTATCTCAGTTAAAATCACGTTATAAAGGTGCCATACTCCCTTTAAACACACCACTGAATAAGACCCTTCAGATGTGAATGCAGCGGGACAGCAGCAGACGTGGAGCTCGGACTCACCTTCAGACGATCTGACGCACAACAGCAGCGCTGCCGGCAGAAGGGCCCTATATGGAGGCATCGTCTTCTGCGCACTGTCTATCTTCCACAGTCTTCAGACTGCTTCAAAACTGACATCTCTAATCCATGATAAATAAAGCAATCACTAATTTTCTTCCCATGGTGACCTTCAGTTGATTACAGCCCAACAGAGTAGCCTGCAAGAAATACGATAACATCGGTTGGCTTACTCAGACTAGGTACATACAACTACACGGTAGCATCCAATGAACATATAATGTCCACAAAGGGCACACAAAGGTGAATAATCCATACAAATTCCAGCCCTTGTTCATGTAGCATGTGTGCAGCTTTCTGGTGCCTCCAATCTGGATGTGTGTAATAGGTTCCATGTGTACAAGGCCTATTCTAATATTTTTCTAGTGGACTTACCGCCAGAAAAACCCGGAAGGCTTCTGCCTTTGACTCGAAACATATTGAAAGCGGCTGTGTGTGTGTGAGGCCCTGACTTACTCTTATGACTTACTTGAATAACTCCTTAGCACTGGCAGATCCAGGAGCGGTGTGCAAACCGGGGAATCACCCAACCCCCCAAAACGATTTTTGCCGATTTTCTTTAAAGAACATACGCTTTTCACGATTTTGGACCCAGCTGCCCCCCTCCCCCCAAAAAATCGTCGGTCTGAATCCGACCCTGCCTCTTAGCACTCATATTCAGCCAATTATACAATAGTGCTCATGTGTGTGGCACACAGGGTACTCTGGGGACCTGAGTATCCTAGAATGTGCAGCATTCTAGGATATGCAGTCAGCATCATTGGAACGAAAGGGTGATTGGGTTACCCAGCCTTGACTATGGATCTCGATTGAGAGCCCTCCACTTATACTCTGCCCAGGGAAGGTTACTGTGCGCAGATTTAGCCCAGTGTTGGAAAGTGTCTAACAGAAAATGTGTCATTGAATCTGCCGACATATTTGAGCTGACGGATTCCCCAGGCTTGAGAGGCCATCGACACAAAATTCGGCACGTCCGTGTGTACACAGACTTACGCAGTCACTCATTTAATATCTGTTGTCCCACTGTCTGATACGGTCTTCTGGATCACGTAGTCTCCGAAAATAGCCATAAGACCTCTAAGGCCGGGTTGGTGACCGCACTGTGCAAGGCACGGTACAACTGCCGTCCCTGAAATCGATGCTACCTCTTTGAGACACGAAGCGTGTGTACAAGGCCATAGCTGCCAACCACTTGTAAAAGCCAGTGCACAGACGCGTAATTCCGGTCTGGGCATGTTGCCAATGACATGGAGCGTCTTTCTCAACATTTTATCCTCCCTGACCTGGAAACATTTTTGCACATTGCATCACACACACATACACCATGTACACGACAGTGTTTCCACTTTATCGGCACCCTTGCGAGGCAGTCGAGCCCGCACGCTCCCCTACACGCGCCCCACCGTACCAGACGGCGGGGCTATCCCGATTACTCGGGCCCAGCGAGACAAAGGACTGATACGGTGACACGAACCAAAACCGTGCCTTCGGGCTGTGCCGCCGGAGCGGTGAATCAGTTTTTAAAGGCTGATCAAGCCTGTGCTCCCAATAACAAAGCGCTGGTTGGGCAGCGTAGCGCCCAGTTTCCGGGGAACGCAGTGCCATCACTCTGCTCCCAACACAGTTCTGTCCTCAATGACTTTGTCTATTTTTGTCAATACATGCACAAGAACTTTTACAAAAAGAGGACGTATTTTACAAATGTCTTCTGAAATGACAAACACCAACTCATTTATTTGCATGACAGAGGCCCTGCGGGGGCTCGAGCCCTCACAGCCAAGATCAAGCAGAACAATAACCACATAAAGGCTGCAACATGTATCATGGCAGGTCCTGAGAGCAACATGATGCTGCTGCTCCTGTGGCCCAAACGATAGGGTGTCAGCTTTATTAGACAAAAGAGGACAAGCAGCTAGCTTCATAAATGCCAAATTACTCTCTTCAACCCCTTAAATTCATGATTTCATGGACGTTCGTTGACTATCTTTCAGCTCACTCACTACAGGACGGCGCCGTCTTGGGCGGCATTGGCCTGTGTCCGGCCTGGCTGGTTGCGCCGGGCCGCTTGACGGGTCCGGCTGAAAGTGGAGGCAGGCCCGCTGCCGGGAGTGGACCGGGCGGCGCCGTCGGGGTGCCGGCCCAGGCGGCGCTGGGTGTCGGCGTCACCGTGCTTCGGCATCGGGTGGGAGGCTGGTGATTGTGCGCTGAGGGGCGACGCCGTGTGGTCCGATGGGGACGAGAGTAGACCGGGTTGTGGCTGTGGATGGGTGCCGTGCTCGTTTTAACTTCGCACCTGTCATTTGTATGATTTTGCTTGCTGTGGTGTTTTGGAATGTTGTATTGTTTTTACCTTTTTAATGTGTTGCTCCCGCATCCATGACCGCCTTGGCGTTATTTTAGGGATCCCACGCTATAGGCGGTTACAGATGCAGGACCTTGGGGTTGTGGGATGATGTAATATACTTGTATGAATTCATAAGGGTCTGTTTAGCGAAACTATAGCTGGCATACTTACCAACACCACTTTCAACACATGGTACAGGTGAGGGCATAAACAGCCTCAAGGACTGGAAAGTTTCCAGGTGTTACGATGGAACAGGGAAGTGTTTTTTACCATTTCCATTTCCTTAAGGAAAGATTGAACACAAAAAGGCGGTTTAAATACTGATTGTCCAGCGTGCAGAAAGTGGCAGGTTTCTATGAGTCTTGTTGGGGCAGCCTCAGAGCAGACCTACCGGTTTGGGGCAGGTTTTGCCCACCTTTGGGGCAGGTACCTACGGAAACCTTGGAACAGAAACTGACACTTGGGGCAGCACTGACAGACTGAGGTGAACATGGAAGCAGCAAAAAAAAAATTGAGAAAAGAGATGACGATTATCGCTTTTTAGTGGCTTTCCTACGGTATAAAATGAAAATGCATGCCCTAATGGAGGGAAAGTCTGCACCAACAACCAAATTTATGGAAGGGACTAGACTGCGGATAAAACGTGCGGAGAAACCAATGCTCCGTAACCATAGCAGCCAGACTTGCAGTTTTCAAAAAAATTATTTGTAGTATTGTTGAGCTTCATGTCAGTCCTCTAATGAACGACAACGCTATAATGTAACACGTTAATCTTTTGGTCAGTGGAGAAGCCCATACTCTGTAACCACAGCTGCTGGCGACTCACTGTTTTCACCAATCAAATATCAGTGATCAGAGACGGTGTATTCTTGAGTTTTGTTTAGATCCCCCATAAATAACAAGGTTATAACGTAAAACGTTATTTTTTTGGCCTGCGGAGAAACCCACGCTCGGTAACCACAGCATCTAGCGACTCACAGTTTTTACTAACAGAATCTGCCTGGTCCGGAAACGTGGTATTCTTGAGTTCATGTAATCCCGTCATAGATACTAATGTTATAGTGTTAACACCAGCATTGAGGGAGTGGCGGGTGCCCGCCCCCGCCTCCCCTCAGGTTTTTGGAGATAAAATAAAAACGGCATCAAGCATAGGATTCTCCGCAGGCCAAAACATAACGTGTAATGTCATACGTTTTTATTTATGAAGGGATCCAAATGAATCTCACGGATACCCCGTTTTTCACCACACAGATTCTATTGGTGAAAACAACGAGTCGCTGGCTGCTGTGGTTACGGAGCGTGGGTTTCTCCATGGGCCAGAAAATAACATGGTACATTAAATCGTTGTTATCTAAAGAGGGATCCAAATGAAACTCAAGAATACCCCGCTTCTGAACATGCAGGTTTTATTGGTGAAAACAGTGAGGCACTAGCTGCTGCAGTTACAAAGCATGGATTTCTCCGCAGGCCAGATGATTAACATATTACATTATAAAGGTGTCCTTAAAGAGAGGATGGACATGAAGCTCAAGAGTACTACAAATCAGCGGTGGGCTCAGCGGTGTGGCACTCGTCATCTCGGCGGACTTCTATGCGATCCGTCCTCTGTTGCGTCTGGCTCGGGCAGCGGCCGTGCCGGTGGTGGCACTGACGATTGGTTCCTGGAACCTCCCTGCTCTGCCACCTGCAGGGCGGCTGCTTGCTCCCACTAGACACATTTACACATAGATCATTTATGCAGGGGATGGATCTTGCATGTCAGTGCAGGTGGCACCCCCACTGTGGTATGGTGGCGCTCCCCCCCCATGGTTGCCTGGCCCAGTGTGCAAAGCATGGAATTTTCAATGAGATCTTGTCAGTGTAAATGCCCTTGGAGACAGGACCAAGTGGTGCGAATTTTATCAACGTGGTGCCAATTTCCGAGACTAGTGCAAGGAAGGTGACACTTAAACTACACAAATAATGGCTGAATGGTTATTAAGACACAGGAGGGGCCTTATAAAAATTCCTTAACTAACTGAATAATGGTAGAGGTAGCATTGCATTGTGTGGGTAGGAATGGGTGCATTTTTCTCCCTGGTATGTGGCAGATTGGTGTGAATTTTTGGGAGGCTGGTGGTGCGAGAATTTTAGATGGCTGATGCAACTTGTCTGGCCTGCTGCCATACTTTGAAGACTGGGACCGGGCCCCAACTTGTGAGGTGGTGACCTCTATAACAGTTCTTAGTGTGCAGTCCTGGACATCTACTAGCTTTTAACCTTGTTTTCAGTATGTACCGGCGTGAATTTTACTGCATGTCCTCATAGTCACAAGTATATTTATGGATATTAATCCATTTTTGTGAAGACTGCAAATCTCCAGCTGGTATGGTTAGAGTATGGGTTCCTCCACAGGTTTTATCCACAGTTTAATTCCCCCCAAACTTATGCCCGAATTGGCTCAGGATTTGAGCCACCCCAAACACCTCATTGAAGTTTTTCATGTTCTGCAGGCTGGCTGATTGTGAATTGTGATAGACTCCTTGAGTACCTTGGAGCATAAGTGTCGCCACCGGCAAAAAAGGGGGGGGCCAGCCAAACTTCAACCTGATGCTGACAAAAAAACTTTCAACATCAGGACCAACAACTGTTCGAATTTTGGCTCCTCGCTGCATTCCGCAGCGGCTGGATATAAGAATGTCCGGTTGTCTCTCATTTTGACCGAGATCAGGAAATTTCTGGCCAAAAAGTGGGGGGACCAGGCCCCCCCTGGCCCCCCCTTTTCCGACGTGTATGCCTTGGAGAGCTGCATGAATTCCCCATTTTTAGGTATAGGTCAGTCTGTCATTCTCCTGTTAGTTTGGTGTGAACTTTGCGGACAGGTGGTACAAATTGGTGCACAGATTCCATGAGCCCATTAAGTCTTGCCTAGCATGTTGCTATACTTTACAGACTGGCCACTTTCTGCAGACTCAGACTGGCCTGATCCAAATTTTAGCAAGAAAAGGCAGATCCTGTTTATAAGCCACACGGTGCCTCCTTAGCCAAAAGAATAAGAACAATATTTACTTGTTGCATTGTATTCCGCAGGATGGGCGCAAGAGCCAGAAGACTTGCGTCTGGGCGTCTCTAGTGTTTAACAAGATTCTGAACTGAGGTATAAGAATTGTCATGGAATGCTCCTCCCGACGGTGGTTGTTCCCCCTAAATCACTAATGCAAAGCGACAACACGCTAAAGTAGTGTTTACTTTCATAATTATGATGCCTGCTGCCCCTCTCTATCTTGATTGTTGTTTGTTGTTGTAGTTGTTCGTCGTGTCTGTTCGTCTGTCTCTCCATTGTTTGTACCCACCAGGGGGTTGCGCTCCGGCTTTTTAGCCTATGCCAAAAATGGCAACCTCAAATCTGGCATTCACCATGGTGATGACGTCAGCAATCGCCTAGAGTTGCTTAGCAACGCATTGTCGCTGAGCATTGTAGAAGACGGGACTATCAGGAGATAAGTTGCGTATTAGGGGCAATAATACTGTTTTTTGAGGACGTGGGGTAATAAATCTTGGGTCTATCTCTCGCCAGATGCATCTTGAAACCGTAAAACACTCCACGATCTGGAGTCGATTCTCATTGAATAAATAGGCGGCTCCACCTTGAGAGCAACTGCTGACGTCACAAACCTAAAATTCTCTAGAAATAGAGGTTGCCATTTTTTGAGAGGGGAGCGTTCTACCTCTACATTTAAAGGCCTTGGTACCCACCCCTACGCACCTCTGGGATCTGGCATCATTCTGCGCACAGATACCTCTTTCCGATTACTACCACTCCTCTAGAATCACCTCCAGCCTACTGGCATTAGAGTGTTGGTCTCCGAAGCCTTTCCGCGTCTATTTTTTTAACCCGCGCCCCACCGGGGGTCCGGCGCCACCTTCGCCCCACCGGGGGCCATCGATGGCCCCCTCTAACTCCGAAAATATGGGCGTTAGCGCAAATCTGCAAAGTGCAATAGAAAGCTCGCGTGGATTCAGTAAGAAATTATTTCACATGTTTTAGTGCTCAGGTCAATGGTTTGACCTCCAGAGGTCAAATTAGGTCAAGATCGGCTATTTTCACTCAAATATGCAATGATTAAGCAAACTGGGCATAACTCTTATTTCATTAGAGCTATTGAGGCCTGGTAATGTACATCATATTTTCCCTTAGACTTTTCCACGGTCATCCAAGGTCACCAGGGGTCAAAAACAGTATTTTGACAATAACTTTTGACCTAATCAAGCTAGAGCGCTGAAACAAACACCATCGTGTTTGTCTCGTCACTGGCTTTCATTTGATATACGGCAAGGTCACTTTTTGACCTTTCGTGACCTCAGGTCATATTTGGTCACGAGGTGACCTCTGGAGGTCAAACCAATGGCGGGAGGTCTTTACGTTCCACATAGCGGAAAAAGGACTGGAAATTTCCTATCAAATGTACTTTACCATACCTCAATAGCTCTAATATGACATAAGAGTTATGCCCAGTTTGCTTAATCATTGCATATTTGAGTGGAAATAGCCGATCTTGACCTAATTTGACATTTGGAGGTCAAACCATTGACCTGAGCACTAAAACATGTGAAGTAATTTTTAACTGAATTCACGCGAGCTTTCTAGCAGGGGCCAAAAAAGTGTTCAGATTGTCACCATTAAAAATGCCAAACCATAAATGTGTCACCAGCCCAGGCTGCAAAATGTAGCACGTTTTGAGTTATTGGGATACCAAGGGATACGCCTAGACCATCTTAGTTGTTGAAAAACATTGCGAGTTTAAATTGCATGTGCAAATTTTGGCTATTTGTTCCGTTATTCGTCTGGAGCAAACATATCAGCTAATTTTTGTCACCTTGTCCACCTTGGGCTGTCACCATTTAGAATGCCAAAATGGTCAGTTTTTCGACCCCTGCTTTCTAGTGCACTTTGCAGATTAGCGCTAACGCCCATATTTTCGGAGTTAGAGGGGGCATCGATGGCCCCCGGTGGGGCAAAGGTGGCGCCGGACCCCCGGTGTGGCGCAGGTTAACACTCGCATTGACGGGGGGCGGGTACCCGCCCCTCGGGTTTTTCAGAGAAAGCAGAAAACGGCGGCGTGAAGCGCCGCCGTACTTGGCATACCTTTTCCGTCATCATTTTTACAACTTCTGTGAAAATTTTAAGGTTAGGTCATTTCAGGTCAGGTCACCAGTACAGGTCAAGTGACCTGACCTCAAAAAATTTAAGATAGCATAAGTCGGAGCAGGGTGAACTTATCCGATTGAAACTCATATCACATAATGGGCCCACCGAGTTCTCTAGAATATGTTCCAGTATTTTTTATATCGATAACCTAAGGTCAGGTACGAGGCATGACCTCTCCATTGGAAATACATGGGGAAAATGATTTTTACTGAATAACTCAGTAACGGATGGTGATAATGCGTTTATTTTAGGTGCATTAGACTTGCCTTGTCTTTGCGGTTCTAATGATATGCTTTTTATATAATTTGACCTTGACCAGACCTCAGGTCAGGTCAAATTCTTGATTTGACCTAGCAAGGTCAAATTATACATAATTTGATTCGGCTTGCTGCGGGGATTCATATAGCTCAAGTCGCTTTGCTCTATCTTTATTTGTTCAGATGTAACGGCCGAACACCTTAATTTACATGTTATCCCTATGACGGCATGTTTTGACCTCTCGTGACCTTAAATGTGACCTGAAAAAATGGTACAAATATTTTCGATGGAGAAGTGGACGGGCTACCCGACGCCGTTTACCGTTTTTCGCTACCTACCGTGGTTCTCGAGATCTTAGGGTGGGGGGTGGGGCGGGTACCCGCTCCCTTCGTCAAAGCGAAGGTGGCTCAGACCCCCGTCAATGCGCGTGTTAAGTTGCCGGAGAACTGACCACAGACAGAACATACGCGGATCTAGGATTGCCGTTCGGGGGGCACCTTCCAGGGGGCGCCATTCGGACCAGGGGGGTGCCACTTTTGACCGGCAAAATCTATTAGTTGGGCGCCGATTTTCGCTTCCTGGGGGGGGTGGGGGCTGGGAAGCGACATTTCAGGGAGGCGCCGTGACCATTTCAGGGGGTGCTGAGGGTCGATGGGGGGCACGTTCCCCCGGCCTTTGCCCCTCCTGGATCCGCCTGTGGGGCAGAAAACACTAATTTGCTTTATTTGAGAGAATTAAAAGTTGCGTCGATTGATTAAGTTGTTCATTATGTCAATATGTTTTACTTTAAGTCACGCTTTCAAATTGAAACCTATATTGTGAGATCACCACAATCACGCGGTTGCGAATGTCCCTTTGGCACTGAAGACCAAGTGGTGACATCATAACCATAGGAAGAGAAACTGAAGGTTCAAGGGCACAGTGCCCCCTAAATGAGAACTTTTAACAGGATTTGAAGGCTCCTGAAAAGGCAATTTGGAATACGCCATCTATTTTGAGGTCAAGTCCATAACGAAGGCACCAGGGGTCTCCAAACGTCAGCAAAGGTTACCGTTTTAGAAGCTCTTGTTGGCTATACTCATGGACGGGACAAGATGCAGCAATGCATTTGGTATCATAGTGACGAGCGTCACCCAAGGATTCGATGGTATGCGACCTCACTTCGAACTTGACCTAAGGTTATGTTAGGTGGTCTAAGGCCAAGGTCACGCGTGACCTTGCAAGGTCATGCCGCATATTGTGGAACTCCTTGGGTCACGACAAACATATTGACACCTTGGTTCTAGGTCTATTGATTCCCGAATCATAAGGGATTTTCTAAATGTGTCAAAATTTCACCATTTTGTGACCTCACGAGGTTACTAGTTAACACAGGGTAAACATAATTGAACACTGTCGGGGAGTTCAGGTCTCGGGCAACAGGCTGCGCTTTACCGCGTCTTTCCACCTTTCTTAGTTTTCAAACGGATGAGGGTCGAATCGATCCCCCGGTAGGGCGAGGGAGTAAAATACCTCCAGTAGGGCAAGGGTTAAAATAGCTTCCTGTTCTAGTAATATAAGTATATTGGGCCACCCCAAAAGTCCAACTTGACATGTTTGTTCTATGATCTATGTGAGGTCATTTGGAAATATTTAAGCCTTTTTCAGACATGGGTTCGCAGGAAACCCGGACAACTTCGCTGGACAACTTGGCAGGAAATGATAAGTTCAGGGGCGCAACTTTATGTTTTCGATTGGGGGGCACCCGGCTCGAAAGGGGCCCGTACATGATGGGGAGCCCGTATTTTTAAAAAAAATGTGACCGAAAAAACGTATTTTCGACCGTTTGTGTTAGTCAAATACTCTGAAGTTGCACCGACCGCCGAAAGGATCTGAGGAATGATGTACCGAGCTTCGAGAGATGTGTACAACCAAACAGTAATCCTTGCCCCGCAGGTGCGAATAAAGGGCGGCGTGAAGTGCCGCCCGTACCCGTAAGTAAGTTCAAGTCATATATCATTCGATTCGACGGTACAGGAGGAATCGAATGACGCCAATCTAAAAATGGGCTCTAATTTAACCCAGTCAGACGTTAGAGATCTCAACTAAAAAAACAGTCATACTCTCAACTGTCACCTTCTTTGACCTGTCATGAGCAGAATATTGGCCCGAGAAAAACTGACTGATAAAGTTTCTTCGTCATTTTCATGGCCCATCCACCATAGGCGGATCCAGGATTGCCGATCGGGGGGGCACCTTCCCGGGGGGGCGCCATCCGGACCAGGGGGGCGCCACTTTTGACCGGCAAAACCTATCAGGTGGGCGCCAAATCCTATCGGTGGGCGCCGACTTTCGCATCCTGGGGAGGGTGGGGGGAAGGGGTGGGAAGCGACATTTCAGGGGGCGCCATCAACCTTTCAGGGGGGCGCCGTGACCATTTCAGGGGGCGCCGAGGGTCGATCGGGAGGGGGGCACGTGCCCCCCTTGCCCCCCTGGATCCGCCTATGCCATCCACCACGGTTCTCGTTTCTCGCTATCCCGCGCAGGAGCCAAGTTCGAAGGGGGTGTTCTAACCAGGGATGCAGAGCCGGAGCCGGTCGGAGCCGGTCGGAGCCGACCATTCTGCCCGGAGCCGGAGCCGGAGCCGCCGAAACACTTTTGATCGGAGCCGGAGCCGGAGCCGGAGCCGGAGCCGTCAGAAAGGGTCCGGCTCCGGCTCCCAAAGAGCTCTAAAATTACCAAAAATCAAACGTCAAATGGTCACATTTTACCTCGTGAGATGTCGCATGGAAACACCGTTATTCACCTGAAATATTACATTTTCTCAATATGTTATGTTAGGGTGTCCCAAAATTAACAAAGTTTTAAAAATTGGTGTTTACCTTGCTTGGTCCTGTTGAGTGTGACCTGAAACGAAATTGTGCAACAAATCAGGCATTTAAATTAATATTTGACCCCAGCGCATATCGCTTGAAGTTTTACCCATAGCTCCCGATGGAGACTGCAACGCTTGAGCACGAACTATTTCGGTATTTCTATCGTAATGTGGGACTACACCGTAGGGTTTCTTATGTTTTCTTCTCTTGTTGGCTATGTTTTGTAAGAATTATCTTTTGTCTATAGCTTACATGGCATTCCGACTTATTTCCAGTACAATTACTTCACGTTCTTCGTTTTACATTGAACCCAGGGGCCAAAAAAGTGTTCAGTGTGTCACCATTAAAAATGTCAAACCATAAATGTGTCACCAGACCAAGCTGCATAATGTGACATGTTTTGCGTCAGTAGGAAACCAATGGACACTCATGGGCCATCCTAGTTGTTGAAAAACAGTGCGAGCTAAAATTATAGGAGGCAATCTCAGCGATTTGTTCCGTATTTGTCTGGAGGGAACATGTCAACTAATCTTTGTCACCTTGCCCACCTTGGGCTGTCACCATTTAGAATGGCAAAATGGTAGGTTTTTCGACCCTTGATTGAACCATATTGTGTTATAAGGTACACAACCCTTATCAGAATAACTGGTCGATTTTCCTTCTATAGTCAGACAAAATACTGTTTTATAAACATTATCTTTGATCCTCAGACTAGAGAGACACAGTGTCAAGACACATACACGTTATTCAATATGGAACAAAAGTCCATTGCTACATATAAACATCCTTCTGGAGGGTCCCTGGCCAGAGATGTACGCCAGAACTGATTTCCTAGTGTCGGGAAACGGCTTGTGGTAATGCTCTACAACTTGCAGTAGGTGCTGGTGACCAGTAGTGGATGGGGGGAAACATTTCCCCCAAACAGAAAATACAGGGGCAATACTATGGTTGCACCCCTTCCCCAAAGCTGTCAACCTCGTTTTTGCCCGGACTCATTTTTAGTCTATAAGCAAGGTTTTGGTGCTTCAACTTTCAACATTAAACACAGCCACTGAACTTCGGTGTAAAAATTGAGCCCTGAATAGCAAAACAAGCACCTTGTGGCTACAGCTTTGACCCGGCGACGTTTTTTTATTTTGTTTATCGACTCTTCAGCTTACCCCCACAGCTTACCGTCTAGTTAAATTGTGGCATGCTATCTTCGCGTGACGTTTTTTCTCATCGACTTTGGCTTGCCCCCAAACCTACCGGCTAAATCCTCCACTGCTGTCGGCTCTCCTCACTCTTAGTTAGGCAGCCAATATAATCATTTATCAGCCTAACCCCTCTCTCCGCTGCGTTGTTCGCCAACTGCAGGTTTCGGATGAAGGCCTCCAGCCTATTGTAACCTGGGATACCGTCCCATGGCAGGCACTCAGCCAGAAATGACGTGTCAAGCGACAGGCTTTCAAACATGAGATGGGACTGCGTGACCACAAACTTATCCAGCGTCTGATCCTCCACGCTTTAAAGGGAATGTGGCACCTTCATAACGTGATTTTAGCTGAGATAGCCAAGTTTTAAAGCAAGTCGGAAAACCCGGTACTGCCACCTGGTGTTGGACGCTGTTGTATCAAAGGAAATCAACTGGACATTGTCCATGAGGGGTGCATTTCCTGTAGTTTTTAGCTTTTCTCTACGGAAATTTTGAGTCTCAAGACAAATAATACATTGAGTACCTACCGTGTTTTCCGAATTGCTTTACAACTTGGCTATCTCAGTTAAAATCACGTTATGAAGGTGCCACATTCCCTTTAAAGTGTGGAGGATCTGACGCTGGATAAGTTTGTGGGCACGCAGTTCCATCTCATGTTTGAAAGCCTGTCGATTGACACGTCATTTCTGGCTGAGTGCCCGCCATGGGACGGTATCCCAGCTTACGATAGGCTGGAGGCCTTCATCCGAAACCTGCTGTTGGCGAACAACGCAGCGGAGAGAGGGGTTAGGCTGATAAATGACTATATCGGCAGCCTAACTAAGAGTGAGGAGAGCCGACAGCATTGGCGGATTTAGCCGGTAGGTTTGGGGGCAAGCCAAATTCGATGAGAAAAAAACGTCACGCGGGGATAGTATGCCACAATTTAACAAGACGGTAAGGTGTGGGGGTAAGCTGAAGAGTCGATAAGCAAAATAAAAAAAACGTCGCCGGGTCAAAGCTGTAGCCACAAGATGCTTGTTTTGCTATTCAGGGCTCAATTTTTACACCGAAGTTGAGTGGCTGTGTTTAAAGTTGAAAGTTGAAGCACCAAAACCTTGCTTGTAGACTAAAAATGAGTCCGGGCAAAAACGAGGTCGACAGCTTTGGGGAGGGTGTGCAACCATAGTATTGCCCCTAGATTTTCTGTTTGGAGGCAATGTATTCCCCCCCATCCACCACTGGCCATCAGCACCTACTGCAAGTTGTAGAGCATTATCACAAGCCGTTTCCAGACACTAGGAAATCAGTTGTGGCGTACACCTCTGGCCAGGGACCCTCCAGAAGGATGTTTATATGTAGCAATGGACTTTTGTTCCATATTGAATAACGCGTATGTGTCTTGACACTGTGTCTTTCTAGTCTGAGGATCAAAGATAATGTTTATAAAACAGTATTTTGTCTGACTGTGTAACGGGTTACATTTTTAAATAGGCGTCTGGCTGATCGAGAGGGGCCATCCGAATCCTATGTTAAGCATCCCAAACCTTTTTCAATCAAAAATCCTGCACGGTGGAACCGCGTCCACAGCGCTGCTGTAGGGCGGTAGCGCCGAAGCGCACGCCCGCCGGGCCGGACGGCTCTGTTTGTTTGTCGTCCGGCACAGCTGCTACGGCGTCGCCCGACATGGAGAAGGGGAACAACAAGCTGTGTCTCAGTTTCCTCCCGGGGAGAGGGAAACGACGCCGTGGAACCCCATCAGCAAGGGCCAAATGCTCCATTACCAACAGACCAGAAAGCACAGCTCCCATTCCAGCGATGTTAAATCACCAATTCGGCCCAAACAAATACATTTCCAAGCGGCTACCTCCCACCTGCTCCCGGTCTTCCCACGGGGAAGCGCTCTGGGTGAGAAGACCTGCCCCGGGGCGCTCCTCCGGCGGAAGCAGGAGGCGGAGCAAGTCTGCTTCGAAACCAAAAAGAACGAATAAGCAAGCCAGAGAGAAATAACAAGAAGGACCATTGAATAAGCGAAATTCTACGTAACATAAGGGCGGGGTCAAATATTGGGAAGACGAATGAACGGACCAGGAAAAATATAACGAGAAGAACGATTGGAAGAAGAAAGGAAAAATCGGCACGTGATCGGATGAAGGAGGGCCCAGAATCCCACGAGGTGGAAGGACGAAGGAAGAGCGAGAGTCGTGCACGGGCCGGGAAGAGTGGCAGAGCCGAACCAAGGAAGAGAAGAGGACCGCACTAAAGAAGGAGGCTGAGGGCGGGAAGAAAAAAGAATGGAGCCGACCGACGAGACTCAGCGATGTGAGTACCGGCCACCCTTCATTGACGGCATCCTCCCCCCTCCCCTACCTCGAAAATGTCCGAAACACCAAACCCCCTGTTCCCCCTCGGCTGACAGGCGCCTTCTCTAAAAATGCAGCCCGATTAACTGTTCGGTGGTTTGTGTGTGAACGTTGTGTTTGTGTGATGACGGTTCCAATTTTGAAGGCGGGGAGGGGCGGTAGTTGTACATTATTTTTCCATTGAAGGGGGGGGCGATTCGCGGTCCGCCCACGGCTATTCGGCGTAATTCAGGAGGTGCAGAAATGTTCAATCTCACGGATTGTTTCGCCGGCGACAAATAAATGAAAAAATGCGTTTCAAGCTTTCACTCCCCAGGGGGACCGATTCTTCACCTAGAGACGAAGTCCCGTATCCGAGCTGGTCAATCGCTTGACAGTATAATTTAGTTCCTTCAGTGAGAGGGCCCGGGATTAGCGGGCGCTACCTCTCGGTTTGAGTAAAGTAAAAGAATAGTTCAGTAACAAAGTGGGAGCGAGGCCAGCTTCGCGATCCGGGGATTTGTTGACGGGTAAAGAAAAGTCGTACGGCAGAGAGGGAAGCGATCGAAGATCACAAAAATCCACTCGCGGGGCCACTTAGAATCTTTAGTTAACTTAACACGCAACATGTTCCGTTTGTTTTTTTTCCTTTTTGGCAGACCATATTATTCCTAACTGGCTATAAGACATTAACAGCAGAATAATCACTTCAAAAGGTCATGGAAGTATTTGTTTCACCCTCGACACGTCTACCAGCTTGGAGCACGGCTTGAGGTCGCGTGTCACCCAGGTCCGTTACAAATTCCACTGACTGGCCGCACGAGGCCGAACACGACACACTTGCGAAACAAGGTCGACGCAGAAAGGGGGGCTACATCGCGTCCAGGGTGCAAAGGCACATGCAAGGGAAGAAGAAGATGCGAGCAGCTATGGGTGCGCGCTGCTGCCTCGTCAGCCGCGGCCCTGATGCAGCGGGCGCTTCTGACGCCCTCTGTCCGTGGGCGCCGCCGCGCCGGCGATAATTTGCAGGGGCAGACCTGCGCGAAGACGGTAAGGTACACTGTGCGATGTGCATGAAACTGTACCTGACGTCTGTTTCCCTCCCCAGGTGACCGTTAGAAACGGAGTTCGAGGTGCCCCTTTTTGTTAACGTCCTGCGCCCCGGGGCAAGCTAACGTACTAAAATTGACAAAATATTTGATTTTGGTTGTATGTCTTACTGGGGATCAGGGAGGCATTTCCCACTATGCAAACCAAAGTAAGGATTTGTTATTGGGTGCAGAAATGTGATCGAATATTTTGTTTTTCAAGTCATTTTTAAAACGTAAGATATGAGCCCCAACCTTGCAATGTGTGTGGAGGTGCTGATGTATGAAGGTGATACGAGCGTGTGGACACGAACCCGGTGGCCGGGTGATCTTAGAAATGTGAGTTTGTTCGACGTCTCGTGGCGGGATGGCAACTGTCACAGTTTGAGCCCCTTTGGCGAAAAAACCCCTGACCGAGTCTGCGGCGGGATAAATTAGACCAAAATGATGCGAAAATCTGATCTTGAATGTGACTAAACACGAAATATAGTATCGAAGAAGCTAATGAGGAAGACGTTCTGTGAGCCGTACCCTTGTGTACAGCATGTCTGTGGGCAACGGCACGGGGGTCGTTTTGGGAAGACGCCGAATGGTGCCTTTCCAGCATTGTATGCTTGCTTCCCGATCAGCCGAGGCGTAGGTTGGGCCCCGGGACGCCCCGCCCAGCAAAGGTAGTTGATTTGATTCCGGAAGCGAGTGCCCTGAGTAGTTAAGAATTGGGATAAGGCCGGGAGCGGCACCCGAGCGAGAACCCGAGGTCGGGCGAGATGTGCGCCAGGAGGCGATTGGATAGTTTGCCCACGCTCCGTAAGGCGCAAGGCGCAGGGGGGCCGGGGCACTCGACGGAAGGAATCCATCGAGCTCAATAACCACCTTTGCTGAGCGTGTCAACGGCTTAGGACCCAACCAACGATCTCATCGCGCGTGATACGTTGCGCTTATCGGAGGGGAGGGGGAAAAATTGGCTGACCAGTGGCGAGCGCTCGAATCCCTCGTACATTTAAATTTTCAGTACAAAGGGGGGGGTGATTGCATTACCTGTGCAGGTATGTCTTTCCCTTTTGGATTTACCCGGCAGAGGATTTTTCTGATCAGTTGGGCAACATTGGATGGTGGGGTAGAGGGTCGAAAAGTGGGCCTTATATTTTAATTAGACACAAGGGGACGACACACGACATATACGGTTATTTAACGTACTTTATTCTAGACAAAGGGACGCGGGTAGCAATAAGGACCAATGTGTTTCCATAAAGGGGGACCGCTCAAAGGCTTATAAAACTTCCTCGCCGGGGGAAAATTTTGATAGGAGAATGCCAAATAAAAACCGATGGGGGAGGAGAGCAGCAAAATTCGGCCGCCCACGCGGCGGACAGACCCACTTGCCTATATGATGACTCGAATTGACCCGCCTCATAGAGAGCAAGCTGTTTTTTTAACATCACCGGGGCAGCCTCTGCTCTCAATATAAATATTTGTTTGTTGTGTGGGCTCCTTGTGAAAAGAAAGGGCCCATCACAACTGTACAAGGAAAAACGACTAGCTATTCTGATAAGGGCTGTGTACCTTATAACAGAATATGGTTCTATGTAAAACGAAGAACGTGAAGTAATTGTAGTGGAAATAAGGCGAAATGTCATGAAAACAATAGCTAAAAGATAATTCTTACAAAACATAGCTTAAAAGAGAAGAAAACATAAGACATCCTACGCTGGAGTCTCACATTACGATGGAAATACCGAAATAGTTCGTGTTCAAGCATTGCAGTCTCCATCAAGAGCTATGGGTGAAACTTCAAGCGATTTGCGCTGGGGTCAAATATTAATTTAAATGCCTAATTGTTTGCACAATTTCGTTTTGGGTCACACTGCACGGGAAAAAGAAAGGTAAACATTACCTTTTAAAACTTGGTTAATTTTGGGACAACCTAAATGTTATGTATATCGAGATTAGTGAAATATTGCAACTAGGGTGTTCCTTAGACGGTCTCACTCCCGGGCAGGTGATGAACTCCGGCCATTTAGCATGGGCAGAAATTGGCAAAAATGAAAGCATTGGCGGACACTGGCGGATCCATGGGGGGGGCAAAAGGCATCGGCCCCCAAACCGCCCAATTTTTGGCGATTTTCTAAAGAAACAATATGTTTTTCAGGTTTTACCCCATACCGTCGGCCTGCATCCGCCCCTGTTGGCAGACGCAGGGGAGGCCATTCCGGCCATGTTCCCCCCCAAAGCCCTGGAATGGGGAGACTATCTTTTGGCCCCCAAAGGCCGAATAACTTTTTTGAAAAAGGTGTTTACACTAGGTCTGTCGAGCAATAAAATATTTGCTCCCACCCCATTCCCCCCCAGGAGAGCTATCATGTACTCAGAGAAGTAGTTTATACTAGGTCTGTTGAGAACCGAGGGCAAAAGGCACAGAAAACGGCATCCTCGTCACTCGATGCGGCACTAGCCGACTTCAAAAACCTGGGTCACCTAAATGGGGCGACCGCGAAAGCAAGATGGCGACCGTAGCCCGAGCAGGTATTTGAAATCATAGTCAAACGACAATGGCCGAGCAAGGGTGCAACAACGCCCTGGCTTTACCTACCAGCTATGTACAATGCCACTACAACGCCTAGTAATCACTTAGTACAGCGCTGGTGCGCAAGCAAGGTATGAACCAGGTATGAACGAGGCGCGCACTATTGTGGCACAAAGGCAAGGTTGTCATTCTGTAGTAATTGCATTGTTTTATGCTAGTGACGTAGCCAGGGTTGTTTCACTTCGGAAATTGAACTACGGTGCAACTATTTTTCTGCAATGGTAGAACTTGTAGAAACACAATTTTAAGCTTGTGCCTTGTAATAAATTTGTTTCTGTGCAGATGAAAACACTTGCACGTTAGTTGCCAGAACAGAACTCACTTGTAGCACTGGAAATAATATCACAATCGTTTTCACATGTCACTATTGCTGTGGCACTACCCGGGAGCCAAGGCTGCACCCACTAGCGGGCCATATGGGCGGGCCGGAGCTGGCGGAGGCGCGTGCGACCTGGTCGGGGTCAGCCACCGGACCAAAGACAAGGGCATTCCAATAGTGCTGAACATTTTTTTTTCATACGGCTCTCCTCTGTCGGCTATTATGCCACAAAATTTAGGTTTCCACTTAGTTCCTGTAAGGAATACTTTGACCTCGAGCAGCCTCAAAGGTGACCCGACCAGACGCTTGTATGTAACATTGTCGGTAGTGATTAAAACTGGCTATTTAGCCGCGTCGCTCCCAGTGCACTGTTCATTCTACATGGTTTACTGAACAGCAGAGATAACCAACAATTAGACCACGGAGCCTGTGTGAAAAAAACATGCCTCCAAACACAACACTGCGATGGCTCGTGTTTTTTTCAGAACTTATGCCTGGATCATGAATGCGAGAGAAATGACTGAAGAATGTACGTCTCCTGACGGAAAGCTGTACTGCACAATGCAAAAATATATTTAACTTCATCAAATGGTGCTGCCATGCACACGATTTCAAAGCAATGCAAAGGTTTAATTCTAGTGCAAAAGTTATATCGAAGCAAAGTTCAATTATATCAATGAAGTGTTTTCACTACGTCTCACAACAAGGGCGCCTGTGACTATATATATCGAGAGCACTGCGAAACCGGCAACCTATCACGATGGTTTAAAAAGTCCAGTGAAAGATCAAATACATGATGCCAAAGGTACGCATGCTTTTCTAACGCATGCATTTTTCAGCACGATTAAGTTCTAGTACATTCCACAATCAAGCATAGCCAATGTTGCCAGACAGCTCCAAAGTCTGTTCGCCGATGCGATTGTGGAAAAATGAATACAAGTTTCAAAGAATACCAGCGGTAAATAAGACTGTTCATGAAATATCTACAAACAAAGGAAGAGATGTTCGGGTTTCGTATACCTATGTTCGAACCAAACAGTGTCGTGCTGTGCAAATAGACTTTATTTTATGGGTGCTGCGTGAATGGTTGCAAATTTAGTCATGGCGAATGTCAAATGAAAAGGGAATATTAAACGTATTGGTATAGACATAGAGATTAACTATTACTACTAGAGAGGAACTGCCTATTCAAATGTTGTGACCACTTGAAGTTGATTAGCTGAAACCTGGCTTTTTTCGAGTCAGAAAAATGAGCCGTGATCGCTCGTGAACTTAATCTTTTGATAATAAGTTCTCGGAAGGCCTGCTGAAGATAGGGTCCCATAAACCGCAGAGTGTTGTGGGAATGACCTAGGACCCTAAACAGATGATACAGATGACAGTAAAAGCGCTAAAAGACTGGCAGCCTAAAACGCCAAAGTCCAGAAACTAAAACGTCTAAACCCTAAAAGCCCAAAAGGCTACGTCAAGGTAAAGATAAGAAGAAAAAAGCGTGGGATGAGGTAAATACAACGTTTCGGTCTTGGACCGTCGTCAGGCGAGGGGCGAGGACCCCTCGCCTGACGACGGTCCAAGACCGAAACGTTGTATTTACCTCATCCCACGCTTTTTTCTTCTTATCTTTACCTTGACGTAGCCTTTTTGGGCTTTTTAGGTTTAGACGTTTTAGTTTCTGGACTTTAGCGTTTTAGGCTGCCAGTCTTTTAGCGCTTTTACTGTCATCTGTATCATCTGTTTAGGGTCCTAGGTCATTCCCACAACACTCTTAATCTTTTGGATAATTCTTGCATGAAAATGACAGTTTGATTCATTTTTATCGGTGTAAAAACTTATGTTCAAGTAACTCGTGCATTACATTTTCTGGAAAAGTTCATAACCGTATAATTATTGTTTTCTATGACAAATTAATTAGCTTATTTACTATTATAAAAATATATAACTAATTGATTAGCTTGATGAATTATATTTATTACGCCGTTTTTCCCGACCGTCACAATCGTCGCACACTAGTTTGAACGACCATTGCACACTAGTTTGTCTGCATTGTAGAACGAGTGGTGACTTAATAATAATAATAATTTTTGGGGCTTATATACGCACCTACTGCTAGGCTCATATGGCGTCACCATCTCTTTCCCTGTTGGAAGGGTTTCTCGGGAGCCAGCTTGCTCCATGTTCAGAGAACGAGTGGTGACTTAATAAAGTCACATAATCCTGACGAACAGGATGCAAAAGTCCCTAGAACTCAGAGATAGCACCTCTCAGGCGGCATAGAGGTGATAGCAAAGCTCCTTTACCAGAACCACATCCGGAAGCAAATCCAAAATAATCGGATAACCAACCACAGCGACCATTTGTTATACATAAGCCTAACATCGGCTACTGGCCCAGTTCAAACCAACACAGTCGTCGGGGCGAGGTTATCCTCACCAGACTTAGGAATGGACACTCCAAATGAAATCCTATGAGCGTGCGGGTACCTGTGGCACAGGTTCCATGGAAAACCCCTATCACGTACTGATGAAATGTCCCAAAACCCTACTCGGCAATGATCACCTCGAGCTGCTTGACAAACTTGTCACCTTTTTGAGGGATGTTAGGGTAGAGCAGCTTATCTTAAAAACATCAATGATGACCGGCATGCCCTATAGCTCAAAACTGATAGCAGCCCCGCCTCTTTTAACAAACGCTTATGCCATAGACATCCCCCTGCAAAATTTTACTAATTGGTGCTGAAAACTTGGTTAAAATAGGCTATGATAGGTTAGAAGTAGAACATGATAGGCTTAGAAGTGCCACAGACACTGGCCTGTTCTGGCTTAGAAGTGGATAGGCTTAGAAGTGTCATTGCCCCATTCCTGTTTCCCCATGCATTTCCAGTTGAGAGGTCATGATTCGTACCTGACCTTAGGTTATTGATATTAAAATCCCGCAATTTATTCACGCCCTTCGACACGCCCTTCGGTGACCATATATTACACTATCATAAAGACCTAAGTGATGATGAAATTAATTCCCTATTTCGGATCGAAATTTTAAGTGTTAACCGGGACGTCGCAGAAACGAAAATCAAGGAATCCATTCTTATACGTGATCTTGAACCCAAAAAGAATACCATGTCAGCTTCTTGGCCTATCACCCACAAATCATATATATAATAATAATCACAAAACAAAAATCTAGCTGGTCTTGTGATGCGTGATATATGTAAAAAAAAGTTATATATAACTGTTTTAGGAAAGAAAATATTGATATGTATACTGTGTATGAATGCGTGTTTTAATTCTGCAGGATGAAGTGGTTGCTCCTAAGCGTGTGCTTGTCTTTTTGAATTTTTGTGCTCAAAAATGTATCATTGCTGAAGATGAATTGAAGTCGAAAGCTCCGATTATTACCCTATCTATTCTTTCAGTGTGAATTTAGATCTAAAATAAAAATAATAATTTGGCAGATAATGGTCAATTTCAACACCACTAAGCTCATACCCGCAACTTATGTTGTAGTACTCGGTGGGTGCATTATGTGGTATAAGTTTGAATTACTTATGCCACCTTAAACATTTTTTAAAGTAAGGCCACTTGACCTGCACTGGTGACCTGACCTGAGATGACCAACCTTAACATTTTGTAAAACGTTTCGAAATTGATCAAGGATAAGGTGGACCAAGTACAGCGGCGCTTCGCGCCACCGTTGTTTCGTGACGCCAGAAAAACCCGAGGGGGTGTTCAACCCCCACCGAAGCGAGGGTTACTCTCACTAACAATCCATCTGTTTTCTTATACTTATCTTTTCCTCTTTGCGGCGGCTGCCCAGCCGTTCTGGCTTAAATGGAGGAACTCAAGTCACATAAGCAAAGCTGACACTCGGTTAACTTGCAACAAAATTATAAATTCTAAATAATACATTTCAAGGTCCCCAGCTTTGGCGGTGGCAGGCAGTCTTGTTCACGCACTCCATGAGTTCAATATTCTAAATTATCACCTTTGGCTCAACCTCTGTCGTTGCTAAAACCATTCACTCGCATGTTCAAAAACATCTTGCGACCCATTACTTGAAATAACCTCCCCATTGCTTCGCGAGATTGACGTTACTCACCCTCACCCTCAAATTCTTACCGCTGGAAAAACCCGAGGGGGTGTTCAAACACCCCCACGGGGCGAGGGTTAATGGGCTCTCACAAGCTCAGCGCTCAGACCAGCTCAGGATACCCCCAGCGCCCATACCAGCTCAGGGCACCCCCAGAACCCAGATCCGCTCTTGGGCCCCAGATCAGTTCAGGGGCCTCAAGTCAGGCCAAGGGGCAAGATCAAGTCAGAGGCACTATATCAGCTCAGGGATCCCCTAACCAGGCCGGGGCCCATTCAGTCCAGCAGCCCCAGAGCTGCCCAGGGGACACCAGGTCGGCCAATAGGACACCAGATTGGCCCAAAGGGCACCAGATCAGCTTCGGGGAGAAGGAATCAGATCAGTGGTCCCAAACCACCTCGGGACCCAGATCAGCTCGGGGGCCCTTATCAGCCTCTGTAGGCCCAGCTCAGTTCAGGGCTTTAGAGCGGCTCAGGAAATCACGTAATCAACCCAGGAGGCCCAGGTCAGCTTAAAGGGCATCATACTAGTTCAGGGGCCACCACACTAGCTCAGAGGGCATTTGAGGGGTTGAGGAGGCAAAATGATGATTCATGAGGCACCAGATCAATCAAGGGGGCATTAGTTCAGCTCAGGGAGGAATATATCTGCTCCAGACATATTCCTACCTGGCACCAGACCAATCAGAGGCCAGAGCGGGGGTCTAGATCAGCTCAGGGTGCACCAGATCATCTAAGGATACATCAATAACCAGCTCAGGAGGCACCTGATCAGCTCAAGAGGCACCATATGGACTCAGGGGACAGTAGATCAACTCCAGGAGGCATGAGATTAGTCCAGGGGGCCGGATCAGCTCAAAGGGCACTAAAACAGTTGATAGGGCACCATGCTAGCTCGGAGGCATCAGACTAGCTCAGAGAGCATAATATACGTTGCAGAGGCACACTTATTTGCTCAGTGGGCACCAGATGAGCTCAAGGGGCACTAAAACAGCTAATAGGGCATCAGGCAATCTCGGAGGCCTCAGACTAGCTCAGAGAGCATAATATACGTTCAAGAGGCACACAGATTTTCTCAGGGCCATCAGATTGACTTAGGGGGCACCAGATTAGCTTAGAGGACACGTGATCAGCTCAGGGAACACAAGATCAGCTCAGGGTGCACAGGATCATCTAAGGAGACATCAACAAACAGCTCAGGAGACACCTGATCAGCTCAAGAGGCACCATATTGGCTCAGGGGACAGTAGATAAACTCTGGGAGGCATGAGATCAGTTCAGTGGGCCAAGATCAGCTCAAGGTGCAGTAAAACAGTTAATAGGGCACCAGGCAAGCTCGGAGGCATCAGACTAGCTCACAGAGCATAATATGGATTCAAAAGGCACAATAATTTACTAAGTGGGCACCAGATTGACTCAGGGGGCACCAGATTAGCTTAGAGGCCACATCATCAGCTCAAGGGGCCAATACCAGCTCAGTGGGCACCAGATGAGCTCAAGGGGCACCAGATTAGCTTCGCCCGTACAATTATGAGCGACGATGAGGCAATAGCTGGAAACAGATTACGTGCCTATACTCTTCCCGGGTGCTTGGAAAGGCGACAGAATGCCCTTGCTGACCAAAAAAGGCACCCAACTGTCAAACACCAGTTTTATCACAAAGTGCCCCCCTGGCTGCGCCCCTGAATTGAGCCTCAACTGGCAGAATACCTTCAGCACGCGTGCGAAATAAACCAAGGGTTGTCGACAGTCGCCACCCAAAGAATGGCGAAACAATGCGGTGCAGAGGACGAATTGAGAATCCACGATGCCAAAAATTAATTTAATAATTGTAATAATTAATAATTTCTGTGAACCATTTACTAATGCTGAAAAAATTTCGAAGTTACGTCTGTGATTTTTGCGCCGCTTGGTCACATTGTAAGAAATACATTGTAATGATTGCTCCCCCAGTTTACATCTGCAGTTCTGTTTCACTATTGGTCGGCTCCCCAGTGTTGTGCCTGCTCAGGGTTCTTTCTTTTAGATGGCTTTCCTGTCATTGTGAGTTACTTTCAATATCAGCGGGCCGTGACCAGCATACATACGTCGATATTAGATGCCCTTGCAATTTACAATCTATTGCCACGGGGATGTAATTAGGAGGTCCTCCCAGGCAGGCGTACCACGGTACGTCATGGTACTATGGCACAAGTACTATGTCGGGGAAAAAGTACTGTGTACGTACTGGTGTACGAAGATGTGTTAGCTGGACCGTCATCCATCCATCATCTGTTTGCCTGAACAAAGCCACAATTTTCCACCCCTGGGGAAGACTTCTGACTCGACTGCCCGAGCGGACGCATCTCTGTGGTCTGGCGACCACTGAAGGCTGACAGTCACTTAACACGCGCATTGACGGGGTCTGAGCCACCTTCGCATTGACGGGAGGGGTACCCGCCCCCCTAAGATCTCGAGAACCACGGTAGGTAGCGAAAAACGGTAAACGGCGTTGGGCTGCCCATCCACTTTTCCATCGAAAATATTTGAACCATTTTTTTGTCAGGTCACATTTAAGGTCACGAGAGGTCAAAACATGCCGTCATAGGGACAACATGTAAATTCAGTTTTTCGGCCATTACATCTGAACAAGTAAAGATAGAGCAAAACGACTAAAACCATATGAATCCTCTCAGCAAGCCGAATCGAATGATATATAATTTGACCTTGCTAGGTCAAATCAAGGATTTGACCTGACCTGAGGTCAGGTCAGGGTCAAATTATATAAAATGCATATCATTAGAACTGCAAAGCCCAGGCGAGTCTAATGCAGCTAAAGTAAATGCTCTATCACTATCCGTTACTAAGTTATTCCGTAAAAAACATTTTTCCCATGTATTTCCAATGGAGAGGTACCTGACCTTAGGTCATCGATATCAAAAATACCGGAACATATTTTAGAGAACTCGGTAGGGCCATTATGTGATATGAGTTTCAATCGGATAAGTTCACTTTGCTCCGACTTATGCTATCTTAAACTTTTTTTGAGGTCGGGTCACTTGACCTGTACTGGTGACCTGACCTGAGATGACCTAACCTTAAAATTTTCACAGAAGTTTTAAAAATAATGAGGAAAAGGTATGCCAAGTACGGTGGCGCTACGCGCCGCCGTTTTTCTCCTATCTCCGAAAAACCCGAGGGGGCGGGTACCCGCCCCCGTCAATGCGCGTGTTAAGAACTTTGATTCAGGCCCCGAATGGATCGGCGTCGTTTCGGCCTAGCACGATTTTTCTGGTGTGTGCTATTTTGTCTCCATACAGACAGCATGGGTATACATTTAAATAAACAATCTAATTTCAGTTCAATATAACACCGATTAGTGAACATAAAATTGTTTGGCCCACGATGGTAAAGCAGACCACTAGACAGAAAAAAACGACACCGTACTCCAAGAAGAGGAGAACCAAAACACAACACGAGAAAACGGGACACAAAGTGGACTAGCACAACCGAAGACCAACACCAACCAGTACCACTGACGTTGTCCCGGTACAAAATATTTCTGACGTTTAGTACATGTTTTTGATCTGTTTTATAAGACAATATTCGTGCACTACAACTTTCCCCGTGACCAGTAATAACTTATCCAGTAGTGGGGGTATGCTGAAAATGTTGACTTTGTTTCACTTTTACAATTAGTATATGTTTTTCTTCAAACCGAAAAGAAAATAATAGATATAACAGATAAAAAATGAATGAGCTATCAAATAAAACTAGCTTTATACATATCATAAGGATATTTTGGAAGATACAGCTTTTGGAAGATACCCAAGAAAACTGTATCATATGACCCCCTCCTCACCTAACGAAATTTTCAAAAATAGTCTAAGAAATATTCGTCCCACAAACATATGATTGAGGCGATGAAGGACGATGAAGTGTTGTTTCTTTCTCCCCATATCCGGCTTCTCATCGCATAATCATGGCATTTCCCACTGGCTACCCTGTACAGACAGAATTTAACCCGCGCCCCACCGGGGTCCGGCGCCACCTTCGCCCCACCGGGGGCCATCGATGGCCCCCTCTAACTCCGAAAATATGGGCGTTAGCGCAAATCTGCAAAGTGCAATAGAAAGCTCGCGTGAATTCAGTAAGAAATTACTTCGCATGTTTTAGTGCTCAGGTCAATGGTTTGACCTCCAGAGGTCAAATTAGGTCAAGATCGGCTATTTTCACTCAAATATGCAATGATTAAGCAAACTGGGCATAACTCTTATGTCATTAGAGCTATTGAGGCCTGGTAAAGTACATTTGATAGCAAATTGCCAGTACTTTTTCCGCTATGTGGAACGTAAAGACCTCCCGCCAGTGGTTTGAACTCCAGAGGTCATCTCGTGACCTAATATGACCTGAGGTCACGAAAGGTCAAAAAGTGACCTTGCCGTATATCAAATGAAAGCCAGTGACACGACAAACACGATGGTGTTTGTTTCACCGCTCTAGCTCAATTAGATCAAAAGTTATAGTCAAAATACTGTTTTTGACCACTGGTGACCTTGGATGACCTTGGAAAAGTCAAAGGGCAAATATGACCCCTGGGATCCGTGAAAGGGTGTCCAAAAACGTTGTTATGAGCAGTCTGAGTATTTGCAATCATTTTTGTGGCTTTTATATCATGAAATAGCTTTTCCCCATGCTTTTCCAATGGGAGAGGTCGCCTCGTGACCTGACCTCAGGGCACGAAATCGAAAAATCCCGGATATACACCTTGTAGACCCTGGAGGGGTCATGAAGTGTAGGAAGTTTCAAATCGATCAACTTTGAAATGTAGCTCTTACAGAGCTCTAAAGGTGAAGTGAGGTGACCTTGGTTGACCTCGTCTGGTGACCTGACCTTGGGTGACCCGGGGTAAAAATTTCAGGGATGATGGGAAAATGATGCAGTGAGAGGTAGAGCCCTCAACCGCGGTGCTGCGCCTCGTCGTTTTTCTGCTATCCCGGAAAAACCTTAGGGGGGCGCATCGATGGCCCCCCGGTGGGGCGAGGGTTAACCTGTATGGCCTTGTTTTACCTTGAATATATTGACCTAGGTCTATGAAAATTGGTTTTAAGGTAGAATACCTTAGGCTCCACAAACACCGAAACGTTTATTTTCCTAGACCTCTTGGGTTTCGCACTGTCAATGTCACTGATGCCAAGTAGGCCTGCACAAAGACGACACACAGACATATTGGATCTCAAAATTCTGATCTGATACGGCATTTCGTGTTGAGCGCCACAAATTACCTTAGCGACGGACTATTTTGTATTGGATCCACGACAAAAGTTAAATTTTGTTGACCAGTGTTATTTGGCTTAAGTAATGAGTGATCTGACGGCCATCATTGCAGGTGAATGAATGCGTCTGTACAGGACAAAGTCAGTGTCAGTATTGAAGTCATCTCAATGTATTCCCTTATTCTCCAATGATTATACAAGGCACCAGGAGTGTGGAATTATACCCATTTGTGGGTGCCCGACCACCTCCAATGAACCGTGGAAGCAGTGGTAAAAGTGGTAAAACATCCTTCATTTCAAATACTACCTTATTGGTGAAATGTAGTTCAACCGGCCTGTGAGAGGGCTAACCACATGATACATTTTGCTATTTATTTTCAGTAGTGGCTCTCGATATTGCTTCAAATTTTCCCAACCCTAATTATTAAAAAAACACCAATCAAAAGCCTTTCGAAGTGGCTTTTGAACTGGGATCTGTGTCAGCTATGAAATGATCACCTTTTAAAAATATCATGTGAGGTAACCTGTTCAAGTGACCAAGTAGAATGCGTTATGATTTCAGGGCATTTTTCGCATATATGAGCAGAATGAAATTACTTCCTGGGAATGAAAGCCTTTCAGGTGCTTTTTTTACATTGTATGAATCCTCTCAAACGTGTGCTGTGCTGCACTGGGTCACCTTGTATTGATACTATTTTTCAATCTCGGGGAACGATGATTGTGTGAGTTAGTGGTGCTTAAAGGATAAGTTATACTTGTTTCAATTGTTGGTAAAGTCGCGATATCTTTGTAAATTTTCGTTTAAGGCTGCAAGGGCCATTACTAACAAGTTCCTTTGCCCTCGTCTCCCTCGAAACAATGGATCCTTTTCTATCACTTTTAAAGGTGGCTATTTTTATTTTATAAATCTTGTTCAAGTTGTTGCCAGTTCAGTTTTAGAAGTCGGAGTCTCACTAGAGTCATCAAGGGACTTTTTACAGAGACCCAATTCCACCACCCAAACGAGCAACTCCCACGATGAAGGGTTGATTAAGGAACCAAAGTTGAACGTCCCACAAGGCATAACGACGGCCATCTACCGCAGGTCACCCCCTCACCAGTCAGTTGCCAGCTGACCTACGGTATCTACGGTACCTACCATCTGCCAGTTGACCTAAATTATTTTGCCAGAAGTAAAAAAAATGTCGAGTTAGAGGTAGATGAAGTAATGTGCTGCTTCGCGAAGGTGTTGTTTTACTACCTGTAGAAACCTGAGCATGCCGGTTGCCCACCCCCTCGTGTGGGCGCGTGTTAATTTTCATAAATCCTGACACTTGCACGACTAAAATTTCGTAAAGACAATGCAATATGATTGCAAGCAACCGATTAAAAAAGTAATCGCTTTGTTTGAGGTGTTAAACATAAGGCTGTACTACCGCAGTAGTCAAAAACCGTCTGCATACCTACCTTAGGTGCTGAAAATTTGGAATTTATAGCAAGAACGCATTTTTGTAATTTTTCTATCGAAAAATATTTTATGAAGCAAAACTTTTGAGGTGTCTAAAAGGACCATTTCAACTGCAAGAAGGTCAAGCTAGGTTAAAAAGGTCAAACGAATTAGAAGTCAAAATTTTTAAAATTTTGAAATTTTATTTTTTCAAAATAATGTATAGTTCAAGACGAGTTCAATGGCATACAAAACGTGTTAATCAAGCAATGCGTTTTGGAATTATGAAGCATCAAAGATGAGTCTACAAGGTGACCTCCCGAAAATGCCTCGGGCTATATCTCGGTCACCGTTGGTCGGAGGGGGCTAGCATTCTCACAAGCGTGTTCCTGGCCCAAAACTACACCGGAGACAAAGTTTCAGATTTTTTCTAGACATGATGGTGTCAAATTGAAATATTTTTGGTCGTTTTGTCCTGGAATGCCCCAATATGTTAATTTTCCAATACATCTTCCAATTGTACCTACCTTTTTCTCGCGTATGCAAATCCGGACAGCGTCATTCGTACCAAAGATATTAAAAATAATGATTTTATAACCTTTGACTTTACTTGTTCCCAATTTTCCAAATCTGTGCCCCATTTCTGTACCATATAAAAATATGAGTGATGTTAACCCGGGAGTGATGGCCCATGGTAAACAATTTCAAGGATAGTGGGAAAATGATCGGGTGAAAAAAACCTTAGAGGGCCATCGATGCCCCCCCGTGTGGCGAGGGTGAAGAAGCCACATTCTTTCACCAGCGCCGATTCCAGCAAGGCGGAAAAATACTCCAGTTGCAAGCTGGTCTCCGTGAATAGGATTGGTCACCATGACAACGTCGGATTGTTAATTCCCGCCAGGGTGGGGGGGTCTGTGTTTGAAAACCCTTGGTTTGTCCAGGGGCACTAAAAAAACGGTGAAGCGAAGTGCTGCCGTACTTAGCACACCTTATCCAAATTCGATTCCGCGACCTTCCCCATAATTTTAAGGTTGGGACATCTCAGGTCAGGTTACCAGTACATGTCAAGTGACCTCACCTCCAAAAATGTTTAAATGGCATAAGTAAGAAAGGGGCGAATCTATCGAATTGAAGCGCATACCACATAAAGGGCCCGCCGAGTACTACAACTAATTTCGGAATTTTTCAGATCGTAGACCTAGGGGCAGGTGCGGATAATGACATCTCCATTGAAAATGCATGGGGAAACCGGAAGTCGGCCGAAAAATTGAACTAATTTTGTAGATACCGCGTGTAATACCTTCGTATTCTTCAAAACATAGTATCCTAGGCCCCTTTATAGGTTCATGCTGCAAGTTTGAACCTGTGACCTTAGAGGTTATCTGGGGCTATCCACTGCAGGTTTTTCAGACTTGTGTTAATAACTTTGCACAAAATGATGAAAAATATTTTATGTTCAAATCATTACGTTTAGAATGTTATTGCGAGTCGATTTATATGCATATTGATTCTGCTAGGCTAGATGGTGACCTTGGCAATACCTTAGTTCAGGTCATTTTATGTTTTGGCCTAGTACAATAATATTATACATCATCCAAATGGCTGTAACGAGAGAAAGTGAACTATGCCTAAAATGATTCTAACTAAATTCTGTCAGACGCTAGAGACCATAAACTCTTCTCTATCGTGCTACATTCTTTGACCTGTCATGAACTCAATATTGACCTCAGCCAAAAAGTGGCTGATGATTATGGAAAAGGTATGTGGACGACACATTCGTAATAGTCAAAACCTAATAAGTTGAGCCCCTACACCAACATTTGAACTCCCTTTTACACAACATTAAGTTCACATCAGAGAGAAACCGAAGGAATACTACCCTTCCTAGATGTTGCAGCACAAAGAAGAACAAATGGAACATTAACCACTAAAGTATACAGAAAACCAACCCACGGAGAAAAATATCTAAGCTTTCAATCACACCATAGCACACAACACAAAAGAAGCAGTAGTCAGGACTCTTATAAATAGGGGGAAAACCATCTCGTCAGAAGAAACAGACAGGACACACGAGATCAAACACGTAGAACAGGTACTACAGAAAAATCACTATCCCAAGACATTCATCAAAAACACACACAGAAAAATCCAACGCCAGGAATCTCGACATGAAAACAACCAACTAGAGAGAGGGAAACAAAGCCCACAGTAGTCATTCCATATGTCCGAGGTATTTCAGAACGTATCGTGCGCTTAATAAAACCATACGCCAAAACACAAACCAAACCGGCAACAAACCTAAAAATTATACTAGTAAAGCCAAAGGACAAAAGACACAAACACCAAAACAAAGAAGTAGTCTACCAGTACACATGTCAATGCGGAAAAACATACATAGGGGAAACGTGTAGGACCATAAAAACGCGACAACAAGAACATAAAAGAGCTATAGAAAACGAGGACCACAATCACTCTGGACTGGCTCAACACATTCTAAACACCGGACACAACATTAAATGGGATGACGTCAAAATCCTAGCGTATGAAAACCACTGGGAAAAATAAAAATAAAAGAAGGCATCTTCATCGCAAAAAACACAAGACAAACTACTAAATACAAACTCAGGCATTCCAATGCCAGAAATTTACCAGGTTCTTCGCTCTTCATAAAAAGTAATAGTAACAATGATAATAATAGTATTAGAACGATAACAATTAAAAAAGTATCTCAAGGCTGCATGTTCGTCAAGTATACCTGACACAGAACTATTATAATTACTAGTCATGAAATAACATTGGTTTGGAGCGTATTCTAATAAGTTTTCGCGGCGTTTGCAGCGACACCTTACCCGTCGGTCTTTGACGTAAGTGTATGATGCTCTAGAATTTAGCTTGATCCAGACTTTACGTAGGTGTATGATGATCTAGAATTTAGCTTGATCCAGACTTCACGTAGGTGTATAATGATCTAGACTGTAACCTTCCCGTGCGTGTACTGTATTTGCCTTTGTGACTCTTAACTCACTTAATTAAATTGTTGAACTTGTGTATTAATTATTCTTGGGCAAGAAATAACAAGTAGAATTTGAAGTTTTTAGCACGAGTGTGATCCGATGTTTTCTCAAACTTGTGTAGTATCGAATTAGGCGCTGGCTGAGCAATCTTTTCGCTGACGAAGATAGTCGAATGACCTTCGAAAGCTACGAAAATATAACTAAATACGACTGGTGTCTTAAATAACTTTTACAAGAACTTAATATGTCCCAGTCAAACACCATTTACCGCAACATAGTGGCTGATGTAGTTTCTTCATGAATTTCAATAGGCTATTCACCTGCTTTCGCGTTTTTTCGCTATCCCGTATAAGAGTCGAGTTCGAGGGGGATTGTTTGGACACCCCCTACCTGGGCGAAGGTGGCTCGGAGGCTCACCGGGGCATGGGTTAACGCTTGGTCAACTGTGAGTCAAGTGTGGTTGGTGTTGCTGGTCGAAACAGCCGCACTTTTACTTAACCCTCACCCCACCGGGGCCATCGATGGCCCCCCTACGGTTTTTTCGGGATAGCAGAAAAACGACGAAATGCAGGACCGCGGTTGAGGGCTTTATCTCTCACCCCATTATTTCCACGTCATCCCTGAAATTTTTTACCCCGGGTCACCCAAGGTCAGGTCACCAGGTGAGGTCAACCAAGGTCACCTCACTTCAACTTTTGAGCTCTATAAGAGCTACGTTTCTCAGTCGATTGATTTGAAACTTCCTACAGTTCATGGCCCCGCCAGGGCCTACAAGGTGTATATCCGGGATTTTTCGATTTCGTGGCCTAAGGTCAGGTCACGAGGTGACCTCTCCCATTGAAACGCATGGGAAAAAGCTGTCTTATGATCTAAAAGCCACAAAAGCGATTGCAAATGCTCAGCTTGCTCAGAAAAGCTTTCTTGGACACCCTTTTACGGATCCCAGGGGGTCATATTTTGTTTTTGACTTCTCCAAGGTCATCCAAGGTCACCAGGGGGTCAAAAACAGTATTTTGACAATAACTTTTGACTTAATTAAGCTAGAGCGTTGAATCAAACGCCATCGTGCATTTCTCATCACTAGCTTTCATTAGATATACAGCAAGGCCACTTTCTGACCTTTGATGACCTCAGGTCATATGAGATCACGAGGTGACCTCTGGAGGTCAAACCACTGGCGGGAGGCCATTACGTGTCACATAGCGGAAAAGGTCTGAAATTTGCCTATTCAATGTAGTTTACCAGCTCTCAATAGCTCTAATGGCATAAGAGTTATGCCCAGTTTTCTTAAGCATTGCATATTTGAGTGAAAATAGCATATCGTGACCTAACGTGACCTCTGAAGGTCAAACCATTGACCTCCAGATTTGTATATTACTCTTAAACATTCTAAATAATGTCTTACTGAATTCACGCGAGTTTTCTAATGCACTTTGCAGATTTGCGCTACCTCCCATATTTTCGGAGTTAGAGGGGGCATCGATGACCCCGGTGGGGTGAAGGTGGCGCCGGACCCCTGGTGGGGCGCGGGTTAAGCTCCCATTTAATTGCATATCAATACGGATACCAAAAACAAGGAATGGAAATGGTGTTCAAGATAACTACAGGAGACGAGGGCCTAGTGATAGGCACAGGAGCGGCGGAAAGTCTTGGTTCAAGGGGGCCATGAAATTTGTAACCCATTTCTTTCCAGTCAACGCCAGAGGGTTAATGTTAAAATTTACCATTTAAGGAGGAGCACCGTGCCCAGGTGCCCCACGTGTTCCGCCCCCAGTGGATAGGTAACTGTATATCAACACAGAGCTTCATATGCAGAACACAGAATCTGCAGTGATATAGCTGCGGAATGCTCTCGCAACATTGCGTTGAACTTATTTCCTTTTCTGAACATTTTTTATTTTTAGCTTTTCCCTATTTTCGGAACATACCTTTGTGGGAATAAATGGCATGTCAGCCCACCGATGTTCATAGCTAGGTGGCTGGGCTCCGAGCCCAAACGCCCGCCTACTTCCCACCGTTATCGCTTGTGGGGGGGGGCAAAACACTTATGTGGGCCATCCAATGCCCATACCAAAGAATGCAAGACCCACTCAAAATATCGCACTTCCGGGAACGTTTCAACACGCACAATTCTTACAATTGTTATCTGTTGACAATTTTCGTACAGGGGAATGCAGTGGCAGATAAAAAGGGGGGCTAGAGGGGCTCAAGACCCATCCCTGAAATATCATAGTACCTATAGTAAAGCATAGCAGGAGACTGTCCGAGGTAGGGGAAGACGCGAGTCCCCCAGCCCCCTCCAACAAATTTCTGGTTATATAAATGTTGCTGATACTGTTATATTTTTTTCTCTTTTTGCCATTGCCGTGTTTTTAAGGTGTCATTTCATGAAGTTAACCCGCGCCACACCGGGGGTCCGGCGTCACCTTCGCCCCACCGGGGGTCATCGATGGCCCCCTCTAACTCCGAAAATATGAGGGTTAGCGAAAATCTGCGAACTGTGTTAGAAAGCTCGCAAGAATTCAGTAAGAAACTACTTCGCATGTTTAAGCGCTCAGGTCAATGATATGACCTTCAGAGGTCAAGTTAGGTCACGATAGGCTATTTTCACTAAAATATGCAATGCTTAAGCAAACTGGGTATAACTCTCATCCAATGAGAACTATTGAGATCTGGTTAAGTGCATTGGATAGGAAAAGGCCAGACCTGTTTTTGCTATGTAGAACGTCATAACTCCGGCCAGTGGCTTGACCTCCAGAGGTCACCCAGTGACCTAATATGACCTAAGGTCACGAAAGGTAAGAAAGTAACCTTGCCGTATATCAAATGAAAGCTAGTAACGAGACATACACGATGGTGTTTGATTCGGCGCCCTAGGTTAATTAGGTCAAAAGTTATTGCTAAAATACTGTTTTTGACCCCTGGTGACCTTGGATGACCTTGAAGAGGTCAAAGAGAAAATATGGCCCCTGGGATCCATGCAAGGGTGTCCAAGCACGCTTTTCTGAGGACGCTGAGCATTTGCAATCTTTTGCGTGACTTTTTAGATCATAAGACAGCTTTTCCCCATGCTTTTTCAATTGGAGAGGTCACAAAATCGAAAAATCCCGGATAAACATCGTGTAGAACCTGGAGGGGTCATGAAGTGTAGGAAGTTTCAAACTGATCGACTAAGAAGTGTAGCTCTTATAGAGCTCAGAAGTTGAAGTGAGGTCACCTTGGTTGACCTCGCCTGGTGACCTGACCTTGGGTTACCCGGAGTAACAAATTTCAGGGATGATGGGAAAATGATGGGGTGAGAGATAGAGCTCTCAACCGCGGTGCTGCGCCTCGTCATTTTTCTGGTATCCCGAAAAAACCGTAGGGGCGGACCATCGATGGCCCCTCGGTGGGGCGAGGGTTAATACGCGCCCCACTGGGGTCCCTTGCATGACGCGCCCCGCTGGGGGCGTTTTTCGCCCCTCCCCCTCCGTATCTCGTTCCCCACGAAAGCTAAAGGAAAATTACGGGCGGCGTTGGAAAGCTCTTGACAAGACGAAGAGAATTTACAAGAATAATTTTTGTGTTAGGTCAATATTGAGGTCAGCATAGGTCAAAGAGTGCTCCATAGGCTTACAACAGAGCAGTGTACGTTTCCCTCTCTAGATCTGCCCCCAGTGGAGCTAGAGAAAATATTTATGCATCATTGGATTCCTCTCATCGCGGCAAATTGAATTATGTATAATATGACCTTGCTAGGTCAAATAGTCAAAATGACCTGACCTCGACCTAGGTCAGGGTCACAGAGTGACCTGGTATGGTCATGTTGCATATCAATCGACTCCCCGTGAAAATATAAACACAATGAAAGCAGAATGGGAGCTTTATCTCAATTCAGTGAGAAGTTATTGGCAAAAAAATCACTCTCTGCTCCCGTGACCTGATATGACCTTTGAGAGGTCAGATGCTCAAAAACTCAACTTTATGGTCAAGATCGTGGTATGAATAGACAGTTTGAGGATTTTCAGCCTTATCTATCTAGTTTTTCCTGAAAACGAGTCCATTCTATTTTTCACCACAGACTTATAATGGGGTGACCAAAAAAATTGACCCCACCTTAGGTCACCAATATCAAAATTCCGAGATAACAGATTTGTAGACCCCAATGACCTTATCATATTTTGGAAGTTTCAAACGGATCGGCTTGCTAATGTTCCCTGGGCGCTGCTTCAAACTCGTAATTTTAAGTTTTGAGGTGGGGCCACTTGACCCTGAATAGCACCTTGACCTGACATGATCTTAACTAAAAAATTTGGTCAGATGTGTAAAAGTTATCAGGAATAAGGTACCGTAAGTTTCGTTGTTCTGCGTCTCTTCGTTTTTGAGCTATCTTGGAAAAACCAGGAGGAGGGGGCGAAATTCGCCCCCCAGCGGGGCGAGTGTTAAGCGAGCTTATGCTTTACTATAGGTACTATGATATTTCAGGGGTGGGTCTTGAGCCCCTCTAGCCCCCCTTTTATCTGTCACTGCATTCCCCTGTACGACAATTGTCAACAGATAGCAATTGTAAGAATTGTGCATGTTGAAACGTTCGCGGAAGTGCGATATTTTTAGTGGGTCTTGCATTCTTTGGTATGGGCGTTGGATGGCCCACGTAAGTGTTTGCCCCCACAAGCGGTGACGGTGGAAGTAGGCAGGCTTTTGGGCTCGGAGCCCAGCCACGTGGTACTTCGACTGTCACCGCTTGCGGAGGGGGGCCCCCACGTGGGCCATCCAACGCCTATACCAAAGAATGCAAGACCCACTAAAAATCTCGCACTTCCGCGAACGTTTCAACACGCACAATTCTTACAATTGTTATCTGTTGACAATTGTCGTACAGGGATGCAGTGGTAGATAAAAGGGGGGCTAGAGGGGCTCAAGAACCACCCCTGAAATATCATAGTACCTATAGTAAGGCATAGCAGGAGACTGTCCGGGGTAGGGGAAGACGCGAGTCCCCCCAGCCCCCCCCACAAATGACTGGTTATCCAAATGTTGCTGATACTGTTATATTTTTTCTATTTTTCCATTGCCGTGTTTTTAAGGTGACATTTCATGTAGTTAAGCAAGCTTCGTCATTCATGAGCCGCGATTATTTTTGCACAATCCTAAGAACTAATGGTGACACATACAAAGAATAACGAATGTATTTGAGCAATATTTTCAAAGGGATATGCTAAAATGTATTAGAAACATCGAATAACTTTCCAGGTACAGGATACCACAACGCATGAGGACTAAATTCAATTTAGTCATAGCCTAGCGCTCATTTCGCTGTAGTTATAGTTGGGATGGAACGTGGGTGTTATATGGGCGCAACAGGACCACACTGTGCGCCCCTAGAACCCAAATAGCTACGGATGGAACAATAATTTGATTCATGGACTCATCATCCGAATTTAAACAGAGCGGGACTAATCAATACGATAATAAACAGCTCTTAAAAATTTCCGACGCGAATAGCCTTAGCAGGCTGAAGGTACATCGAAACACTCCCTGCTCACTGCACATTGAAATATACGGTGATTAGATTTCGTTTGAAGCTTCAGCAACCACTTACTCTGAGTGGACATTTCCCCTCAAATAATTGAACAAAATTCCTCTTCAGGTTACGTCTTCAACAAGTCAAATGATGAAAATAAATATCAACAATGTCAATGAATGTTCACACGCGCATTGACGGGGTGGGCGGGTACACGACCCCCTCGGTTTTTTTGGAAATATCATATAAACGGCAACGCTTAACGCCGCCGTACTTGGCAAACCTTTTCTCTGATCATTTTTACACTTTTTTGTTCCAAATTCGAGGGCTAGGTCAACTCAGATCAGACTAGCAGTACAGGGCAAGTGACCTGACCTTAAAGGAAGTTTACGATAGCATAAGTCAGAACAGGGTGAACTAATCCGGTTGAAACTCATATCACATAATGGGCCCACCGAATTCTTTAATATTTGTCCCGGTATTTTCTTATATCGATGGCCTAAGGTCAGATATGAGCCATAACCTTTTCATTGGATATACATGGGATAAATAGTTTTAACTGAATAACTTAGTAATGTATAGATATAAGGCGTTTATTTTACCTGAACTAGATTTTTCTTTCTTTGCGGTTCTAACGAAATGCATTTTTACCTAATTTGTCCTTGACCTGACCTCAGGTCAGGTCAAATCACATTTTGACCTGAATAATGAATCCAACCTCATCACTAATTATAACAACATTTAAGAAAACTGGTCATTTCCATGGCACTATGGTCTCCTCGCCAAGAGTAAACATAGTATTGGGGATTTAGGGCAGCTCTTGATATTGATTAACTTATACTTGCCAGGACGAAACCAGGGGGTAATGTTTGACAATAGCTCATTACCAACGTTCCCAACATCATCAAAACCATTCCTAATCTCATCTCCAGCATTATTATTAGCATCATCAGACAGGGGCGTAGGAACGGTTTGAAAAGTGGGGGGCCAGCCTTAGAGGGGGCCCGCCTCAAGGCGGGCCCCAGCCCAAGGGGGCCCATAATGAGGAATAATTTTTGATAGCTCGTATGGTTTTAATAAGGCACGCATGCACACTAGGTTGTCAATATATGAAAAAGTGTCGTATTCCGTTGACCATATGAGCCCTTTGAAACATATTTTTTAGTTCAGATTCTGTTTTAATGCATCCTCTTTGGAAGCAAAGAAGCCTGTGATATTTATATTCCTTTGGTATTAAAACTCGGAAATTTTCTCTACCGAGAGAATTTGACCGCACTGGGAAAGGCCAGACTTGCGTAGGCTGCTGTTCTAGTGCGCCATCAGTGTCATCGTACGATGTAGTAGAGATTGGCGCTTGCAAACTGGATTGGTCACCAGAGGTCTGCATGCAATAGGAATGGAACGCAATGGGATAGGATTTTGCAGAAATTGAACGGAATGGGACGACATTTCCCAGGGCTCATTAGGAACATGGCGGAATGGAACAAAATTTCGGCCAGATTTCAAGGAAAAATGATGGAATGAGACGGAATGGGACGGAATTTATTGACATTTTAGGGATGGAATGGATTGGAACAGAAAAAAACTGAAGTGAACGGGATGGAGGCTGAAAAAGCGTCCCATGCAGATCTCAGTTCCTCTATGCGTAAGTTCTTCTATGTGTCCTCTGCCGATAACCCTATACTCATATTTTTTAAAGAAAATCGGAGACAAATGTGCAAGGCCTGTGCTGAAATGTCGTGGAATGCCCTCCCCTTTACGTACTTTAACCCGTACGAACTTTTCTTTACGAAGTTCTTACATTACGAACATTTTACCCATACGTACTTTAACCCGCACGAACTTTTTCCATACGAACTTTTCCATTACGGTTATTATACACGTACGTACTTTATCTCTACTTACTTTAGCCATACGTCCTTCTGCGTACGTACTTTAGGCATACGAACTTCTTCCTTACGTACTTTGGCCTGCAACCCTAAATCTGCCTAGCTATATTTCGATACCTAAGATGCAGAGTTCCAGTATGAATGCAAGTGCATTGTACTTGATGGCCAGCTTTGTGATGCCGAGGAGGTGTGGGCATGGTATTATAGTGATTAGCAACCTTGCTTTCCACGCGGCCGACTCGGGTTTACGGCCCGGTAGATTCCTTGAGCAAGGAGCAATTTTACTACCAAGAAACCCCTCCAACAGGGAAAGAGTTGGCGACGCTATATATCCCTGGGAGTTCGTGCGTCAATAAGTCCCAAAAATTATTTATATTATGCCGAGGAGGTCCAGCTTTGATCCTGAGCACCAGTTGGATGTGCTATACCCTTTGGCAGATTAATCCATCCCTCCTCTCAGCATTGCAGACTGAACTGGCTCCAGCTGTCACTTCATTTACAGCTCTCTCTATCGCCTATGTGTGGGCGGCAGGGGAAGTACTCTACCTTCATGTGCTTCCCCATGGACTCTAGCGACTTGAACTTGGTCAAGCTGCAGGCCATGATAAACTCGGTGGTGGCCTCACGGTCGATTGTAGTGTTGAGGGCAGAAGCCTGTGTGTTGAGGCAGGACATGATCCGCAGCCTGAGGGAGGTGTTCTCCTTCTGGAGATGATCTTGACAAAGACGAACTTCCTCCTCCTCGCTGCAGAGCAATGTCATCAGGATCGCCTCGGTGTGAACGAACATTGCAGAGGAGCACATAGCGGGCATGACATTAAACTGCACCACCTTGGGCTGGGTACGAAGGCAGGAGAGCTCAACATGACTTTCCGAGGGCTGTCTAGCCAGTCGTTGCTGGTCTACACCTGTGGCCAGTAGGGAAAGTAAAGCTCTATAATGATAGCGACGATATCCTACCAAGTTACAATTTCCCTACTGATTCCAGATGAAGGTTATCAACAACTTGGTAGACGGTCCCAGAAACGTCCTACCCTAGCTCTCATGCCTCGGGATCCAGCCCCAGATGGTGCAATTGACTGTCATGCCGACCGTGTGCTCCTCTAAATGGTTCGTTCACTCCGAGGAGATCTTGATGAACAAGGCATGTTGTGCAGTGAGGAGAAGGAGAGAGGACCACCTTCCACAAGATCATCTCCATCAGAGGGGAGCAGGAGGTGGGGAACACCTCTCTCAGGCTGCGGACCCTGCCTTACGTAACATACAGATGACCACTCTCAAAAATATAATTGACTGGGATAGGGTCACCGAGCCTATCATCACCTGCAGCTTGATCAAATCCAAGTTTCCAGGGTTCATGAGAAGCCCAAGGAGGCAGAGCACTTCGTCTGCCACACGCAGGCCATGGCTGTAGCTGCCACGTCTGTAAAGCAAATGACAGCTGCCAATTATGTCTGTCGTGCTGGAAGAGGAATGGTTTTATCTGGCGATGGGCCCAGCACACCAAACTGATGCTCAGGATCAACAGCAAGCAGGACCTCCTCGGCATCACAAAGTTGACGATCAAATAGATGGAATAGCTCGTCTCGTTTGAGTCATGAACTAGGTGATTCAAAGCTACCTAGGCATAGAGAAGCGTGGTCGTTTGATATCAGGGCACTGTCTGCGCTTTTCTAAATACTTTTTTTGGTAAATGCGATAAAAAAGCCGAAACATCTGCAAATAGAAAGAACAATGCTCTCGGTGAAAGTTGTTTGAATGCCCCCAGAAAACTATAAATGCATGTTTCAGTCGAAAACGGGATAGGTAAGAAGACCTAGACTGTTGTTGGCTTTGATTATTGTTCATTAGACCATAATAGAACTGGAAATCATGGGGTAAAATCTCATTTTTAGATTTTCCATATATTGACACAACCTGATACACACTGGCATGCACCAGGTATTTCCATACATGACTTCTTACGTTATTTTCCGCTGTTTCCTTTCATTGAATAGTTTCGTGTTGTTGTTTTTCCACTTCGTAGTAGAAGACGGCTGGCCTCGTCACGCCTTTCGATGGCTCAGGGACGACTGTTGCTCGGCATTTGGTGCGGGATGCGTGTCCAATGCATGCTTTGTGTTGGGATTGATATGAGATGGAGTTTGATCAGGTCCAGTTCTCGGGGCTCATTTGGAAACACTCGGGTAGTAGGTGCCTTGGCCTTTTTCACGAACCTCTCCTCCTCCAGGGGCTTGCACGCGGCGTACTACGGAACTGGAACTTTCCCAAGCAGGCTATCGGGCCCGTTTGGGTTTCTTGTTCTATGTAACAGTTGCTGATATTTGTATATTCGTTGCGGGGGCCACCACAAAAGGGGGGTAGTATCCCCCTGACCCCCGGTTCCTATGCCTATGCCGCCCAGCGGCCGCCAAATTATCTTGGAGGGCCCCAAGGTCCAGACTATGGCTCATGAACCTAAATTAGTCAGCTCAGGGGGCCCAGACCAGTGCATTGGCCTCGGGACCAGCTTATCAAGGGACCCCAAATAATCACAGGGCCCCTAGAAGTTCAGCACAGGGGAACCCCAGATTCGCACAGGGTGCCAGATTAACTCAGGGGCCCGGTTCAGCTCAGAGGTCCCCAGGTCGGCTTATGTAGGGTCTGAAAACAGCTCAATGGGCTTGTTCAAGCTCACGGATCCCAGCTTAGCTCAGGGACACTAGAACAGGTCAGGGGCCCCAGACCAGCCCGGGGCCCTTTTTCAGCACAGGGGGCCCTGGATTAGCTTTGGAGGCCCAGCTCAGCTCAGGGGCCCCCAGATCGGTTAATAAAGGGTCCCGTCTCATACCAGCTCAGGGGGCTCCATTCAAGCTCACGGCCCCAGCTTAGCCCAGGGACCCTAGAAGAGTTCAGGGGCCCCCATAACAGCTCAGAGACCCCAGTTAAGCACAGGGGGTACCCAGATAGGCTTAGGGTCCCAGATCAACTTAGGGGGGGGCAGGGTGGCTTATGTAAGGTCTCAGAACAGCTCAAGAGGCCATTCAAGCTCATAGCCCTCAGCTCAGCTCAGGGGCCCCAGACCAGTTCAGGGGCCGCCCAGTTAAGCACAGGGGTGCCAAGACTAGCTTAAAGGGACATTGTCGCAAAAAATTTTATTGTGGCTTCTTAATATTTGAAAAATCCTGATTCTGGTACCGTCAATCGTTTCTTTATCTTCAGCGAAATTTTTGGAGGCCACTCAACAATTATTCAAATTTGTTAACAATATCAATAATAGGTTGTAACCTGCTCTTCACCTCTATTCTATCAATCAAAGTTTTAAGTTCTAGAAATCATTTTTTTTGCCGTAGAAAATGTTTTGACGATGTATTATTATTCAATTTATTTTTATTAAGCCCCAAAAATACAAAAATTACATTAGTTTGTCCAAAACATTCAGCTTGAGAAAACTAATCAGGGAAGTTTTAAACTCGGCCAGATGTCGAGCAGCGGGGCTGGTATAGTGGCCTCCATTCCCGACTCTCACACGGGTAATACGGGTTCGAATCTAGGTAGTGGAAGTTTGTACTGTAAAAACAATTTTTCTGGTTTTCTTCTTGATTGTTCATGCGTACTAATGGATGAAACATAGTCAGATCCATAATTTCCGATCGGGGGGTAACTTCCGGGGAGGGCACCATCCGGACCAGGGGGCAGAGGTGCAGAAACTTACCAACTCGGCTACTGGAGTTTGTGACACATTTACGAAAATCGAGGTGCATAAGTGTGACAAAATAGCGATCGTGACTGTATGGCTCAAAATCAAACCACATATTTTCGAAATACAGAATGTAGCGCGCAGCGATTATTTTAATTTAGCAACTCTGTTCTTCAACTGCACAGCGTACCATCAGTGATACAATATTGGTACTGTGTTCAGTTTCTACTAAAACGAGGGACCCCCGCTGCAGAAAACCCGGAAACCGCTGTCACAGTTGCCAGATTTTAACATGCAGCCCAATGGTGCCGATTGTTAGTAGTTGCCAGAAAGTTGCCGCCTAGATGCCCGAAATGTGAGTCATTTTTTTCAAGAAATACACGATTTTGGGCATATCTAAGGCATTACAGGTAACGCAGATATGTTAGCAAGTACTTCTCTGTCCATTTTGTCAGGTTAAACAATATTTAAAGTTTCAGTCTCTTCGATTTAGCGGTCCCTATTTCTTTGAATTTAATGTTAAGTACGCCTAAAAGCTACTAATAAAAGTACTAAGTGAGTGAAAAAATAAACATAGCTGGGCAGCAATTCTACTTAAACTGCGCAACAGCGACAAGACAAGTTAGAAATGTTTATGTGATGTAGAGCCTGCCAAAAATTTAAACAGCAGGCGGGAAGCCACTTATTTTGAGGGCATATTTATTAGGTATATTTGAGATAAGTGCAGGCTAAAACTAGCTAGTATAAACATTGCTGCCCATGGCTAATCTAAGATGAATGTAGGCTATTGTAAGACTGGTGCACTTTCCCATATCAAGCTTGGTTTTTCATTCCTTAGCCTGCTTGTGCCTTGGCTTATTTGTGCCCTAGATTGGTTAGATAGATTTGGAGCTGGAGGAAGTTGGGAGAATTGGCGCCAGCAACAGGCTGGCAACAACAGTGATTCAGGTGAATTTTCATGATCAAATTAACATATCAATATTGTACAGATAGCAAATGTGTGCTAATGCAGTCCTCCACAAAGTGTTAACACCCACACTGGAGAGGGGCCTGGCCCTAACGTGCACTGGAGTGCACCCCTTCTTATCTCAGAAAATCACAGCAAATCTCAGAAAGAAATAGACTTCGAAAAACGCTGGTTGGGGGTGTGTTGCTTATGTGTGAAAGAAGTTCAGTGGGGGGGAGCTGTGATCAGGGTTCCCAATTGTGTGTAGGTATACGCTCCCATTCATATATTAGTTCTCAATAATAATTATTTTCATGATAATTGTCACATTCAATCATGGAGAAATGTACCATAATTGGAAACACTCCTTCCAAAAATGGAAACTTCTTCAAAAAGGGAAATGCATGCCATTGGGGAAACTGCAGTCAGAGTTGCCAATAATAGTTATAATCCCAATACTGGAAACAATGATCCATAATTGGAAATTTTCCTTCCAAAAACATAAACATGATCTAAAAATGAAAACACAGTTTACTACTTTCATGAGGTAATGGCTTGGTGCTTGAACCTTGTCTGTTGCAAAAAGTAAGAGACAGGTAGATGACATTCAGCATATTGGAAACAGTATTCAAGTACACAATTATGATTTCCAGCTTTGTGTGACAGAGGAGGCATACGTCGCATTGAGTTTGTGACAGCCAGCATACTTTCTGCACCTCTGCCAGGGGGGGCCACCTTTGACCGGCAAAACCTATCAGATGGACGCTAAATCCTATCAGTGTGCGCCGATTTTCGCATCCTGGGGGGAGGGGATGGGACGCGACATTTTAGGGTTCACCGAGAGTTGTTCAGAGAGGGGAGGGGGGGCACGTGCCCCCTTTGCCCTTCTGGATCCTCCTATGGGATGAAGTAAATATTCTAAGGACAATTTCTTCTGGTTATCCCTCCGTCCGGGTAGTTGAGGGAAAGGGAATATTAGCCCCAAATATTTTTCTAATCTGACCGGCGTACCAAACTGGGACCGGCTTGTCTCCATATCCCTCCAATGGTTCTCAGTCCGTCGGATTTACCTCTGTTGGAGACCAATTCCCCTGTTTTCTGACCACCGGGACACGCTGTTTGTCATTACAAAATGTCTTTTGTGTCCTTTGCTGGAGGCCATTCTTGAAGCCTGACCGGTTTTGGTGCAAACCAGGAACCAGAAATCGACCCAATAAAAAAGCAAGGGTGGCTCTTTGAGATTAAATGTGTTAGTCCCTAAATTAATGTGTCTCGAGATTAATTAATCGTTTTAACACGCGCATTGACGGGAGGAGGGCACCCGCCACCCCCCGTCTGGTTTTTCGGATAGAATATAAAAACGGCGGCGCGTAGCGTCGCCGTACTTGGCATACCTTCTCTCATCATTTTTACAACTTTTGTCAAAATTTTAAGGTTAGGTCATCTCAGGTCAGGTCACCAGTACAGGTCAAGTGACCTGACCTCAAAAAAAGTTTAAGATAGCATAAGTCGGAACAAAGTGAACTCATCCGATTGAAGTGATCTGACAAAATGGTTAAAATATTTCGATGGAGAAGCGTATGGGCTACCCAACGCCGTTTACCACTTTTTCACTACCTACCGTGGTTCTCGAGATTTTAGGAGGGAAGGTACCCGCCCCCCCCCGTCAAAGCGAAGGTGGCTCAGAGCCCCGTCAATGCGCGTGTTAATCTGGTTAAAACAAGGAGATAAAACGTTAATCCGTACGAGATAAAACGTGTTCGAGATTAAATGTGGCGGTGTCCCAGGACGGAACACCCTAAAAAGACCGTCTGGGCCTTTCACGGCAGGAGAGTGTGGAGGCGGGGGCCTGCGCACTGGCCACTCCTTTCTCCTGTGCAGCTACCGAAAGAGGATCGGCCTGGACCCGGAAGCCACGTGCCGGGAATGCGACGACGGAGAGGACGAGGCCCTCCACCACCTTCTGACCCAGTGCCCTGCGTGCACTGACCTGCGCTGGGACATATTTGGACGGGACGACCCACTCATCCGGGAGGCGCTGGCGGACCCGCAACGGCTGGCGACGTTCCTGCGGCGGTTGGGGCGTCTACAAGGGCGCCCCCCGTATGGCCGGAACACTCAATCAATCAATCAGATTGAATGTGTCCGTCGACATCTAAATATTTGACATAATTTTAATCCTTTGGTCCCCGGAGAATATAAAACACGTAGGCTAGAGAACTGGAGAATAGCTGAATGTGATAAGGAAGAATAACTCTTGATATGCGTCAGAACTGGGGAACCAAAGAGCAGCCACGATCCTTGGATAAACTAACAAAAATATGTGCAGCCACCAAGTGTGGAACGCACCACGAACCCAGACTTCATCACTTTTTGTTTCAGGGGGAACGTTTGTTGTGTGCTGCAGGTTGGAGATGGACTGACCACCTCACTTCTCTGTCCGTGGTGGCAGCTCGTTCCAATTTTTTGTATATAGATATACAAGATTTAAGAATACATCCTTTTACTTCAAGTTGAGTTAGTTTCTGATCCGGGCGCATCAAGAAAATATATAAGCGTGCCGGGCCGTCGGGGAATGGAGACGCTTGGAGTACCTCAATCAGGGTTTATTATTGCCGCAGACATCCACATGATCAGTCGGCGTATCCCGTGCTCCGCAATCAGGCATCATGCCCGCGTCCTGAGAACAGGTTACAATGTCACATCACATCACATCATAGCAAAGTTCTAAATAGATACGAAAGCCAAACGGACAGTATAACAAAAACATTAAAGAGAACCGAAACAATTACATGAAACACTCGCACGGTAATTAATTAATGTGCTAACTGTTTTAACATATTTAAATGAAAGTGCCTAATACATACGTACCGTTCAGGCAGACGCCACGCATGACCACTCGCCAGGATGCTGATAACAGAATTGACCGCACTTCCGGTCCGACACCGGGCGTCACCTCGGCCACTCGCCGCTGGCTCGCGCCAATAGTCCCCCGCACCCTCATTGGCGCTTCACGATGGGACCGCTGGGTCACATGACCCGGCACCGCCTCAGGCCGCGCGCGCCCAGGACGGCAGCCTCCCTAACCGCGGAACAAGCAGCCGGAAACCAACGACACTGAACCAAATTAAACACCGCTTACACTCTTCCCTCCTATGAAAAAAAACATCGCGATACTGGGATACAATTCCCGCAAATGGGACAGGGAACTCGCGAGTCCCACTTCACTGCGGCGTCAACGCTATCACGGTCATCACACAGAAAATCACACATACGGGGCGCATTTCAGATGTCAATTCTTCTTGCGAATGCTCGTTGCTTAGGCAAGCTCACCTCCATTGAGCGTCAGAGGCATCACAAATGCAAAAATCATGGCCATAGATTTCAACATTGTCCGCTATAACCCATTTTTGCAAACGAGGCAATCAGTTGGAAAAATTCGAGACAATCTGTACGCAGCTTTATCCTGTAATTGTTTACAAGGAATGGCAGACTAAAAATACTGCAACCGATCAGGTGGGACCCCTCTATTATTCCTACCCGAGCGACGGGGAAGTGGGATGGGACTATCAGCAACCTGCTGATTCACGTCCACGACGGTGTTTGAAGGGACAGCCTGGTTCGAGGCTCCTTCATCCCCCTGAGAAACGGGTGGGCCTCCCGGAACAAACGTCAGAGCAAAGGGGTTGAGCAGTGACAGAATCGGCGCGTGTGGCTCCTCTGTTGCACCTGCAGCCTCAGTTGGTCGTCCAGAACGATCATTCCACTGAGAACCGCTAGCTTCACAGCTAGAGTCACGCCCACCATTCTCGCCTTCGGGAGCTGGGTCAGCTACAACACAACTCTCTCTCGAAACTGGGACACGGGTAGCATCAGTCTCGTCATTGCTCTCTATTCTAGGTTTTAGCCTATTGTGGTGTACAAGTATAGAGGACTTGGCACCATTCAACTTAATCCTATAATTCATATCACCGACTTTGTCAATGATCACCGCAGGCTTCCACGGCCTGAGGAACTTATAGTAAGCCCCTCGGGGAACTACGCCCTTATGTAAATAAACTTTGTCTCCTGGTGAGAAACTGAAGTCGTTTATTTTACGATCATATATAAGGCTATTCCTTTTATGACTTAATCTAGAGTTCTCTAACGCAACCTTATGCAAAGACTTCAAATTGGCTCTGAGGTCATCCAAGTACTCAGTGATAGCTCTGGTTCGGCCCTTTACTGGTTCGTCTAATTCAAGCTGAACAGGGAGTCTGGGCTCCTTTCCAAACATAACGCAAAACGGTGAGACTCCGAGAGACCTATGCGTTTGCGATCTTAACCCAAGCAACAAGAGGGGCAGATTTCTGTCCCACTCTGCATGCTGATGTGTGTCCAGAAACTTTGCCAACATGTTCAGCAACGTTCGGTTTGTGCGCTCCACTATTGAGTTAGACATCGGGTGAAATGCGGTTGTCTTTGACTGATCTACTCCGAGCAGCTCACAGGTAGTTTTCATAACTTCTCCGATGAAGTTTCCTCCTCTGTCGGAATGGATGCGCCTGGGGCAACCGAATCGAGATATGAATTCCCGGACAAAGACAGTGGCAACCTCAGTTGCCTCCTGAGTTTTGAGAGGGTATGCCTCCACCCAGCGAGAGAAATGGTCAACTACAACCAGTAAGTGCTTGTGACCACTGGGTGTCACCGGTAACGACGACAATATATCCAAGCCAACAACATCAAGAGGCTCAGATGCCGACAGCTCGCCAAGAGAAGCTCGGGGAGCAGGAACTGGTGCGTTTCGTGAACCGCAATTCGGACAGCTCTTACAAAACGTCTCAATTTCAGCCAACATACACGGCCACCAAAATCTCAAACGAACCTGCTCAAATAAATTGTCCGAGGCAAAATGACCACCAGCAGGGCCAGCATGAAATGACGCCAAAGCGCCTGATGTCAGTGAGCTCGGCAAAACGATTTGTAGCTGATCAGAGTCAAACGGCTTCCTGCGATATATCCTATACAAAATGCCATCGATCAGCCTCAGGCGGGACCACTGAGAGAGGAACTTTCCCGCTCGGGAGCTCAGTAGCTCTTTTTCTTGGGTTTATGACCTGCGGACAGGTGCCTGGTGACCTCAGCAAGGTCTGGATCCTTATCCTGCTCCGCTCTGATATAGCTGGTCGACCAGTCGGATGCAGTGACACGACACGTGGAAGGTGACCAGGTGTCAGTCTGACACGCTTTGTCTGCGACTTCAGCCGGTCTCCGACTGAGTGCGTCGGGAACGACATGTTCTGCGCCGGGTCGGTGCTGAACCGAAAACTGAAACTGCGCTAAAATCTCAAACCACCGAGCCAGAAGACCGGATGGGTTTCTAAAATTCAAAAGCCACTGAAGACTGGCATGGTCAGATCTAATGATAAACTTCCGGCCTAACAGGTAAGGAGAAAACTTCTCGACAAACAAAACTACTGCCAAAAGCTCTCTCTTTGTGGTACCATAGTTGGATTGTGCTTTGGAAAACTTATGGCTGCCATAAGCAATTACTTTCTCTTCATCGCCCACTTGCTGTTTTAACACAGCACCAGCGGATTCAAGGGAAGCGTCCGTCTCCAAAATGAAGGTACCAGCGTCGGATCCAAAGTCTGGAACAGTGAGCACAGGGGCCACTGAAAGTGCTCTGCGTAAATTGTCAAAAGCGAGCTGGGCCTCCTCGGACCACTGAAACTTAACATCCTTGTGTAGAAGTCTCATCAATGGAGCTGCAATCAAAGCAAAATCCTTCACATGCTTTCGCATGTAGCTTGCCATTCCTAAGAATGTTGCAAGCTGCTTCACGGTTCTGGGAACAGGCCAACATTTCACCGTTTCGACTTTCGAAGGATCAACGGAAACACCCTCAGCAGAAACAACATGACCAAGGAATTTGACACTTTTCTGGAAAAGGGCACATTTTCCCAGGTTGATCGTAAGACCAGCGTCCTTCAACCGCTTCAAAACCAGCTCCAGCTTAGCCAAAAGCTCTGGAAAAGACTTTCCCCCGAGCAAAATATCGTCAAAATAAGCTATAGCCGTATCCTTTGGCAAATCTCTAAGGATGAGATCCAACAGCCTTGCACACGTCATGGGTGCTCCGTTTAATCCAAGACACAGGCGTTTGTGTCTATAAGAGCCGAATGGAGTCACCACGGTACTCTTATCTCTCGACGAAGGGGACAAACCTATTTGGTAGTAGCACTGTTTGAGGTCCAAAACACAGAAAAGCGAATTTCCTCCAAGCGAATCTAGCAGAGAATCTACGCGAGGAATTGCGTAGGCGGGGATCTTTGTGACAGCATTAATCTTGCGTAAATCAGCGCAAATCCGAACACTGCCATCCTTTTTGTGCACAATGCAAATCGGGCTTCCCCAATAACTTCCAAAATTTTCTTCCAAAATTCCAGCCTTTACCATTCTATCCAACTCTGCTTTTACTTTACCCTGTAGGAATGGTGGGACCCTCCGTGCGGAAAATCTGATCGGCGCACTGCTGCCGGTGTCTATATGGTGCTCGACAAGCGTGGTGAAGCCCAAGCTTCCATCCAACATGTTCTCGTACTTAGACAGCAGAGATAATACAGCCGACTTCTCGGATTCAGAGAGCTCACTGCTGGAGAGATCGAGCTGATCTCGCCAATTGGAACTTTCCTCCCTCGGGGGCGAAAGAGGACTTTCGACAACTCCGACCTCTAGCTGAGCGATCTCGGAACGTTTAGGAATTGTCACTGGTTCGGTTGTAATATTTCGCAAAATACATGGTACCGACTGCCCCTTTACTGAGACCATGGACGAAACAAACTCCAGGCCTTCTATCTCAGCAGTTGGCTCTAGCATGGCCAGGCCACTGAAGTCAGCGTTGGGTACAAACCCTGGGATTACCAATTCGTGCCCCGGTGGAACCGAGAGGTCATGCTGCAAAATAACTTTACCCACAGAGCTAACCGATGCTGAAACTGAACGGACTGCTCGAGAAGGTGTCAAAACTAATTGACCTCCGGCGATATCAACGACACAGGGGCAGACTGTCAAAAATTCCAAACCTAGGAGGACAGGGACGTCAATGTCATCGCAAACAAAAAATGGAACAACAGCAATCTCCCCCGCTAATTTTAGCGACAACTTGACCCGACCTAATAGCGGTAAGGGGTCCTGCGATGCAGTCCTGGCCTGAGTCGAGGTTTTCATGAGTGATGGTTGATTCGGCAAAACATCAAAAACTGCCTTACTTAACAGGTTTATCTGGCTTCCAGTGTCTAATAGGATTGAACTCTTTACACCACCAATGACACCATCAAACGTCATATCCTTACGCAGTGGAACTACGCGTCCTGAGTCGGACTCGGCCCCTGCCCCGATAGTACCGGGGGGTGGCGCGTCCCCAGAGGAGGTCCTGCTGCCCCCTGTCGCATGACGGGCCTGACCGGCGGGACGGACCCGGCAGCCCGGTTGGGGTTTTCCGATACCCCGGCCCTGCAAGCACGTGCCAAATGGCCGACTGTGCCGCACTGATAGCAGGTGGCTCTACGATGCCGACAGACAGATCTGAGGTGGCCTGAATTGCCACAGCAATAGCACGTGCGTCCCCCCTGCGCCCCGTCTCCCATCCGGACCCTGCAGTTTAGCCAACTGGCTCTCAAGCTCCCCCACTCTCTGACGAAGGAACTCAGTCTCGGAGCGCACCTGGCGCACCTGGCTGGGCTGACCAGTCAGCCGTGCCGCACAGCACATGTTGCGGACAGTAGCAACTGCGGCCTCAAACGATGTTGTTCCGTCGGAAACAATTCGACATTGAAAGTGTGGCGGCAAGGACTGCAAAAAGTAATTGAACAACAGCCCTTGGCGATCTGCATCTGGGTACGACCTGCACACCAACCCCTTCAACTGAATTATGAATGCGTCCAAATCAGAATGGCTATCGAATTTTAAGCTGCGGAGCTGAACCTGGGCCTCAATGAAGCCACGGGACGGAAATGCCTGCTTTAAGCCCTCAAAAGCTAGAGCGACACTTTTCTTTTGGGATTCCGGTAAGCAATCGTATGCATCCCTAGCAACTCCCGACAAGCAGAGAGGCAATAAAGATGCTTGTTTGACCTCGTCCCACCCCTGAAGCAGAGAAAATGTTTTGAAATCCTGACTGAACCTTGCAAGGGAAGCAGAACTACCAGAGAAAGTAGGAATTCCCACAGATACTGACGGAGCTGAAGCCATGACGGAAAAATATTGAAACAAAACTATGCTCAAAATTGAATATCAACCGGAGCTGCTTTGCACCAATCGGAAAAAAATTGTAGAGCAACAGGGAAGTGACGCTATCCCAGTGATGAAATTGTGAGTCTAAAGGTGGGGGAATTAACCCAGAAATACATCTTAATTAAGCTTGAAAAGCAAAATTTGCTGAGCTTAATTGGAAACTCTGTGCCGAAATAAGTAGCGGACAATGTCTAAATCCTACAATCCATGAATATACCGAAACTCGTGCACTAATTAATACGAGAGAAATCTAAACTTCCTAGCAGAGAACATATGTTAGGCATTAAAACACACAAGTACGGAAAACACGCAACATCGCATTGATAACACTCACGTCTGAAGATTTCTCGTAGCTGGGTCGCAATCCTCCTTGTACCACGCCATTGCGCGGTTTGCTGGCTGGCTGCCCTCGCCCCAGCACGTCTGACGCAGTGCCGAGCGAGCCTCCTCCGTGCGCTCTCTCCGGTCCGCGCTCTCGCCGCGGGGCGCGCGTGCCTGCCAGGCGCTGAATACTGCGCCTTCACGAAGTCGGATACTGCGCCGCCATGCCTCCCGATGCAGCGTTGAAGTCTCCACGGTCGAGACGAACCGGATTGTCGCCGCGGACCTCCTCAGCAGCTGAACGAAGACGAAGATAGCCACCAGAGTAGAGCTGATACCAGTGCCGACAGCAGATCCTTCCCCCTGAAGACGTCTCCCAGTGGATGAACGGCAGTCTCCATCGAAGAATCTTCGTCCAAAACCCCGGCCATGTAGGTCCGAACTCGAACCGCTGTCACCAGTATAAGCGTGCCGGGCCGTCGGGGAATGGAGACGCTTGGAGTACCTCAATCAGGGTTTATTATTGCCGCAGACATCCACATGATCAGTCGGCGTATCCCGTGCTCCGCAATCAGGCATCATGCCCGCGTCCTGAGAACAGGTTACAATGTCACATCACATCACATCATAGCAAAGTTCTAAATAGATACGAAAGCCAAACGGACAGTATAACAAAAACATTAAAGAGAACCGAAACAATTACATGAAACACTCGCACGGTAATTAATTAATGTGCTAACTGTTTTAACATATTTAAATGAAAGTGCCTAATACATACGTACCGTTCAGGCAGACGCCACGCATGACCACTCGCCAGGATGCTGATAACAGAATTGACCGCACTTCCGGTCCGACACCGGGCGTCACCTCGGCCACTCGCCGCTGGCTCGCGCCAATAGTCCCCCGCACCCTCATTGGCGCTTCACGATGGGACCGCTGGGTCACATGACCCGGCACCGCCTCAGGCCGCGCGCGCCCAGGACGGCAGCCTCCCTAACCGCGGAACAAGGAGCCGGAAACCAACGACACTGAACCAAATTAAACACCGCTTACAAATATACCTCAAAATTCTAGCCTGGAACAGTTCGAATTGAATAAAAAGGATTCTACAATTAATCTAAACATTGGTAGTGACGGAGTCTAAACCTAAGAACACGCATTGCAGCTTTAAGACAAGCAAGCTGCTGGCCTCTTGAATGACATTTGTTTATGAAAATGATAAGCTTTTATTTTTAATACTTCGGAGTTTGGAAACGGGCCTTTCTCATAATAGTCGCAGAAGCACTTCATATAACATCATATTATTATATAAAATAGTATATTAACCGTTATTTTTCATTAGATTGTTTATTAGATTATCTACGTTGATAAGATGTTTCATGACCAGCCTCCTCGAATCATGGTTGCAAAATGGGGCTAATACACTGATAAATATTCAGGTACATCCCTTCACCACAATTCTCATAATATAATAGGTGAACACATAAATGTTTAGTCAGAGTGCTAGGATAACCTCGAATCGAGTTCCAATATTCGAATATTCCAGTACTGAACTACATTATTTCAGCAACCGAGTTCCATATCAGATCTAAATTTCAAGCCTTGGTCACATTATGACCACAAGTTTTCGCTTATTGTATTATGAGGATTCTGACGAGGGGCTGTGCCCGAATATGTGATCACAGTGTGATCACAGGCTCCATTATGCATCAGGAATTCGAGAGGCAAAGCCATGAAACATCTTACCAATTTATAATCATGCTCCTCGGCTACGCAATGCAAAATTCATCTACTTTTAAAACCAACAGATATCAGTTGATCAATGAGGCTTATATTCAGACTCACAAAAACATGAGAAAATATAACCTACCAGGAAATTAAAAGCGAGTGATAACCCTCGGCAGGTGAGAAACGCGTGCAACAATCAGGTCTGCGAGTCCCCAAAGAGCAATCTTCCGAGTGTAACGTGAACTAGAGGATATAACTCAGTACGTCAGTGACGGATCCAGGCCAATGTTTTTTGTGGGGGGGAAGACAGGGTCCAAAATCGTGAATAAACATTTTTTAAAGATCGGCAAAAATCGCAGAGTTTGGGAGGAAAGTACATTTTTCCCTGAACCCACCAGTGGGTATGCGGCTTCTAGCTTCCAGTCCTTGAAGTGCACTCTAAGAAGGGTGGGAGCGAACCAAATACTGAATGTACATCAAAAGCATAACAGATTTTGCATCTGTCCACAATAAGTGCTACACGATTCGATAAAATTTTCACCGCAATAGTGTGAGCCCAAAGTAGTCACTTATCATTTTCGCCGACTTCCACCCGTACGACCACCAACAAAATCTGACCACTTGATTTTTTACTATAAAGACCTGTTGCATTACGTTTTTTTTACCTTGAAGCTAAAAAGTACTTTTAATGGCATGTTTTACTGAGGTCCTCAGAGGATGTGCCTTGATATACGGCGATAAATACCACTTACGCACACACATGAACGTATACTGCGGGCACACAGGCAGACGACCGAGGTGCACTCAGACAGGTTCGTGTTCAATGCAGAAAACTGCTGGCTGTGGTACTCTGCCAACTCTAGGATTCCATTGCTCGTCCTCTGAAGCTTGTCTTCCAGCAGCAGGCGTAAATGGCGATAGTCACTGTCGAGGGGCAGCACCTGATTATTTCTGCTTTGCGTTCAGCTTTCTGGGGTAGGCCCTTCTTAAATTAGAAGACATTTTCACAGCAGGAAGAGATGGGACCAAATAAAGGGTACAACTAAAATATCACAAGCTCACAATGAAAGCAAATAAGATATCACTGCATCTTGTTTTAAACATATACAAAATATTATATATATATATATATATATATATATATATATATATATATATATATATATATATATATATATATATATATATATATATATATATATATATAGATGTATTCAAGAAGAAAGACGTCCCCAAAGACGATCTATAGTCTAGATCATGGGTTTTTGGATGGGTTGGGTGGAACCATGCAAAATCATGATTTTTTATAAATTTTAATACATTATTTCCAAACTGGCCCACAATAGAGAACAAATATTTCAAATTTCAGGTCTATGGAAGAACCGGTCTGATTGGGTTCATCTTATTCAAAGTAACAAACAAAATGATCATACACAAGCTGGTCCATTGATTGGGATGATAGTTTGATGATACACAGCAGCTACAAAAGACAGGTTTTCTAGTAAACAAATTTTCTCTCTGAAGTGACCAGCCTAATCTTTCACATATTCCTCCAGGAAAACACAAAATTTGCATCACCCAAGGTTGCCCTCCTGTCATTCCTATATGTCTATCCATACTCTTTGTTCACAATTATATTTTTGTATTGGCTGGGTACACTCCTAGTGTTTCAAATCATAATACATCTTATCCTAGTTTTCCTTCAGTTTATTTTAAATAGCAATTATAAAAAACATGCAGATGGGCATTTGGCAGAGGGCAGATGGATGAATTCATGCTACAGCCACTTTCATGTCTGGAAACAAACAGAAACAACTTGAAATATGAGTAACTTCATCCGAGAAGTGGATAACAGTACACAAACTATTATGTACTGCATGGTACCAAAATAAATGGAAAAATATGTTTCACTCTGTGAAATTATCAAAAACATTTTCATACTTTAAAGAAGGTAAACTAAGCAGAAAATGCACTAGCATGCACACATTGTGCAGAACTAGTATTTGTAACAGGTAGAAATTTGTAATTCAAATTGCAGGCTTGATATAGACTTTTACTAGAGTGCACAGATATTGTAAATAGAAAGTTAGACCAAAAAGAGAGCGAATATGGGACATTGAAAAATAATATGCCTAAAAATTGGAAAATTGTCATCGCCAATCATTTTCACCCATTTCGGTACACAAGTTGACCTGTGCAATAATAAAATGAGGATTTTTGGCATTGACACTACTCATAAGCCTTGTTCCATCTGTCAGCACAGTCCTGTCCGCAGGCCCTCGAGCCTCTCCTCTAGAAAAGAAATATCAGTGCCGCAACTGCCGCTAGTACCTATGTGCTACTGCTTATCAAACAAAAATGAACCAGAATACTTATCTACCAATAAAAAAATAGTGCGCTACCACTGTTCTGCTTTTACTGTTTCTTCCAGCAGCACCACAGCAGGTTGTCAGCCTGTAAATCTAAGATTGGTTCTACGATTTGTTCTCAGGGAGAGGCTATAGTCATGTGACATCGACTCAATGCTGCTCGCTGATTGGTGTTGACAGACGGAATGAGACCACAGCTGTAATAGTGGGCCAAAATGAATAGTTATCAATTAAGCATACAATTTGCTTTCTGGCAACTTCGTGAACCTAATTAATGCAGAACAGAAACATTGAATGCATTGCCCATATTTGATGGGATTAGTGCCTGACTAACTCACTACACTCACTACACAAAACCTCAATAAGCATTGGTGCCCAGCAACGATGGATGGCAAAAATTAAAATTGTTTCATTAACTTTTCACTCATACATTTTTTCCTCTAAGAAAATCTCAATTGACCACATCAAAGGCTCTAAATATTTTACGTACAGATAACCGACGATATTGATATGTTGATCACGAGACCGGACCGGCGACAATCGGCGTCCTTAAAACCACCAAAAACTTTCGTCATGCCTCAAAAGAGGCTCTTCTGGATCGCGCTACCCGTATCTTTTTCTTGTATCATTGTCGCTGCAATGCAATCATGCAATAACGAACAATTATTAATTATAATCTTTAGAGTGATCGGGCCTGGCCGCAGCGCTAATAAGTCTTATAGAATTTGTATTCATATCTCCGTGTTTGCCGCGGCTTTTGAAATGGTAAATATCGATAACTCGTTGAAAGCCATGATGACATCACATTGATGTAAGATAAGCCCACGTGACCAGATCCTATAAGCACTGGGCTTCTGATTGGTTGATGGTATTTCTTTAAAGTCCTATATTTCCTATTCAAAAGCTTTTTGGAAAGTTATTTTTATAAAATAATTTTTTATATCTCAGGTTTAGCTACCAAAATACTTATATTGAATTTTTTTGCATTTTTGGTATAGAAATTGAAAGCCATAGCCCGGACTACGTCATTTTATCGATACCATAAGGACTCGGTAAAGTCGTCTATAAATGTTGACTTTGAGGCCGATTTTGAGGCATTTTGAGCCTGAATTTGCAAAAATGAGAATATGACTTCTGAAACAACTTGTTGCAACCTTTTGATCTAGCCAATAAAAATTTTTGCGACAATGTCCCTTTAAGGCCTAGACTAGCTTTGGGGGCCCAGCTCAGATTAGGGGCCCCCAGATCGGCTGATATAGGGTCTCGTCTCATACCAGCTCAGGGGCTCTATTCAAGCTCACGGCCCCCAGGTAGCCTAGAAGAGTCCAGGGGCCCCAATACCAGATCAGAGGCCCCAGTTAAGCACAAGGGTACCCAGGTTAGTTTAAGGCCCAGCTCAGCTTAGGGGGCCCCAGGGTGGCTGATATAGAGTCTCAAACATCTCAAGGGGCCCTTTCAAGCTCTCGGTCGCCAGGTCAGTAGCTGTAAAGCCTTATAGGGTGGTCCCAGACCATCTCAGGGGCCCTCTGTTTAACACAGAGGCCCATATTAGCTCTGATGATCAGATTAGTTTAGAGGCCCGGATCAGCTTAGGGGCCCCTTGTCGGCAACCCTATATAGGGTTTCAGAACAGTTCAGGGTTCCAATTAAAGCCTAAAACCCCAAGTTCAGGTCAGGGGCCCTTTTACTGTGCAGGGGCCCCAGATAAGTTAAGGACCTCTCGTGAAGCACAGGGGACCCAGATTAGCCCAGGGGACAAAATTAAGTTTTCGGTCCCAGCTCAGTTCAGGGGCTCCTCCAAGTCGGCGGATTTAGGGTCTGGCCACCTCAAGGGGCCCCGTTCAAGGTCACGGGCCTAGCTCAGCTTAGGGATCCTAGAATAGTTTATGCTGTCCAAACCATCTCAGTGGCCCTCAGTTCATCTCAAGGGGCCAGATTAGCTCGTATGGCATCAGAGGCCAGTTCAGGGGGCCCAAACAGCTCAGGGGGCCTTAAAATCGACTCATAGGACCTCAGCTTAGTTCAGGGGCACAGGTAAGCTTAAGGGGTTTCTGGGGCAAGCTATCGGACCAGTTTGAGTTTCTTGCTTGATATTACAGTTGCTTATATTCTTGTCTCCGTTGCAGGGTCCCTCCACAGAAAACTGGGGGGGCAATGGCCCCCTGCCCCCCCGGTTCCTAAGCCTATGTCGTCAAATATAAAAGAACTAAAATCAGGATGTGCACAGTGATCCGTGCTCGGCTCATTCCTCACAATAATTTACCTACCTTGACGGTATGTTTACTAAATCCCCAAATCCTCTCTCTCAAAGCGCCTCACATGCTTGATGACATAATGACGATTCAGCATTCCTGCTGCAAAGACATGGTGGATATTTATGGATAGGGCCAGGCTTAAAGACATCGCCGAAATACCGTTAAGCCTGGTGCAAAAACCGTAGAGGGCTAAGTATTGGCGGCGCTCTCACGATAATTTTAATAAACCCATGTATTCATTCATACACGTTAAAAAAACAAATCAACTAAGCAAACATCTAAAGCATCCGTTCAATATAAAATAGTTTATTATCAGCCGATTTCATGGCGCTCCTCCGATGGCGACAGCCATGGATGGAAGCCTGGCGGACGCGCCCACCAACAGGCCGGCACACGCGACCGTGCCAGCCGGCGTCCTGCTACCGCTCCACAAATCTCAAGATAATCGTATTGTTTTGCTAAGAATGTTATGGAGTACTTTGAGCACTGCTGCTCGTGTGAGCCGGTGAGATAGGCTTCCTGAGTGGGCGAGAATGTTAATTAACGTTTTACTTTTATGTTCGACGTCTCGGTACCGAGATCTGATAGCAGTCAAGGCTGAGACAGGTAGCTAGGTTTATCTCCATGCTTCTTAGACACGCAAATGGCCGCATTCAGAAGCTTTCCCAATCCAACATACAGCATGGGCTCGCTTTAACACGCGCATTGACGGGGGAGAGGGGTTTGGGTACCCGCCCCTTTGGGTTTTTTGGAGATAACATGAAAACGGCACGAGCCGGTGTACTTGGTATACCTTTTCTCTGATCTTTTTTGCAACTTTTGTCAGAAATCTAAGGTTAGGTCACTCTGGTCAGGTCACCAGTACAGTTCAAGTGACCTGACCTAAAAAAGTTAACACCTAAAAAATATAACATAATTCGGAACAGGGTGAACTTATCCTATTGAAACTCATACCACATACTGAGCCCACCGAGCTGTCTAAAATATGTTCCGGTATTTTTATATCGATGACCTAAGGTCAGGTACAAGGCTTGACCCCTTCCTTGGAAATACATGGGAAAAGTGGTTTTAATTAAATAACTTGCTCATATATAGTCATAGAGCGTTTATTTTAGCCCATTAGATTGGGATTGTCTTTGCGGTTCTAAATATATGCATTTTGACCTAATTTGACCCTGACTTGACCTCAGGTCAGGTCCAATAACATATTGGACCTAATTTGAACTAGCAAAGCCATGTTATATATCATTGGGTTCGGCTTGCTGCGAGGATTTTAATGGTTCAAATTGTTTGATCTATCTTTACTTGTTCAGATGTAATGACCGAAAATCTTCATTTACATGTTATCCCCATGACGGCATGTTTTGACCTCTAGTGACCTTAAACGTGACCTGAAAAAAATAGCGCAAATATTTTCGATAGAGCATTGGTGGACGCAGGGGGCCATTCCGGCCATGCCCCCCAAGCGCTGGAGGGGGGGCCCAAACTATCTTTTGCCCCTCAAATGCCGGAATTTTTTTCGAAAAAAGGTGGTTACACTACGTCTGTAGCAGGGCATTTTATAAGGAAAAGTCAGTGGGGGGGGGGCATTTCTTGTGCTGGCCATTATAGTGTCTTCAAGGGGTCAAGACCCCATCTTGAGGGAGTTAATAAAACTTAGACGCGTTAGTGTAAAAAAATGTTTCTCAATTTTTTACTTATTCCAAGTTTAGAGATTATAAATGCTGCCCAGCGCTGCCAGTTTTTTTCAGCGGAGAAGGTCAAACCGAGTTAGAAAAAGGGCCAAAGAGGGGCAAAATTTTATTTACACTAAAATACCCAAATAAACACCACAAAAGGCTAAAACGACCCCTAGAGATAGTCATAAAATCGCAGAAAAAGCAACGAGTATCACTGTTTAATACTAATTGTTGACAGTTTGATATCGACTTGACGAAATATTTTTAGCACACTGCCCATCTAATAGGAAGCCAGGGGTGCCCTTCCAACCCCGCGTGGCCATCGAATGATTTTATCCACATAACGAGAACATTTTTTAGATCATCAATCACCCCTCCCCCCACTTTTTGACCAACAATATCCTGATCTCAGTCAAAATGGGAGTAAACCGAAAATTTGTATAACCAGCCGCTGCAGAAGGCAACGAGGAGCCCAAATTTGAACAGTTTTGGTTCTAACGTGGAAGTTTGCTGTCAGCATCAGGTTGAAGTTCGGCTGGCCCCCTTACTTTTTTGCCGGTAGCGACTCTTATGCATGCTACCACCACAAAAATAAACAAAAAGGCTAAGCACTTCATACCGCCACATCAGCAACCAGTCTTACGCACTTTGACTACACCGTGTCCCGTTTAATCCACGAACGAGTTCTTAGCACTGACAACTGACTGCGTGTGAAATGAGAGCATCATGCAATGTCACGGTATTGGCTGGGATGTGGGCTTTCGGTCGGATAGAACAGGATGTTTGATTGGTTGTAGGCCAGCGTTCTTCTCCAGCGTTGTGATTAGTTGATGCTGAGGCTGCTTTGCCGAGATTTCCCGTAACTACGCGCTTTGTCTCGTCTTCGCACGATGGAGTAGACAGCCATGGGCGGACATTTTTTAACACATTTTTTTGTGGATTGCCAATTTAGGACCAGAAATAGAACAAAGTTATAATTATCGGGTGGTGTTCTGTCTTATTTTCGTTAGGCGAGTCTGCATTTAGTCAATTTTAAGCCATCGGCCTAATTCACTGGGGGGGGTAATTTTAGGGCACTGGGGGGGATTTCGGCCGACTGGGGGTCAAATGACCCCCAGTTAACATGTTAAAAATGGCCTGACTCTAAAAAAGGAATTCTTTTCCAAATCAAACACAAATCAAGGGCTGATAAACATCTTTGTGCCGACAACACTTTTGGTCGTAATATGATCGGAAATTGGGTTTTCATCTATCCGACGACTACTATTGTGCACCGGGTCATTAATACCATACACAGAGATTGTCGAGTGCCATTGACTTGAACATTCAATAGTGTGCTGGACTTATTGGTGTACCGCGCCGAGGTGACGTGGCTCGGCTCGGCCTCCCGGACGGATGATCGTCTCGGGGGGGAGGGGTGGGAGCGAATATTTTTTGCTCTACAGACCTAGTGTAAACACCTTTTTTCAAAAATTTCTCCGGCGTTTGGGGGCCAAAAGATAGTTTGCCCCCCCTCCAGCGCTTTGGGGGGCATGGCCGGAATGGCACCCCCCCTGCGTCCGCCAATGCATTGAGTTACATTCAAATATTAATTTCTTGGGCGGAAAGCTTTTTGAGCCACAGATTCACATGACAAGAATCATATCTACCTAATAAGAAACGGAGTTTTGTACTGAACAGCCAGCCAGTCAAGAACAGCAACAACAGCCAATACTGAACTGGGTTTTTGTGGACAACCAACGCTTTTTAATGAGTTTGAAGAATGTGGGGAGACGTAAGTTGATAGGATGGTTAAAATATTCCAGACAGCGAACTGCATCACTAAATCATTCCATGCTTTGTTTTGTTACATTCTAAGTCAGTTTTATAAATAGCAACTGATTCTCCGTTCCATCGAGTTTTTTTAATTACGTGTCTTGCCAGTCAAGCAATGGCATGTGCAAGTGCACTGGCAAAGTAGACCACTCTGTATTGTGAGCTGTGGGTAAGGTGAGTGCATTGATGAGGGTGAGGGTGATGATGAATTGATATGGGTGATGATGATTTGATGAGGGTGATGATGATTTGATGAGTGTGATGCGGTTCAAAACGAGCGCTTTGATGAGGATTTGTATAACAGTGGTTGACAGATATTAACACTCGTCAGATGCCTGCTGTGTTGGTTTATTTGATGAGGATGTTGCTGCCCTGCTTCTTTGTCGGTGCTGAAGTCTTCTGGATGTGTTTGAACACTTTTTATTGTTGAAGCACTTGCTGAATTACTTGCTGAAAACACTTTCTTGGATTATGTGATGTTTTTACTGTCAAGGAGAACCGTGAATACAGGTTTTCGAGGATTTGATGAAACTTATTTAAGAAGAAGAGTCGATTTTCGTCTTTTCGATATTCTCTGTGAGTTTGTAGTGAAAGACAGGGCCCTTACAAGATCCCAGTCCATCAATATTTCCGTTTCTGTTCCGCTTGTCCCCATGGAAAGCGTTGGTGTATTTCCACCCCCCCCCCACATGCTCAATTCTAAAACTTTCCGCAAAACTTCAAGATTGGGTCATCCCAGGTCTTGTCACCAGTGCAGTTCGTGACCTCACCTCCAAAAACGTTTAAGACAGCATGAGTGAGAAAAGGATGAATCTATCCAATTGATACTCATCACTTAATGGGCCCACCGAATGCTGCAAAAATGTTTCTGAATTTTTCATTCGATGCCCTAGGGTCCGGTATGGATCGTGACCTCTGCATTGGAAATATTGGAAATGCATGGGGAAATGGGAATTTGGTGAAAATGGCTCTATTTGTGTAAATACAGATTACAATGCCTCCCTATTCCCAAGATCGTGATGATGATGATGATTTTTCCGGCCGTCGAATAAAGGTATTCATATGGAGGGCGCCTCGTTATAGGCGCCCCAATCGCCGGAGGAAGATCACAAGCCGGGGCCGGTCGGCCAGGGCCTCCTGAATGGTTGGGATCGTACATACACTGATTGAACACTGGCGCACCGGGACACTTGCGACGCGGCTCTCTTATCGAAATTAAAGCGTCGTCGGCGACGGCGGCGCTGGATCTGACGCGGCTGACTGGCATGTCACCAGTCGCTGACGATAGCGGCTCCTGACGTCGTAGTATCCCTCCCCTCCGAGATCGTAGTATCATAGGCCCCTTTGTAGACACATGTTGCAACTTTGGACCCGTGGCCTCTGAGAGGTCATCTGGGACTACCTAAGCAGGTTTTCAGGCTTGGGTCACTAACTTCGGAGGGAATGATACAGCTTTATTTTGATACGACTATTCTTTTGAATCCATTCATATGCATAGTAACTATGATAGGTCAAATGGTGACCTTGACTTGACCTTACCGCAGGTCATTTTTTGTTTTCACCTAATATAGTCATGATATATATATCATACTATTTGCGCAAACGGGAGGAAGCGAATGGTGCCTAAAAATTGATTCTAACGTACACTGTAAAAAAAGTTGAGCACCACCATATGCTAAATGCGTGCTATAGCATGCACTTAGCAGCATAAATGGGAGCTGAAGAGTGAGATGGTGCTTGAATGTAACATCCGCGGCTTTATTTTTACAAATTAGCTTCTCTGATTTAAATATGTGCTAGCGTGTTGCTGTTTTTCAGCACCTGGTCACCCACAAGGTATGTTTTTCTAGCATCTTTCCGATTCCTCTGAAAAAACACGCGCAAGCGAATGCGCGCGCGTACATTTCCGGCTTGAATAGCCTTAACCCTCGCCCCCACCGGAGGGGCCATCGATGGCCCCCCTAAGGTTTTTCCGGGATAGCAGAAAAACGACGAGGCGCAGCACCGCGGTTGAGGGCTCTACCTCTCACTGAATCATTTTCCCATCATCCCTGAAATTTTTTACCCCGGGTCACCCAAGGTCAGGTCACAAGACGAGGTCAACCAAGGTCACCTCACTTCACCTTTAGAGCTCTGTAAGAGCTACATTTCAAAGTCGATCAATTTGAAACTTCCTACACTTCATGACCCCTCCAGGGTCTACAAGGTGTATATCCGGGATTTTTCGATTTCGTGCCCTGAGGTCAGGTCACGAGGCGACCTCTCCCATTGACAAAGCATGGGGAAAAGCTATTTCATGATATAAAAGCCACAAAAATGATTGCAAATACTCAAATTGCTCAGAACAACGTTTTTGGACACCCTTTCACGGACCCCAGGGGTCATATTTGCCCTTTGACTTTTCCAAGGTCATCCAAGGTCACCAGAGGTCAAAAACAGTATTTTAACAATAACTTTTGACCTAATTGAGCTAGAGCGGTGAAACAAACACCATCGTGTTTGTCTTGCCACTGGCTTTCATTTGATATACGGCAAGGTCACTTTTTGACCTTTCGTGACCTCAGGTCATATTAGGTCACGAGGTGACCTCTGGCGGTCAAACCACTGGCGGGAGGTCTTTACGTTCCACATAGCGGAAAAAGTACTGGCAATTTGCTATCAAATGTACTTTACCAGGCCTCAATAGCTCTAATGACATAAGAGTTATGCCCAGTTTGCTTAATCATTGCATATTTGAGTGAAAATGGCCGATCTTGACCTAATTTGACCTCTGGAGGTCAAACCATTGACCTGAGCACTAAAACATGCGAAGTAATTTCTTACTGAATTCACGCGAGCTTTCTATTGCACTTTGCAGATTTGCGCTAACGCCCATATTTTCGGAGTTAGAGGGGGGCCATCGATGGCCCCCCGGTGGGGCGAAGGTGGCGCCGGACCCCCGGTGGGGTGCGGGTTAAAGTGCTATATCTGAGCATCTTCAACGATCTTGGCGGGAACTTTTAGCACTAATTGGTGCTTAATTTACCACGCGCCGCGTCCTCGCGGTCAGTCAAACGCCATCTTTCACCAAGTGCTGGTCTGTCAATAATAGTCATTGCGCATGGGCGAAAGCCCGCAAAGACCAAAGTCTGGAGGTAGTGGGCATACTGGATATACATTTATCGAGTTTGATCGCAGATATGAACACATGTTAATTTTGTCTCAATGTCTGAAATAGCACAGCCTTAACACGCGCATTGACGGGGGTCTGAGCCACCTTCGCATTGACGGGGGCGGGTACCCGCCCCCCTAAGATCTCGAGAACCACGGTAGGTAGTGAAAAACGGTAAACGGGGTTGGGCTGGCCATCCACTTCTCCATCGAAAACATTTGAACCATTTTTTCAGGTCACATTTAAGGTCACGAGAGGTCAAAACATGCCGTCATAGGGATAACATGTAAATTCAGTTTTTCGGCCATTACATCTGAACAAGTAAAGATAGAGCAAAACAATTTGAACTACATGAATCCTCTCAGCAAGCCGAATCGAATGATATATAATTTGACCTTGCTAGGTTCAAATCAAGGATTTAAACTGACCTGAGGTCAGGTCAGGGTCAAATTATATAAAATGCATATCATTAGAACTGCAAAGCCCAGGCGAGTATAATGCAGCTAAATAAATGCTCTATCACCATCTGTTACTGAGTTATTCCGTAAAAACAATTTTCCCATGTATTTCCAATGGAGAGGTCATGCCTCGTACCTGACCTTAGGTCATCGATATCAAAAATACCGGAACATATTTTAGAGAACTCGGTGGGGCCATTATGTGATATGAGTTTCAATCGGATAAGTTCACCCTGCTCCGACTTATGCTATCTTAAACTTTTTTGAGGTCGGGTCACTTGACCTGTACTGGTGACCTGACCTGAGATGATCTAACCTTAAAATTTTCACAGAAGTTGTAAAAAGATGAGGGAAAAGGTATGCCAAGTATGGCGGCGCTACGCACCGCCGTTTTTCTGCTATCTCCGAAAAACCCGAGGGGGGGCGGGTACCCACCCCCCGTCAATGCGCGTGTTAAGGTATCTCGCAGTGAGGAATGCTCTCATCGCCCAATTAAGTCCCCCGACAGTTAAGTGGATGGTTTGAGGGGGAGGTCAAGGGATCCAAAATTGTGAAAAATATGATTTAAGAAGAAAATAAACCAAATCGAGTGGTTGGGAGGGAATGTTTATTTTGCCCCTCGGGATCCGCCACTTGCAATACTATTATTAAAAGTCTATTTCCCGGTCATGTATATACCTATTTCCTGGAAAGCTGGAAGAGCCTGGAAAGCTAGACAAAGGCACAGAAATATTTTTATGTCGAGAGGGCAAAAGTAGTAGTAGTAGTAGTAGAAGTAGTAGTAGTAGTAGTAGTAGTAGTAGTAGTAGTAGTAGTAGTAGTAGTAGTAGTAGTAGTAGTAGTAGTAGTAGTAGTAGTAGTAGTATTAGTAGTAGTAGTAGTAGTAGTAGTAGTAGTAGTAGTAGTAGTAGCAGTAGTAGTAGTAGTAGTAGTAGTAGCAGTAGTAGTAGTAGTAGTAGTAGTAGTAGTAGCAGTAGTAGTAGTAGTAGTAGTAGTAGTAGTAGTAGTAGTAGTAGTAGTAGTAGTAGTAGTAGCAGTAGCAGTAGTAGTAGTAGTAGCAGTAGTAGTAGTAGTAGCAGTAGTAGTAGTAGTAGTAGTAGTAGTAGTAGTAGTAGTAGTGGTAGTAGTAGTAGTAGTAGTAGTAGTAGTAGTAGTAGTAGTAGTAGTAGTAGTAGCAGTAGTAGTAGTAGTAGTAGTAGTAGTAGTAGTAGTAGTAGTAGTAGTAGTAGTAGTAGTAGTAGTAGTAGTAGTAGTAGTAGTAGTAGTAGTAGTAGTAGTAGTAGTAGTAGTAGTAGTAGTAGTAGTAGTAGTAGTAGTAGTAGTAGTAGTAGTACAATACTACTATGTATTAGTAGTAGTAGTTCCCTCCGGTCGGATCATCTCGGCGTAGCCCGAGGGCTCTGAAGGACCCGGAGGGCGGCCAGGAGGGCCGCGATCGTGTTGTCCTCTCGGATCGTCTCCCGGCTGGGGAAGATAGACCCCAGCAAGCGTAGTCTGGTCCCCATCAGCGCCGGGCACGCCAGCAGCACATGCCGCGGCGTGTCTGCTTCTTCAGCGCACGCTAGGCAGCGTGCCGCCGGGCAGAAGAGGTTGTTGCAACCGGCACAGCTGGGGGTGGGTGCTCGTCCAATGCGGTGTATGTATTGCATGGAGCCCGACCAGTAGCCCGCCCGGATCTGGTGGATGTCCACTGCGGTGGCGCGGTCAGAGACCGTAGATGGGCGCGGCGTATTGCCCTGAATGAGGTCGGCGTACCAGCCAGGGGGCCAGCTTCGGATGGTCTGGGAGCGGGCTCTGCGGGCCGCGGCTCTGTAGACCGACGTGAGGTCCAGGTGCACTCCGTCCTGGCTGAGAAGCGCCGCCTCCTTGGCGATATTGTCCGCCGCGTCGTTGCCGGCTATACCGCAGTGGGAGGGGACCCACTGAAGGTAAACCGGGCTGCTGGCACCGGCCAGGGCGGCGAGGGCCTTCCAAAACGCTACTCCCAGAGGGGACCGCTGCGCGGGGGCCCCTCGCAGAGCAGCCAGGGAGGATCGCGAATCGGTGCAGATGACGATGGGGTCCCTGCGGTGGCGTGGGTTCTCCAGCAGGTGAGCCGTGGCAGAGCGTAGCGCCACTAGCTCCGCCAGGAAGCTGGAGCAGAGACTTCCGGCGGCCTCTCGGAGCTCCTCGCGAGAGTCATCTGGGTATACGATGAGGGTACCAGCTCCTCCGTTGACTGTGCCGGCGGTCGCCGATCCATCCGTCCAGGCCCACGTGACGCACTGGGGGATGGACGCGAGGTGGTGTTCTGCTGTCCGTTTGCGGTGGTTGTCCGGGGCGCCCGGTGGTAGGGGTGCACCCAGGCTGACGTTAAAATTGACATGGCCCGCCACGCACCACGGAGGGATGCGTTCCGGCAGGAGTGGCTCGATAGGCGGGCCAACACCGAGATCTCTCCACACCTCCTGTCCCATTTCCCGCCAGCCAGTCACCTTCTTCAGGCGCGACCGCGGGGGGGGGCGGTTTCAGCCACCACTCGAAGAGGTCCCCGGGCGGGAGCGAGTGCGCTTTGGTGAGCATCCTGGTCGCGAGAATTCTCTGGCGCGCGCGAACTGGAAGAATGCCAGCCTCCGCCATGACAGCATGGCACGGCGTGGAGCTTGGGCAGCCGGTGACGATGCGGGCTGCCGCGCGCATTTCCCGATCGAGAGTCTAGACGTGGGTACGGGCCTTGGCCAGTAGCCTCGCTGCTGCCACGTGCTCTAGGGCCCCGCGGATATACCCGTTGGCAATGGCTCGCAGCTGGCGCTCGCCGAGGCCCCAGGACCTCCCGGAGAGTTTTCTCAGGTGGGTCGCCCGAGGGCGGACGCGTTTTTGAGCTGCTGGGAATGAGGGCCAAAATGCAGGAGCCTGTCAAAGGTAACTCCGAGCAGCTTCAGACTGGTGCCCGCGGTAACCGTCTGGTTCACCACCTTCACGTGGCACCCGTCGAAGTCCCTGGCGTTCTGCGACAGAACAAGGAGTTGGGTCTTTTCACCCGCCACCGTCATCTTGTTCCTGTACGCCCATCAGGCGGATCAGCTGCTCTTTGCGCTCTCTTCGTGGCTTCGGCGATGGAATTTCCAGAGCAGAGTGTGGCAGTGTCGTCCGCGAAAAAGAACGGTTGGACGCACGAAGACTTGAGGGTGGCGGCAAGTGGGGCCGCCCATAACAAAAACAAGGGCGGGGAGAGAACACTGCCCTGAGGCAGGCCCGCTCTGTACACCCTCTCCCCGCTTAAAACACCGTTCACCTCCAACCTGCAGCGTCGGTCCCTCAGGAACTGCCAGCACCAGTAAACAATACAAACTGGGACGCCGAGCTCGAGTAGTCTGGCCCGCAGCAGGCGGTGATTGACCTTATCATACGCCCTAGAAAAGTCGTATGCGAGGAGAAGGAACTTCTGCGCCTTGGCGCCGTCTGGGCGAGGGCGACGGGGGTCGGGTTTTGGGCGCTGCCACCCGTCTTGGACTCATTGAATCAGCCGACCTAGGCTATCCTCCACTCCTCGTCCCTCGCTGAAGCCGACTTGTTCTGGGGGTATAAGCCTTTGCGTGAAGTCACAGTCGATAGTCTGGCAGAGATCAGCCTCTCCACCAGCTTAGCAATGTGGGAGGTGAGGGCGATGGGACGCTAACTACCCAGGAATTTCTTGTCCTTGCCACTTTTCGGGATCGGGATTATTGTAGCCCGTCTCCACTCCCGGGGGACCTCTCCCGCCAACCAGGACGCGTTGATGGTCTGGAGGAGTAGTTTCCGACCCGCCGGACCAAGGTGTTTTAGGTGTTCGTTGCATACACCATCCGGGCCCGGGGCCTTCTTCAGTTGCTCCTGTTGTAATTGGAAGGTGAGCTCCTCCTCAGTGAAAGCTTGGCAGCAATCGGAAAGGTGCCCCTGGCAGTCCTGGCACTGTTTGAAGAGGGGATTTTTCAGCTTCCTCTTCGCCTCGCGATCCAACTGCTTGATACGGACCTGCCTGGAGACGGAAGAGTACATCTGGTTGAATGCAGAGGCCTTATCCAGGTCCGAAATCTGGATACAGCCGTCCGCCTCCATTGTCTGGCCGTCACGATGTTCGTCGTCGACTGTCCCATCCCATTTTTTTCAGGATTTTTGAGACCTTTCCCAGGTCCGCCGCTTTGTTAAGGTTTCCCGTGACGAAGCTCCTGAAGAGGTCCTGAGCCGCGGCCTGCTCGGCGGGCGCAGCTTGTCGCTTCGCCTCCACCCGTCTTGCACGTGATTGGGGGTCCCCCTCTCGGACTTCGCTTCTTGCCGCACGTCTCTTCTCGATGGCCTCCACCAGGTCGGGGTTGACAGCCCACGGTTTGGGGTCGGCACGTGCGCCGCGCGGGATGTGTCTTAAGCTTGCTCGATAGATGGTTTCGCTTAGAAAAGTGGTCAGCTCCTGGCAGGTGCGCTGTGGTGGTTCCGCCTCCGTGAAGGCTGCCTCACACTCGCTCCTGTAAGCGACCCAGTCCGCTTTTCGGAAGGACCACCTGGTCTTACGTATCCGATGGGGGTGACTCTGGGAGGTTCTGATATGAGTGATGGTGGGCAGAAGGTGACATGACGGTGGCAGAAGGCGACATCGGGGGCTGATGAGCCACCCGACCGGTAACTTGTAAAAGTGGGTTGTCCGTCGCTCAGTATGGCCCAGTTCTTGTGATCTAGCTGGTCGGCAGATGTTCTCCGACGGGGTCCGCTCTCTCGCAGCCTGCGTCCCAAAGAGGGTGGTGGGCGTTTACGTCTCCGACGATGATGGTTTCGTCGTCTAAAGTGAGTCGGTTACGGGCGAAGTGGTCCTCCCTCTCGTCAGCGGTGGTTGAGCGTATCGGGGGGCGGTAGACATTGAGTAGGTTGAATGGGCACTCATCGAGGATTCTGACTCCGCAGATTTCAGTTGAGTCGTCGTCCTCGGACTGGAAGGGGCCGGTCAGGACGGAGAACTTTATCCCCGAGCGAATGAAGATAGCAACGTCTCCGCCCTTCGCGGTGTTGTGGTCGGTACACCTGCCACGTTTTCGCCGGGTGACGACCGGCGGTTGGAACCCGGGGAGCCGCGGGACTGCCATGCCAAATTGGCCATCTTGCACCGCGAAGATGTCGGCCTGAACCGAGGGTAGCCAAGGGTTCAGTTCCGGTAACTTGGTCCGGAGCCCTTCTGCGTTCCAGGACACTATGGTCCGGAGGCTTCTCCTATTACGGTTCTGGCGATATCGGCGATTACGGGCTCTGCGGCGGTGGCGGCCCCTGGGCCCCGTCCGCTCGGTCTGCGCTCCCCCGTCGTCGCCGCTCACGGCGGGGGCGCCTCCTGTCGGTTACTCACTTAGCGGGCCGGGCCGCGCTGCGCGCACGGCCCCGGCCCGCCGACGGGCTCGCGCAGCCCCGACGATACTGGTAGTGTAGGAAGACGATCGGAGAGTCGAGGTGTCGTGGCCGGTGGACGCCGCCAGGGCCCTCTCGGAGAGGGCACCGTGAGATCCGTTTGGATTCCGCTTCGGGGGTACATCCGGAAGCGGCGAGCCGGGCGGCCCACACCTCCCACCACTTGAAGGCGGATCTCTCCAGGGGGCAGAGGGCAAAAGTCGTCAGAGCTGGCGGCGGCGAACGTGATTCTACCAACCCATAGGCGTAGGAACCTCCAGAATATTGGGGGGGGCAGCCAAACTTCAGCATGAAGCTGACAAGAAACTTCCCATGCCAGGACTAAAAACTTTCGGATTTTGACTCCTCATTGTCTTCTATACCGGCTGTTTATAAAAATGTCCGACTTCCTCCCATTTTAGATGAGATCAGGAATTTTTGGCCTGATATTTGATGGGGCGATAGCCCCTGCCCCTGTTCCTACGCCTATAAACCTATCACAATTTGTTAACGGAAAATGTCCAAAATCGGCTTAAAGTTGGGGGGGCCGCACTGCGCCCCAGTCCAAAGATTGGGGACCAGTACCTCCTGCCCCCGGAACCTGTGCCTATGACGTTGGGGGTGGAACATTTATTTGCCGTGCTGTTGCTAAATTTCTGCATTAACCCGTTCCTCCGAGATGTCCCTCTTGTATGTACATACCTGACGTTGGTAAATTAGACGCATTTTTTGGCACTTAGCCCGATTTGAAGCCTTAGGGATACACGTTGCCTGACAAACGGGCTGGTGTTCTGAGAGTTAGTGTTTGAATTTTGTCTGGGGTAGTTATGATAAAAATGATCATTATCTGCCAAACATTATATGTTAGAATTTTTAGGAATTAAAGCCACAAAAGACGACAGTTGCGCCTCATGGCATGATCACGACTAAGCATAAACACTAAAAACACAGCGCATATTTTTAAAATTTTGCACGTCTTCTCGCAATACAACCCTTCATCAACAATGAACATATCATTTCACGGGGGAGATTGGGAGGGAGGCGAGGGGGCCCAGTGTTAGTATTAAATGTGATGGTAAAATAGATACAAATAATGCACTGTAAAAAAGTTGAGCATCCAGGAGATGCTAATCAGACAGCAAAAAACTACCGATTTTGGCTGCTAGTTTTAAGCCAATTTTCGAGGTGCTAAATGTTTTTGGTGCTAATTTATCGATTTAGCACCACCCTGCTTTTCGTTAACATGGTGCTAATATTACGAATTTAGCACCTGAAGTGCTGAAATTTTAGCAGCTCTAGGATGCTAATCCAATTAGCAGCGAGAGGGAACTGTAAAAAAACTAGCACCAAGCTAGTTTTTTAGCAGCCTAGAAAAGTGTGAATAGCACCCAGATTTTTAGCTAAAAAATAGCTCTTCTGAGGCGGAAAGTGGTAAATTGAACCATCTCAGCAGCACCACAGCGCAACAAAAATTAAAGATATACTAAAATGAGCCTTTAAAGAGCGAATGCATCCATTTTAAGCATGAAATGTATATTTAGTTGTTGTCAGCATCAAGTTACCCGGTCGGATTCTTTGTAAGTGTTAATTCTCGTGGTTCCACGACTGGAAATCACATATGGCAGCTGACACAAGTCCACTGCACACTCCTCCAGCGGTACCTCAGTGCTCCCCATGAACTTGGCTCGTATTTGGTTCATTTTTTGGAGGGCGGTAAGCTGCGGGTTCTTATCGAGCTCGCGCATCAGCTGCCGCATGAGCGATGAGACACCACGGGGAGACTTTGTCAGGTAATCTGTCAGGTAACGAGCCAGTGCATAAGCATCTTCACAATATTATATGTCCATATTTGAGAACCAAGCCCTTAACATATCTGCCGAGTACTTGTTAACCCTTGCCTCGCAAATCCGACGCCGTAAGTAAACTTTTTTCTCCTGAGAGGCACACGCAAGCAATTGATATAGTCATTCTCGTTCAAATCTAACTTCCTTAAGAACTCATTGAAGGTGGTTTCAACTTCGCATAATATTTCATCCTTTGGTAGGCCATCAAGCGCCAAAAAGACTGTGTTGTAACATTTCTCCAGCCAAGTCTTTTTAGTCTCCGACAACTCATTTTCGTCAAATGGAGAAAGAATCACGGTCTTTTTCATCGGCGGCCTCGGAAAACCAAATCGGTAAAATACCTTTCGGCCGGGTCCTCTTACTTTTTTCGTGAGGCATAAGTTTGTATATCATTATTCTGACCTTGACCGCCGAGCCGGTCGGACGTGTGCCGCGGTGCTCCGCTCGGGCGGAATGTTCGGCTGACCGGGTGGTGTGTGGGCTACGGGCGGACAGTGGATTGGTGACTGGAAACTGGTGATTCCGCAGAGTGGCATAGTGCAGCTTTTGGAAAGCTGGGAGTATTTTGTGGCTCTTGCTTTGGAAAGTGTTGGAAAAGCTCCCTCAGGCGAGAGGCTGGTGTGATGTCACAGGCCGGCGACACGGACTGTTTAGTGATGCCGAGTCAGCATCGGTAGACGACCCCCCGCGCAAGAAAAGGGACAGAGATTCTGTAACTGAGATTATCTCTACTTTCGAAAAAGAAAAAACGAACGGGACCTTCACCAAAAAAGAAATCTCCCCGAACAGGATACAGTGGGATTAGTGTAGAGGTGCTGACCTACATCCGAAAAACAATAGAGGTGACAATACAGAACTCTCTGGAGGCGGAGGTGTCGAGAATTACAAAACGTCTCGAGTCAAAGATGAAATCCCTTGAGAAGAAAAATTGAAGTGCTGGAGGGGTAACTGTATGAGAAGAACAAAACGATCGATGGCCTGGGAAAACAAGCTGTGGTCTCTGAGCAGAGGCTGTCACAACTACAATAATAATAATAATTATTGGGGCTTATCGACGCACCAACTGCCAGGGTCATATGGCGTCGCCAACTCTTTCCCTGTTGGAAGGGTTTCTCGGGGAGCCAGCTTGCTCCTTGTTCGGGGAAGCCGCCGGGCCTTGAACCCGGGTCGGCTGCGTGGAAGCCAGCTACGCTGACCACTCCACTACCGCCCCCCTGTCACAACTACAAGACCAAGTATATATACATGAATAACAAACAAATATATATATATACGTGAATAGGCAATATGAATGCAAACACAGAAATGATCTAGAAGGAATTTTGGCAGAATCAACATTTGCAGAAGTAGCATTAAAAACTGGACATATGCAGCAAAATATTATTTTCGGGGAGGTCTATAAACCCCCAAATTATAATAGCGATGTGTTCCTGGAAGGTGTTGAAAAGCTCCTCGATAAACTGGAAAGTAATAAGCTGCAGATTTTGGCAGGGACTTCAACTTTAACTTTTGGAAACTGCCAAATGATAGGGAGTCTTCCAAGTTCTTTAATATAATGTCTGCCTACAATTTTCTACCCACAATTTCAAAACCGACAAGAATGGGCACGAGTGACCCCTCCCTCTTAGACAACTTTTTTACAAGTGATATTAACTTAGTTAATCAATCTGGTATAATATTAGACGACATTTCTGATCATTTACCTATATTCATGACTCTTCAGGAAGACACTCAAAACACACAGAACAAATGCCTAAATCGTATCACGGTTTTCGACAACACTAAGATTAACCAACTGAGAACATACATATCTAGAAATCTAAACAACTTTAATGCTATCACAGATCCTAATATCGCATGTCGAATGCTCATAAATACATTTCAGAACGGAATAAACTATTTTTCGAAAACATTTACACCAAGTAGGAGAAGAACTGCGATAAAGCCCTGGATATCGCCTAGAATTTTGGCATGCATAAACCACAAAAACAAATTGTTCAAAAAGTATATTTCCAAAAAGCTTAAAAATCAGAATGACCCAGAACTAGAACAACTAGAAGAATCATATAAAAGATACCGTAACGTTCTGACAGGAATCACAAGAGAAGCAAAGAAAAAATATTATAGAGACTCTTTTGATGCAAATGAAGGAAATGGAAAAGAAACATGGAAATCACTAAATGGACTAATTAATAAGAAACATAAAAATAATGACTATCCGATAACATTCAAAACTAGCCAAGGAACACTGACAGATAGCGAGGAGATTGCAAATGGTTTTAATGATTTCTTCAGCTCCGTTGGAACCACCGGTCTCTGAGCAGAGGCTGTCACAACCACAAGACCAAGCATATATGCATGAATAACAAACAAATATATATACGTGAATAGGCAATATGAATGCAAACACAGAAATGATCTAGAAGGAATTTTGGCAGAATCAACATTTGCAGAAGTAACCTTAAAACTGGACATATGCAGCAAAATATTATTTTCGGGGAGGTCTATAAACCCCCAAATTATAATAACGATGTGTTCCTGGAAGGTGTTGAAAAGCTCCTCGATAAACTGGAAAGTAATAAGCTGCAGATTTTGGCAGGGACTTCAACTTTAACTTTTGGAAACTGCCAAATGATAGGGAGTCTTCAAAGTTCTTTAATATAATGTCTGCCTACAATTTTCTACCCACAATTTCAAAACCGACAAGAATGAGCACGAGTGACCCCTCCCTCTTAGACAACTTTTTTACAAGTGATATTAACTTAGTTAATCAATCTGGTATAATATTAGACGACATTTCTGATCATTTACCTATATTCATGACTCTTCAGGAAGACACTCAAAACACACAGAACAAATGCCTAAATCGTATCACGGTTTTCGACAACACTAAGATTAACCAACTGAGAACATACATATCTAGTAATCTAAACAACTTTAATGCTATCACAGATCCTAATATCGCATGTCGAATGCTCATAAATACATTTCAGAACGGAATAAACTATTTTTTCGAAAACATTTACACCAAGTTGGAGAAGAACTGCGATAAAGCCCTGGATATCGCCTAGACTTTTGGCATGCATAAACCACAAAAACAAATTGTTCAAAAAGTATATTTCCAAAAAGCTTAAAATCAGAATGACCCAGAACTAGAACAACTAGAAGAATCATATAAAAGATACCGTAACGTTCTGACAGGAATCACAAGAGAAGCAAAGAAAAAATATTATAGAGACTCTTTTGATGCAAATGAAGGAAATGGAAAAGAAACATGGAAATTACTAAATGGACTAATTAATAAGAAACATAAAAATAATGACAATCCGATAACATTCAAAACTAGCCAAGGAACACTGACAGATAGCGAGGAGATTGCAAATGGTTTTAATGATTTCTTCAGCTTCGTTGGAACCACTTAAGAGGAAAAGATTCCTCCCTCGGACAAAAGCGCCGTTGACTACTTGCAGCCCCCTACATATGATGCATTTCGGAATAATCTCTTAACAAATAATGAGCAAATCGAAAATATAATAGTCTTTAAATGCTGTTGGAGGAGGAATAGATAGGAACTGGAATATTTCCAGATTTGCTTAAGATTGCGGTGATTATTCCGATTCATAAATCTGGAGACAAGGATAGGTTCAACAATTATCGACCTATATCTTTACTTCCAATCTTCTCTAAAATTCTGGAGAAGATATTGCATCAGTACATAGTTGAATATTTAGACGCAAACAACATTCTTTACAAATTACAATTTGGGTTTCGAAAGTTACATAGCTCCTACATGCCAATTGCCCATTTATACGACACTGTTACGGAACGTTTAGAAAGAGGTGAGATTTCTTGCGGAATTTTTCTAGATATAAAAAAGCGTTTGATACTGTTAGTTTCGGAATAATCTTAGAAAAATTACACTTTCCTGGAGTTCGTGGAAAACTTTATGACATTGTGTGTTCATACCTGAAAAATAGGTGTCAATTGACTAAATTTAATGATATATTCTCAGATCGGAAAATAGTCACCACGGGAGTACCACAGGGCTTGATATTGGGCCCATTTTTGTTTATTCTATATGTGAATGATTTATATCGTGTTTCGGAACAGGCCGTCTTTTATCATTTTGCCGACAATACAGCCATTGAAGTAACAGCGGAAAATCAAAACCTTCTGCAACAAAAAATAAACACTCTTCTACCAAAAGTAACGCAGTGGCTTCAATCAAACCGTCTATCGCTTAACGCTGAGAAATCACACTACCAAATTTATTCTAAAAGCGACTTTACTGACATAAAAATAAAACTGAATGGGGAAAAGAAAAATAGGAAAAGAAAAAGTGGTTAAGTATTTAGGTATCCTGGTAAATGATAATTTGAAATGGGATGCTCATGTGGCCAACATGGCAGCTCTGATCAGTAGAAATCTTTTTTTTATTTTTTTTTATTCAAACGTTTATTCGTAAAATGCGTAGAATAACACGGCAGCGTAAGTCTGCTCCTGCACGATCTTGTCCAGGAATTTGGCGTTGACTTCCTCGATCTGGTCTGGAAGCACCGAGGTGTCTAAATTGGTGAGAAATTCCAGTATGGCATCCTAGCCCATCAAGTCACCGCACTGAGTGACAGTTGCCCCGTCTTGCCCACCCTGGACCATGTAGGGAGGCCATCCACTGGGCCTTTCTTTCGCTTCGCATCTGTCGCTCCAGCCGCATAGCCATCTGTCGGCGCCCTGCGGCGTCCCTCGCAGAGGAGGAGATGAGGCCTACCCTGGCCAGGAGGCACATAGCCTGAGCCCTGACAATGGTGGTGGATATCAGGCGCCGGTACTGTCCAACGGTAGTGCCGAGCAGACTACCATTTTCCAGGCGGCCTGAGGAGCGAGCGAGGTGTTGCACTCTGGCCTCGGCACAGCTCTGGATGAAGGCGTGTAGGTCGGTGCTTCCCTCGCCCCAGTTGCCTGCAACGTAGCACTGCAGGTTTCCAAAACTCTGCAGTCGTTGAACAAGCCTCCCTGTCTCCCCTGGCTGGGTACCGTTGAATTGCCGGTCCAGTCTCTCCAGGGGGCGCCTATAGGAGCCCGGCAGTTCCCTGGCCCTCCTGTCCACCTGCTTCTCCCTCCTGCCGACAGGGTAACGCGTGGCTCCGGCGGAAATGAACTTAAGTTCGCCCAGGCAGTCACGCGGCCCATCAGCAGTAGGGAGACGGAGTTTGAAATCTGGACATAGGCCGAGGCGCTGGCGACCACGCTCCAACTCCCCTCCCTCCTCCAGCAGCTCCGTCGGTATCAAGTCTCTGAAGACCCCGAAGACCTCGCAGTCTATCGGGATCCTCGCTTCGTTTGCGAGATTAACCATGATAACTTTCAAGGAGTCGTGTCGAGTTCGCCATGTATCATGAGGAAGCTGGGCGGTCATCACCTCGTCGCCAAACAAGCCAACCACAGCACCCCTGGTACCGACTGCCTGACCGAGGATGGAAGAGCAGGCGGGGCTCGGGAGGCAGAGGTGCTGGGCCATCACTTCCCTGAAGACAGGGGGTGGTGAGGCCGGTGGTGGGGCCAGGCAGGGCGAGCTTCCAGGCGGTAGATAGCTTGTCCAGCTGAGGGTAGGCAAGCACCGGCCTTGCTGACTGGTCCACGTGCACTCTCAGGGCCTCTGACACAACCGCTTCTCTTAGCTCCTCCCGTTGCTCCGTCACCAGCTGCCTGGAGCTTTGCCCCTGACCGATGTCCTCCACAGTGGCAGGGCCGGTGGCGAGGACGCCGGTAATCTCCTTGCCAAGGTAGGTGCTCATCTGTTCTCCCTCCCTCTGCAGAGTCCTCCAGCTGGTACTGTACTCTTCTCCCGTACGGCTTCCGGACTCCATCAGGGTGCGCCACCAGCCTTCTTCCGCTTCCTGGCTGCCCAGCGCAATCTCCACTCCTCCCAGAAAGGCAGCAGGGGAGGTGTCCACCAGGGAACGAAATCCAAATCCCCGGTAACGAATGGGGAGCCTGGTGATGAGCTCCTGAAAGCTCCGACCCTCGAGGTTGTCAACGGGCAAGTCCAGTACGCACTCTGTGCCCAGTCCCTCCTGCACGAGAAATCTGGGAATAATGAGTAGAGCAAAATATTATTTAGAATCACGAGAACTTATCTGTCTATATAACACTCTTGTGCTACCATACTTTAATTACTGCGCAGTTGTATGGGGAAGCAATTATCAACCGCATTTAGATAAGCTAATGAAACTTCAAAAAGGGGCAGTTCGAATAATTTTGAAGAAACCTTTTTACCATCCTACAAATGGAATTTTTGTTGAACTTAACTTGTTAAAACTCAATGATATTATTACTGAACAGAAAATTATAATTATTTCAAAATTTTTAAGCCAATCACTACCATTTGCCATCTCATCACTCTTTCAATATCATTGTCCTGCAAACACTCGCCTAGTACAACATTTTCATGTTCCTTTAGCAACAACGAATTACAGATCATTTTCAATATCATGTTCAGCTCCAAAAGCGTGGAACCAGATAATATGTCCGATTTTTTCAAATATTGATGAGGTTCCATTGCAGAAATATACACTAAAGAAAATTATCAGAGAACATTTTAGGAACCAGTATCGATCCCAGGAGGGGAATCAATAGTAAATGGATTTAGGTAAAAAATCAAGCTATCAAGTACTTTCTTTTTTTGTGATTATTTTTCATCTCGCTGCCTAGTTTTCTCATAGCCATTGACTGACCAGTTTTTTTTCTTGTTTTCTTCTTTTTATGAGGTTCTTATTTAACCCTGAAAAACTTTGATCCACTAATACCAACTCTAGAGTACCCAAGTTTCTCTCGAATGTTACTAGTTCTACTATTCTTTTCGAGAGAGACTTGGGGAAATACTCAGTAAACAACTTTTGTTTTCATTTGTAAAGCAAAGAATAAATGGAGCGGGGAGTGGTGCGACCTTCAAGTAAGATATTAACATATATGTCCCAAATTTACAACTGGAAAGTTTGTAGTTTGGTTGCATGGGTACGGAAGGGCACTCCTGCCTACCTTTTAAATGGGTAGTGGGTTAAAAAAAAGTAGAAGAAATGGAACGTCATGAAAGAGGGGTAAATTTGGTACTATCCAGTAAGATGTTTGGCACCCGACGACCTGGAGAGAATGTGAAGGCGATGGCAGTAAAGTCACTGAAGGAGCATCTGCCGCACATCCCCGTCGCAGCATCGGACATAGCGACGGCACACAGACTGGCGCGTGATGGAGTCATCATCTGCGCCTTTTATGATAGCGATTTGCGAAACAGACTCTACTTTGCTCGTGCTCAACTCGGCAACAGAGGTGAGCCAAGGGAACATCGACTGTTTATTACAGAGTCCCTGCTAATGCGAAACCGTCAGATATACAACTAGTTGATAACTATGAAGCAAGAGAAGCTGATATGGTCAGTCTTCTCTAACAACGGCCTGCCTGGGTATAAGCTGACAGAGACCTCGCTGCCCACCAGGATCACCACGCTTCAACAGGCCCGACAAGAGGGTCCGCAAGCACGAGAGGAGTCACCTCGTCGATGCGGGGCCGGCCGCCGCAGGGGGCAGCGCTGGGCGCTTGCCGCCGGCGGGATGGCGGGACTGGATCGGGCGCGGAGTCCAGTGGGGGTGGCGCGACGTCCTCGCCCCGTGGAGCCCGCCCTCGCGACGCGCAGACTTCGTCGACGTCAGCGGTGTCGCCCGCGGTCGTGACTCGGCCGGGCGACGCGCCCTCCCCTGTCGCCGGTGCCGACGCGTCGGCGATGGAGTCGGCGCCGCGAGTGACGGGTCTTTCACCGAAATAAGGTACTGTGCAAGACTTAACAGTATGATGACCGTGCTAGTGCGAGCCTTAATCAAATAATCGTTATCATTGTTCAGTTTTTTTCGGTGTGCCAAGCACTTGTCCCTTGCCGTTAATGTTTAAAAACAATAAACGTTCAGTTGTATCACTACATTGTAGGAGATGAGGGCGCTCGTGCCCGCCCTTGTTCATGTTTGATTACTCCGTCAGGTTCGATTGCTCCATATGTCACGTGCTTGTCTGTAAATGTGAGAAAGCAGCTCCCTGGTGAAGGAGAGTCTTATTTACTTTAAAAACAAGCCGTATCACAATGCTACTCGGTTGCGATTCACTGTCCTCATTTATACGGTTAAGAGGGACCAAGACTGTTTATGGCTTATTGTTTTCCAGGCCTTGATCACTTTCGAGCAAGCCGCTGCGGTAAAGAAATGCAGGAGCTGTACTGGGCATTGGGCTCACAATGGCTGTAACTAATTGACACATTATGTGTAGGGCGTTCACTGCAGACGTTAACCCTATTTCCGTCAGGCTCCCGGCTACCCCCTATTTCCGGCAGGGGGGGCAATATCGGCCCCCCCCTAAGATCTCGTAATCTAACCGGCCGATTTTGAAAATTCAAAGTGCTATAGATTCCCCTGACGCTAAACTTTATTTTGAAAAAAGAAAATTTCAAAATTTTGATTTTTAAGGAGAAAGTCGTGCAAAATATACAATTTTTGTGTATTTTTTAGATTTTCCATAACCCTTGTCTCTGTTGTACGATTTTCACAAAACTAGTTCAGATTTACAAATAATTGACCAAAATTGTCATATACTCGAGTTACGCAAAAATTCGAAATTCAATGGCAGTTCCAGGACCAGGACTATGAGGGGAAATATATACAACCTAAAAAGCTTTTGTTACGCGGATTAGAAGCCGTGATATACTGCTTGGCATCTTTGACACATAAATAAATGAAAAAAGTGAAAAACTCATCAGAGGCGGATGCAGTAAGGTAAAACAGTGGGGTAAAATACATCCCAACAATATGCGAATGGTATGCATGAGTATATTAGTCCCTCGACTAGTTGAAATTTATTTCTGATAATTTTTACCCTCCCATGGCAGCTCTGGGAAAGGGGGTGACATAGGCGGATCAAGGACTCTCGTCGTGGGGGGGGCGGGTGGGGGTGATTGGAAACACATTTTTAATATACAACGATATTGAGTCGCGGCGGTGATACTGGCTGGGAATATGCATTTTGAAAATGTGTAGTGACTGGACACGCCTCTGGTAATCTAGAATTTAGTTATAACTATTTTGAATTTTCATATACCCAATTGTATTCGCCCTGGCACGGCTGTAAGCAGTCTTCTCACTTACTAACGTTTAGTCCTTCTTGATAACATTCCCCCCATTTTGAACTGCTGTAACCGCCCCTGATGAATATAAATAGTGACAATTGTGAATGCACTATCATCTCACATAAAAAATGATATAATAAAACCATATAACTGGTATTAGGATCAGCAGAAACGGCTTCCTTTTACAAAAACCCATCGCATACGATAATACTTGGTTTGTGGATACAACCTCCCCAAAAAAAACCAGCCATAGCTCCGCCCCTGGTAAATTCATAATCTTGAAAATTTCAGAAAACCAGCCTGTACTAGTTTTAGGAAAAGTCAGGAAGTTTCAAAGTTCTATCGAAAGCCGTTTCGGAGATATTTTTGAAAAACCTTAGGGGGGCAATATTAGCCCCCCCTGCCGGAAATAGGGTTAAGTCTTGCATTGATGAGAGCGCTGTCACTTCGTCAAGCGCCCTTTTTTTGGCATGAGCGCTTTCGAGCACGGCGATCTTTTCTTTTTTAGTGTACTTACGCATGGGCGAGCTCCGCTGTCATATTGTGCTTTAGTTACGTTGCGGGGACCCAGCACCGTTAACTTGGAGTACTTACCCACATTATGAGATTGAAAATAGGAGAATAATGACTGTCGTTGATCGTATCTCCTGTCACCGCGTGACCCGCGACTCCGTATGCCCGTGTCGAGAATGGCTACGTTGGCTGTGACTGGCAGAAGCTTTGTGTATGCCCCTGTTCTGACACAGGTGTCAGAACAGGCAGCCTGCTTAAATAAGCAGGCTGGTTGGGCAGATTATGCCCATTTGTTTACAAATATATAATTTTAAATTTCAAACCTTCTGTCGGGATACACCTATTTGCATGTTCCGTCATCTTCTGGTTCTCATCCAAGTCGTTGCAAAGTGTGATACATAATTCGCAAGTTTCAAAATCCGATGTTGAATTCGAAACGTTCTGTCAAATTTTGCATTATTTATATCTGAAGGTTGACGTCTAGAATATTTGTGCTGAGTTTTCTGTGAATTTCACGGGTTTGGTGCCGTACGCTGGGGCTAACGGAAATTCGTGCCTCGAACGGTGGAGCGCCCCTTGCCCAGGGTTAGGTTTAGGGGCGCGCCGATGTCAGGGTCATATGGCGCCCATAACAAAATAATAAAATTACACACCGGGGTACTTCTAGGCCCAGTCAAGTTTAAAATGCGGGATGAGACACAAATAAAAACAGATGGGTCCAGGGGCGTAGCCAGAATTTCGCTCGGAGGGGGGCGGCGCCCGAAAAGGGCCCTGCGACAGCGCCATAAGGGCCTTGATGGGTAAAAAGGGCAATGCTTGTTCCAGAATAGAGTACTGAAGAGGGCTTAAGAGGGTTCGTCTGATATGAAATTTCAAATTTGGCCAACGAGCATAGTGCGGGCGAGCCGCGCGCCGCGCGGCTCATGTCCTCAGAGGGGCTCCTCGGGCCCTCAAGGGGGGGCGGTGACTGTCCCTGCCGCCGCCCTGGCTACATCCCTGGATGGGTCGATGGTAGAACAATTTAAAGAAAACAAAACGTGTCAAAGAGTCGGCGATAACAGTAGACCGTGCATTTCAGGGGCGGCTACCTCCAGGCGAGTAAATAACATGAAAGTTAGCCTTGTTTAGAAATAAAACAATATTAGAAATGTCAGCAGTGTGGCGTTCTCCGAACAGATCCTCCAGAGAAGGAGCCCCCGGCAGGTATATCGCCCTCTCAGTCTCCTAATCGCGACAATCTACTAACACGTGTGCCGCCGTGAGTCGCCGTCGCAGCGCGGGCACCCCAGCGGACCATCAACGCAGAGCAGGTACGACTGTGTCGCGTATGTGTGGCCCGTACGCAGCCTGGCGAGAATCTCCTCCTCTCTCCTGCACTGCGCACTGGCCGACGACCATACCCCTAATTTGGGCTTCAGTACCCGTAGTTTACTGCCCTTAGGGTCGTTCTCCCATGAGCGCTGCCACAAATCCCGGACAAATGCACGGATTTTCGGATAGCAGTCCGAAAATGGGATGCATAAACCGGTTGGCACCCGACTCTGAGCATTGCAAAATATGCAATGCTTATGAGGAATGTGGCACCTTCATAACGTGATTTTAACTGAGATAGCCAAGTTGTAAAGCAAGTCGGAAAACCCGGTACTCCATATATCATTTGTCTTGGAACTCGATATTTCCGTAGAAAAAAACTAAAACCTACCTGACGCCAACCCCTCGCCGGGTGGCCATTGTTGTGAGCTGCTGGTGTGACGACATATGCTGCCGTCACGATGAGCATCAGCCAATCGAAGCCCTTGAAGCATTTCAAGTGTTGTCAGGGTGTAACTTTGTGAAAATGTTTAGGGGTGCTTTTTCCTAGCCGACGCATAAAATTTTTTGGCGACGTTAGGGGGTCAAAAACGTTAAAAGGGGGGTAAAAACCTCTTACAACTTTGTCGAAACATCTCTAATGGCTTATTTCTTGCTTTATTTGCACACCACACTGTTCCCCCCGCGGGAAAAAACATTTTGGCCCCCTGGTTTGAGCGTTTGGGGGAGCATGACCCTAATACACCCCCCTCTGGATCTGCCAGTATCTAGACATACTTTAAGCCATACGCCCAAAAACCGTGGTGGCGGCTGCAACTCTAACTTTCGGATTATGGGGGCAGTGCCCACCATTTTCCAGCCATTCCAGTACCTTGTTTATTGTAACAAATCAAGCGATAAGCCGAGTCACCTTTGGCCCCACCGACGTCGGTGACCCTTTCCCACAACTTCAACATAGTTCCTGCACTTATGCTTTAACCCTCGCCCCGGTGGGGGGTTTCAACACACCCCCTCAGGTTTTTCCGGCGGCACGGAAAAACGACGTGGCAAAGCGCCGCCGTACTTGGCACACCTTTCCCTTGATCAATTCCGCAACTTTCCCCCACATTTTGATGTTGGGTCATCTCAGGTCAGGTCACCAGTGCAGGTCAAGTGACCTCACCTTAAAAAATGTTTAAGGTGACACAAGTAAGAAATGGATGAATCTATTGGATTGAAATGTATACCACATAATGGGCCTATCGGGTACTACACCATATATTCCGGGATTTTTGCTTCAAATCGATGACCTAAGGTCAAGTACGGACCATGGCCTCTCCGTTGGAAATACATAAAAACAGAAATTGGGCTGTATTTGTGTAGATACAGCTAAAAATACCTTCATAATCTCCACATCGTAATATCCTGGGCCTCTTTCCAGATTCATGCTGCAATTTTTGACCTGTGACTTCTAAGAGGTCATCTGGGGCTATTTACGCAGTTTTCAGACTTATGTCAATAACTTTGCATGAAATGATAATAAAGCTTTAATTTTGATATAGTTGCGTTTGGGTTGCCATTGCGGGTCGATTGATATGCATATTGACTATGCTATGTTAAAAAGTGACCTTGATCTGACCTGAGGTCTGGTCATTTTTGTGTTTTGACCTAGGGTGGCCATATACATCATTCGATTCGCCGTGACGAGAGGAAGCGAGTGGTGCCTAAAAAATGATTCTAACTCAACTCTGTCACACGCTAGAGCCCAAAAACTCTACTCAAAATCCCACTTTCCTTGACCTGTCATGACCTCAATATTGATCTGAGCCAAAAAGTGGCTCATATAGTTTCTTGATGAATTTGTATGAGCTATCCACCAGCGTTCACGTTTTTTCGCTATCCCGCGTAGGGGCCGAGTATAAGGGGGAATTCAAACACCACCCACCAGGGCGAAGGTGGCTCGGAGGCCCACCGGGGCGCGGATTAAGCTTCCTGCCCATCGCAAGGCCACAGCTCGAAAAGCTACAAACGTGGTGAAACCAGGAGCTTTTGGTGTCTGTTTTTTTAAACTTAAAGGAAAATACGCAGAATAATTTTATTGTGGTTTCTTGCTATTTCCAAAATCTTGATTTACGAAACTGTCAATTATTTTTGTATCTTCGGCAACATTTTTGGAGGCCACTCGCCTATTATTGAATTTTTTAGCGATACCGGTAAAAAGCTGAAACCTGCTCTTCATCTCTTAGTTTTTAAAATCTATTTTAAGTGTTTACAGTAATTTTGTTTGTCAAAATTCCCAGGATGACGAAACTTTTTGCGTCAGATATGTCATGTTACCCAGGTATGAGAATTCCTGGACTTTTGATTGGTCAATTGTGATTTCTTTGAAGTCCTATATTTCTGTTTAAAAAGAGTTTTGAAATGTAGGTTTTTAACATAATTTTTTTCCTGTGATAGTTCCAAAGTTCTACATTACTGTTTAGGACAGAATGACCTGATTTTTAGAGAAATAAATGGTCATAGCCGAGACTACGTCATTTAAACGAGAGTGAGAATTCTCGATAAGTCATCTAGAAATATTGACTTTAAGAGCGAATTTATGGCATTTGGAGGCCGAATTCCTAAAAATGCGAATAGGACTTATGACACTACTTTTTGTGACCTTTTGATCCAGCCAATAATTTTTTTCGCGTATCCGTTATTAATCGCGCAGACAACCGGCTACCTATTAACACGCGCATTGACGGGGGTCTGAGCCACCTTCGCATTGACGGGGGGGCGGGTACCCGCCCCCCTAAGATCTCGAGAACCACGGTAGGTAGCGAAAAACGGTAAACGGCGTTGGGCTGCCCATACACTTCTCCATCGAAAACATTTGTACCATTTTTTTGTCAGGTCACATTTAAGGTCACGAGAGGTCAAAACATGCCCGTCATAGGGATAACCAGGGATGCGGAGCCGGAGCCGGAGCCGGTCGGAGCCGACCATTCTGCCCGGAGCCGGAGCCGGAGCCGCCGAAACACTTTTGATCGGAGCCGGAGCCGGAGCCGTCAGAAAGGGTCCGGCTCCGGCTCCCAAAGAGCTCTAAAATTACAAAAAATCAAACGTGAAATGGTCACATTTTACCTCGTGAGATGTCGCATGGAAACACCTTTATTCACCTGAAATATTGCATTTTCTCAATATGTTATGCATATCGAGATTAATGAAATATTGCAACTAGGGTGTTCCGTAGACGGTCTCACTCTCGGGCAAGTAATGCGCCCCGGCCATTTAGCATGGGCAGAAATTGGCAACAAATGAAAGCATTGGCGGACACTGGCGGATCCATGAGGGGGGAGCAAAAAGGCATTTGCCCCCCAAACTGCCCAATTTTTGGCGATTTTCTTAAAAAAACATATGTTTTTCACGATTTACCCCCATACCGTCGGCCTGCATCCGCCCCTGTTGACAGACGCAGGGGGGATGCCATTCCGGTCATGCCCCCCCCAAAGCCCTGGAAGGGGGGCAGAATATCTTTTGGCCCCCAAAGGCCGAAGAAATTGTTTGAAAAAGGTGTTTACACTAGGTCTGTCGAGCAATAAAATCTTTGCTCCCACCTCCCCCCTCCTCCCAGGAGAGCTATCATGTACTCGTAGAAGTAGTTTATACTAGGTCTGTCGAGAACCCAGGGCAAAAGGCGCAGAAAACAGCATCCCCGTCACTATATGCGGCACTAGCCGACTTCAAAAACCTGGGTCGCCTAAAGAGGGCGACCGTATGCGACATCTTAGATAGATATCCAGCCATCATCCAGCCGGCTAGCCTGGTAATGGCCGCGCTACCAGTTACTCAAGTGTCCGTGGAGAGGTTGTTCTCCGCGATGAAGCTACTGCTTACTGATCTCAGGTCCAGACTAAGAGCAGACATATTGGAGGCAATGTTGCTGCTCCGCTCCAACCGCGATTGGGTGGTGTAGTGAGCGAACCAGCTGCTGGGCCCTGGGCAATAGGGTGGTTGGTTCCGATTTTTCTCGAAAAGGAATTATGCCATCAGCCTATCTGATGTGTTTTTTTATGTTGAACACTATTAGCTTAGGGTCATTCAAAAAACTTGTTTTTTCTTTTCAGACTCGAACCCACTTTTTGCCATTATATATTCAATTCTGATTTCAATGAGCCACATTCCAAGCGTCTACGACAGCGGGAAAGATCACCTCAAAACGGTTAAAGATTTCATGTTTCGGGCGCGATTGGCCGCCCGGCGTTGCAGTCTCCCCTGGTTAAATTGGGATATAAGGGGTGCATAACCTACCAGTAAAGACAGCTTGGCATGTGCGTGCGTATAAGAGCGGTAGATGGGATATAACCCGCGCCCACCGGGGGTCCGGCGCCACCTTCGCCCCACCGGGGGGCCATCGATGGCCCCCCTCTAACTCCGAAAATATGAGCGTTAGCGCAAATCTGCAAAGTGCAATAGAAAGCTCGCGTGAATTCAGTAAGAAATTACTTCGCATGTTTTAGTGCTCAGGTCAATGGTTTGACCTCCAGAGGTCAAATTAGGTCAAGATCGGCTATTTTCACTCAAATATGCAATGATTAAGCAAACTGGGCATAACTCTTATGTCATTAGAGCTATTGAGGCCTGGTAAAGTACATTTGATAGCAAATTGCCTGTACTTTTTCCGCTATTTGGAACGTAAAGACCTCCCGCCAGTGGTTTGACCGCCAGAGGTCACCTCGTGACCTAATATGACCTGAGGTCACGAAAGGTCAAAAAGTGACCTTGCCGTATATCAAATGAAAGCCAGTGACAAGACAAACACGATGGTGTTTGTTTCACCGCTCTAGCTCAATTAGGTCAAAAGTTATTGTCAAAATACTGTTTTTGACCTCCGGTACCTTGGATGACCTTGGAAAAGTCAAAGGGCAAATATGACCCCTGGGATCCGTGAAAGGGTGTCCAAAAACGTTGTTCTGAGCAGTCTGAGTATTTGCAATCATTTTTGTGGCTTTTATATCATGAAATAGCTTTTCCCCATGCTTTTCCAATGGGAGAGGTCGCCTCGTGACCTGACCTCAGGGCACGAAATCGAAAAATCCCGGATATACACCTTGTAGACCCTGGAGGGGTCATGAAGTGTAGGAAGTTTCAAATCGATCGACTTTGAAATGTAGCTCTTACAGAGCTCTAAAGTGAAGTGAGGTGACCTTGGTTGACCTCGTCTGGTGACCTGACCTTGGGTGACCCGGGGTAAAAATTTCAGGGATGATGGGAAAATGATGCAGTGAGAGGTAGAGCCCTCAACCGCGGTGCTGCGCCTCGTCGTTTTTCTGCTATCCCGGAAAAACCTTAGGGGGCCATCGATGGCCCCCCGGTGGGGCGAGGTTAACATGCAGGCATTTACTTGTCAGATGTATTTGTAGCGCAATACAAATACATGTTATTCCACAAAAGACCTGAAATTAAATGATTCAGCACCCTTGTGCTCTAAATCCCGACAGAACATGAATGCCTTCCGGAGGCGAACCTTTCTCTAGTAACTATCGCTGGAGAACGTCGTACCTATATCCAAAATGTGATCGAAACGTTCTCAAGGGCGTGAAAGTCCATCAGATAAAAGTGACTATGTATTTGTACGAATGAAAAAGGGCAACTGGATGAACCAACGCTCTTGACCAGATGCCAAAGGCCAGTGAACCTCAAAACTGGACCAACCTACACTGCAGTGCAGTCGTATGGCAAGCTGCACTGCACTGTTATGGCAAACAGAAATATTGGTCAGACATGCCCGCAAACCCACATAAAAAATTAAAGATACAACGATCAAGTAAAGCTTGGACAGCCCGCAAAGAAAAACTTCGATGAGCTAACAGCAGGGTCGTTCAAAAAAATATGTTTTTACTTTTCAGATTCGACCCACTTTTTTCCCCATTATATATTGAATTCTGATTTCAATGAGCCACATTCCAAGCGACACGACAGTGGGAAAGATCGCCTCAAAACGGTTAAAGATTTCATGTTTCGGGCGCAATTGGCCACCCGGCGTTGCAGTCTCCCCTTGTTAAATTGGGATGAAAGGGGTGCATAACCTACCAGTAAAGACAGCCTGGCATGTGCGTGCGTATATGAGCGGTAGATGGGATTTGACATGCAGGCATCTACTTGTCAGATGTATGTGTAGCGCAATACAAATACATGTTATTCCACAAAAGACCTGAAATTAGATGATTTGTTTATTTTATTTTATTAGGGCCACTCCCAACAGGCACACTTGCCCAATTACAGGGAGTATTGGCGTGGGTGTTTAAGGATCGTCTCCACCGGGTCAGATCGGACACGGAAGGCGGTTTCCCGCCGTGGGGATTGAACCCACGTTAATCCATGCTATCCGATCCGTAGACTGGCAACGAAGCCACTGGTACTCTAAATCCCGACAGAACAGGAATGCCTTCCGGAGGCGAACCTTTCTCTAGTAACTATCGCTGGAGAACGTCGTGAGGCAGATGCTTCTCCCTATTCTCCTGCGAACTATTTAAGAGCTCTGGTACTGATAAAAGAAGATCCTGTTTCATATTTTTACCCTTTAGGTGGCTCACGAAATCTTCCACCAGCTTCACACCACGTTCTGTGGGACCGTTCACGACAGTCAGTTCTGGAATACCTTGGAACAGGGAGAGCTATACCGGCTTCTCAACGGAGCCATTTCTGGTCAGAATATTTCAGATTCAGGCAATCGAATACCAGCCAGCTGTCAGGAGTAACAAGCTGGCTGAGGCTTAGTACCGACCATTTACAGAGCTCTTCATAGCCTCTATCGGAAACTTAAGCCTGCCCTAGTCAAATGTGAATCGTTTGCGGTTTTGGCCAATTGTTGTGCGACTGGCTCCTTACCTCCACGATGGTGGTTCTCACCAGCGCAACAGAATATAACTTTCTGTGCACAGATACCACAGCTGATGACAAATTGACTTCAGCACATTCAGGGCGATTTCTATATTAACTTAATGAAAGCACTGCATTGCATTTTATGGATAGCTTTGAGGCTCATAGAAGGCTCTAAAGCTGACTATCCGCGACGGAGGAACCCAAATGCATGGTTTAGAACCACTTATAAGGAAAGCCGCTAACTATTTCGGAGTCTGAGTGGCTCAGTCGGTTAGCGCTTGCGCTCGGCTTGGCCAATGACATTCATTATGTGCTGGGTGTCGTGGGTTCGAGCCCACCCAGAGGCAGAATCTGGCGCCCTGCTCTAGCCCGAGCTAATTCTTTCCCTCTCTCCTCTGATGCCATATGAACTGAGCAGTTCATGCGTTGCTTAACTCCAAAAATTATAATATTCTGTCTTTAAGTATCTTCTGAAATGATGAACGAAATCTGACACAGTAGTAGCACGCACTTCATGCCATAAATGTCCTATATTCCATAATATGGCTCGCTGGTGAGCTCCGGGTCTTCTAAACAGAGTTTTTGGAGACAACCTCTCCTGACAGCCACACGCAAACCAGCTTGCGCAATTCGAGATAATACTCCGGTATTGTGTAGAGGCGCTGAAGTCAATGTGCAAACGCAACTGTTATTTGTGACCAGAAAGTTATAATCTGCTTCGCAAATAAGAATCACAATGCTAAAAGTAAAAAGGCAGTGATACAGTACCTGGCCGAAACAGCAAAACCATCCACCTTTCAGTTAGGTAGGCTAAAGTTTCCGACAGAGGCTATGAAGAGCTCGGCTCGATACCAAGCCTCTCCCAATTTCTCATTCCTGAAAGCTGGGTGGTATTCGAGCGCCTGAATCTGAAAGATTCTGACATGAAATGGCTCCGTTGAGAAGCTGGTGACTGGTATAGCTTCCCCTGTTTCAAAGTATTCCAGAACTTACTGTCGTGAATGGTCCCACAGAACGTGGTGTGAAGCTGGTGGAAGATTTGGTGAGCCACCTAAAGGGTAAAAATATGAAACAGGATCTTCTTTTATCAGTACCAGAGCTCTTAAATAGTTCGCAGGAGAATAGGGAGAAGCATCTGCCTCACGACGTTCTCCAGCGATAGTTACTAGAGAAAGGTTCGCCTCCGGAAGGCATTCCTGTTCTGTCGGGATTTAGAGTACCAGTGGCTTCGTTGCCAGTCTACGGATCGGATAGCATGGATTAACGTGGGTTCAATCCCCACGGCGGGAAACCGCCTTCCGTGTCCGATCTGACCCGGTGGAGACGATCCTTAAACACCCACGCCAATACTCCCTGTAATTGGGCAAGTGTGCCTGTTGGGAGTGGCCCTAATAAAATAAAATAAACAAATCATCTAATTTCAGGTCTTTTGTGGAATAACATGTATTTGTATTGCGCTACACATACATCTGACAAGTAGATGCCTGCATGTCAAATCCCATCTACCGCTCATATACGCACGCACATGCCAGGCTGTCTTTACTGGTAGGTTATGCACCCCTTTCATCCCAATTTAACAAGGGGAGACTGCAACGCCGGGTGGCCAATTGCGCCCGAAACATGAAATCTTTAACCGTTTTGAGGCGATCTTTCCCACTGTCGTGTCGCTTGGAATGTGGCTCATTGAAATCAGAATTCAATATATAATGGGAAAAAGTGGGTCGAATCTGAAAAGTAAAAACATATTTTTTTGAACGACCCTGCTGTTAGCTCATCGAAGTTTTTCTTTGCGGGCTGTCCAAGCTTTACTTGATCGTTGTATCTTTAATTTTTTATGTGGGTTTGCGGGCATGTCTGACCAATATTTCTGTTTGCCATAACAGTGCAGTGCAGCTTGCCATACGACTGCACTGCAGTGTAGGTTGGTCCAGTTTTGAGGTTCACTGGCCTTTGGCATCTGGTCAAGAGCGTTCGTTCATCCAGTTGCCCTTTTTCATTCGTACAAATACATAGTCACTTTTATCTGATGGACTTTCACGCCCTTGAGAACGTTTCGATCACATTTTGGATATAGGTACATTGCCGGAGCCGGAGCCGGTCGGAGCCGACTATTTTGCCCGGAGCCGGAGCCGGAGCCGTTAGGACACTTGAACCCGGAGCCGGAGCCGGAGCCGGAGCCGAAATCATAACCCCGGACCGGAGCCGGAGCCGGAGCCGTCCAAAATTGTCCCGGCTCCGCATCCCTGGGGATAACATGTAAATTCAGTTTTTCGGCCATTACATCTGAACAAGTAAAGATAGAGCAAAACGACTTGAACCATATGAATCATCTTAGTAAGCCGAATCGAATGATGTATATAATTTGACCTTGCTAGGTCAAATCAAGGATTTTACCTGACCTGAGGTCAGGTCAGGGTCAAATTATATAAAATGCATATCATTAGAACCGCAAAGCCCAGGCGAGTCTAATGCAGCTAAAATAAATGCTTTATCGCCATCCGTTACTGAGTTATTCCGTAAAAACCATTTTTCCCATGTATTTCCAATGGAGAGGTCATGCCTCGTACCTGACCTTAGGTCATCGATATCAAAAATACCGGAACATATTTTAGAGAACTCGGTGGGGCCATTATGTGATATGAGTTTCAATCGGATAAGTTCACCCTGCTCCGACTTATGCTATCTTAAACGTTTTTGAGGTCGGGTCACTTGACCTGTACTGGTGACCTGACCTGAGATGACCTAGCCTTAAAATTGTCAAAGAAGTTGTAAAAATAATGAGGGAAAAGGTATACCAAGTGCGGCGGCGCGTAGCGCCGCCGTTTTTCTACTGTCTCCGAAAAACCCGAGGGGGCGGGTACCCGCCCCCATCAATGCGCGTGTTAAGTGCTTTTGTTTGAATTTTACCGCTATTAAAAGCTCACCAGTGCACATTCTGTTGAAATACAAAGCTTTGAACACTCATTTAATAAGGAGAGCTTCAAGTGCTTGTGATAAACAAGACATTTTCTCGTTAGAGCCTTACGTTGCATGATAAAGGGCGATGTTAAGTTTTAACAGTGATTTCTGGTTACTTTGAAAATCATGTAGAGTTTCACATAAAGAGCTTTATCTACAAGGCTTACAAGAGCTCTCTTGTTAGCAGGGTTTAGAAAGTGTGGGTTTAGAAAGGGTTTAGCCGGATGTGCCACCCCCCCCCACTTTTGAAAACGTTCCAACGCGCCTGGCTTAAGAAGACTGTGCTTTAATAGCCTGCTGTTGACTGTTCTTTAACCCGCGCCCCACCGGGGGGTCCGGCACCACCTTCGCCCCACCGGGGGCATCGATGGCCCCCTCTAACTCCGAAAATATGGGGGGTTAGCGCAAATCTGCAAAGTGCATTAGAAAGCTCGCGCGCATTCAGTAAGAAATTACTTCACATGTTTGAGCGCTCAGGTCAATGGTTTGACCTCCAGAGGTCAAGCTAGGTCACGGTAGGCTATTTTCACTCAAATATGCAATGCTTAAGAAAAGTGGGCCTAACTCTTATGCCATTAGAGTTATTGAGATCTGGGTCATTCCACCATAAATCGACCAAGGCATAAAACTCAACTATTTTTAACTTCCTCTAAAATTGGTATATGGGGACTTACAAGGGCGTAGAATCCACCTATGGTACCCAAAAAATTATTTGAAAATTAGTTTGAGAGAAATAGCCTCCGGAAATTTCTGAAGGTCATTATGTAGGCATTGATTAGAATGCCTATAGCTCCAAAAGTTTTGCAAGCGATTTCTGAAATTCTTGCAGTCTTAGGATGCAAATTTTACGGGCAACATTTTGGCTATCTTCAATTTTGAAATGTAAACAAAAAATTGATAGTGACCTCATGACCTAGTTTTATAACGGTGACCTTGACCCGTAGTACAGCGAAATTCAATAATTCTGTTGAAAGCGTTTTGACATCTGGTAGTAGTCTTTCATATAAAATAATGGAAAAAATGGCTTTCGAAATGCATACACCACTTTTAGCTTCATATATATAACACTGGGTGTCACTGTGGAGCTGAGCTATCGTAACTCATGCTTTAATTGACTTTCAATTTTAAAATAAAAACATTGGAAGAATCAAAATCAAGCAGTCAACCTAGAGTTGAAGCATTTTAACACATGCACAGGAATAAGGGGTTCCCCACCCCTATTTTGAATTTACATTATTGTCCCTTTAGGAATGAGCTTAGCTGTTGTAAATGTCTTGTATGGTTGTTTGGATCATTGTACATATTTTGAAAATAAATTTGTTCCCGTCACATTGAATCACGGAACTATGATGTCATTTCCAGAAGCATTTAACCTGTGCCCCACCGGGGGTCCGGCGCCACCGTCGCCCCACCGGGGGCCACCAACAACCCCTAACTCCGAAAATATGGAAGTTAGCGCAAAGCCGCAAAGTGCATTAGAAAGCTCATGTCAATTCAGTAATATTTTATTTAGCATGTTTAAGCGCTCAGGTCTATGTTTTGACCTCCAGAGGTCAATTTATGTCACGATAGGCTATTTCCAGTAAAATATGCATTATAGGGCACAGCGTCATGATACTCAAAATGCGAATTTTAAGATTTCGAAATCGGCGAAGCATTTTTCCTATGTAAAAAAGCACGGAGAGCAACATAGGATACAAATTTTTACGTTTTAAAAAATTTATCGCCCGCAAATTTTGACTTGAAGCCAAAATCTACTTACGGCGCCATTTGGCCTAGCGCTGTTGGATGAAATGCTGGCGTAAGCTTTGAAATATGGGAAACGATACTAATTTATAGATATTTTTGAGGTCAAGAAATCAGGGGAAAGCAAAATAAATTTTAAAAAATCAGCATTTTTGGCAGTGGCGGCACTAAGAGGGGGGTAAAATGCATTTTTCAACATTTGTTTCCATAAAAGCCACCAAAGTTACCTTAAATTGGCATTTTGACGCTATTTTCGACATCACAGCACCTGCACGCAGTAGCGGTGGCAGGGGGGCAAGAGGGTGGTAGGCGCCCCTCCCCTTAAAAATTGCGGCTGTGTATTTTCTAGTACACAGCCCCGACCCACGCCGCTGCCATCGCCAGCGCATCACTGATATCATGGATTTGATAGCTGCCGGGCATCTTCCTCCAGGGATGAGTTAACTAGCTGTAGATCCTTCTAAGGTGATCAGAGCCCGGAGGAGTGTCATGGCAAATGCCAGAAAGCAGAGCAGGGAAAAACAAGAGGAACAGGAGATTCAAGGTATTTACTTCGATGGAAGGAAGGACAAGAAGACGAGAGCTTTGGTGCCGGACAGCAATGGCATCCTCCACCCGACAATGGTTACTGAGGAATATGTAAGTGTGACAGTTGAGCCTGAGGGTAGCTACCTCTGTCACTTTACCCCCGAGGAAGCAATACCTCCTAAGAAACCAGCCAAGAAGACGGCAGAGGCCCTTCATGAGTTACTCGCGGGTCTGGGTGCCTGCAAATCCTGTATAGTGCTGGGAGGCGACTCAGCGAACAGTAATACAGGATACAAAAATGGCGTTATGGCTCATCTTGAGAGGATGCTCTGTCACAAGTGCCACTGGTGCATATGTAATATTCACACGAACGAGCTTCCTCTCAGGCACTTGATCAGTGCCATGGATGGCCCAACCACCGGTAGGAGTGGTTTCCAGGGCACAGTCGGCAAACTTCTTTCGAAAGTTGAAGAAATGGAGTGCAATGCTGATTTTATAGCTCTTCCTGGAGGAGAGAACTATATCAACATCCCAGAGGAGATCCTCACTAAAATGTCGACCGACCAAAAGACGTCTTACAAGCTCTGCCGGGCGGTGAGAGGTGGCAGTCTCAATGAAGAGCTGCAGGAGATGCGACCTGGAAAGCTTAATCATGCTCGATGGCTTACCACTGGCCAGATAATTGTCTTCCTGTGGACGAGGAAACGTGGTCTCCAGGGAAGGGACCTCAGGGTGCTCGAGTTGCTCACCAGGTCCTGCCTTGACATGTACTTTAAATGTTACTTTGACATAAAAATGAAACATTCGATCGCCGACGCCCCATACCACATCCTCACGCAGCTGAGGATCCTCAAAACGCAGCCAAAGGGGGTGAGAGAAGCCGTAACCCCTTACGTAAAGTCAGGAGCATGGTATGCGTACCATGAGAGCGTACTGATTTCTCTCCTCGCCAGTCCAGATCCAAACGACAGGGAGTTCGCAGTGAAGCAGATCTTGGTGAACAGGGGCAGGTCGGAGTATGGAGACATGTCTATCCGGCCCAGACTCTCTCCAAAACTCAACCTGTCTGCAACCACTCTCCGTGAACTGGTGAGCTGGACTCCAGGTGAGGTTCAAGAACCAGTCTTCACATGCCAACTTTCGAAAAAAGAACTGAAGGAGATCGTGATCACGCCACTGCCTGTGCCAGCCTTCTCTTCGCACACCCAGGCGACAGAGAGGGCCGTGCAACAGGTCACTGCAGCTGCGGGAAAGGTGGTGGGACAACAGGCTCGGGATGGGTACATCAGAGCAAAAGCTCAGCACAAGAAGGAGCTCCCTGTGTTCTGCACCAAGAAGCACATATTGGCCACTTTTTAAGGTAAGTACATTTTTGTCAGTGTTTGTCATAAGAATAGGTACGCGATATTCACATGTATGTGTTCTTGTCACTCGTAGTGGCCCATGTGCCTAGTCACGCCCCTGCTACACAGAGGGCACATTCCAGATGCAATGATGGGGAAAAACTGGATGCAGAGGGGGGGGCAAAATCATCTTCAATTTCTGCCTAGCTGAAACTGCCGCAAACTGCAATTTTCGTGGAATTTAGTGAAATAAATTTTAAAAAACATTTAACCCCCTCCTAGTGCCGCTTCTGCCAATAATATTGATTTTTAAGCTTTATTTGGGAATTTTTGGATTCCCCGACCCTGAAAACCCCAATAAACTGGTGTCATAAACTATATTTTGCACACATGTCTGCATCCTTATTTGGAAAATAGAAGCTAAATAGCACCGGAAGCTGGTTTTAACTTCAAGTCCAAATTTGCGGACGAGAAAATGCTCAAATCCAAAAATTCCTTCATGAAGTTTTTTTCCATGCTTTTTTACATAGGAAAATCGCTTCGCCGATTTAAAATGCGAAATTAGGTATACAACGCTGTACCCTAATATGCAATCCTTAAGAAACCTGAGCATAGCTCTCACGCCATTAGAGCTATTGAGATCTGGCAGAAATCATTTGATAGGAAAATTCCAGGAATTTCTTCGCTATGTGAAACATAATGGCCTCCCGCCAGTGGTTTGACCTCCAGAGGGTACCTCCTGACCTAATATGACGTGAGGTCACGAAAGGTAAGAAAGTGACCTTGTTGTATATCAAATGAAAACCAGTGACGGGACATACACGACGACCTTTAATTCAGTGCTGTAGCTTAATTAAGTCAAAAGTTATCGTCAAAATACTGTTTTTGATCTCTGGTGACCTCTAATGATCTCAGATAGGTCAAGGGCAATATTGCCCCTGGGATCCATGAAAGGGTGTCAAAGAACGCTTTTCTGAGTAAATTGAGCATTTATGATTATTTTGTGACTTCTAGCTCATAAGACAGCTTTTCCCATACTTTTCTATGGAAGAGGTTACCTCGTGACCTGACCTCAGGTCACATAATCGAAAAAATCTCGGATATAAATTTTGTAGACTCCGGAGGGGTCATGCAATGTAGAAAGTTTTAAATCGATCGGCTTAGAAATGTGGCTATGGTAGAGCTCGACAGTTAGAGTGAGGCGACCTTGGTTGACCTCGCCTGGTGACCCTGAACTATGGTGACCTGGGATAATAAATTTCAGGGATGATGGGAAAATAGTAGGAGGTAGAACCCTCAACCGCGGTGCTGTCCTTCGTTGTTTTTCTGTTCTTCCGAAAAAAAACCTTAGGGGGCCATCGATTTCATTAGGTGGGGCGAGGGTTTAGGAAGATTTTTGGCTTTTGAGGCTTTGTGCCGTGTTCCCCGGACGTAGCTTGAATTTAAAATATGTTATGATCTCAGTTCGGCTTTTATAGCCTTTGGTAATCTCTTGTGGCATTTTAAACGTGTTTAAGCTTGGCCTATCTCTAAGTGAATTTTGCTCCGCGTGCTCATTATTTTAGCTCTTTTATAATGAAGAAGTTTTAGGCACTAAAAATATATCATTGGTGATTTTTAGTGGTGCATTGCATTGCATGGAACTGGCTTAGAGTTCAAAAGTACTCCTTAGAAGTGAAAGTAACTAGTTCATGTGTCCACATCATTTAAATGGACTATTCATAAGTAATTCCTGAATTATTTATGCCAATTCAATGAGTTTATATTTATCTGTCACTGCTTACACCCCCTTCAAGATCAAATGAGTTCAAAGGTCGAAAAATTCAGGTCCGTATTGGAAGAAAAACGTCATGTTCAGTGTCCTTTTCATGCAAATTAACTATTCGTAATAAATTTTGCATCATTTGCACCAAGTGCCTGCTTCATCATCTGTTATGGCTTACACTCTCTTCAAGGTCAAGTAAGGTCAAATGTCGAAAAAGGTCAAGTCCATATAATATGCAAACCAACTAGTTTAGTGTCCATATCATTCAAATTTACTATTCATAAACCATACTGCATTATTTACGCCAAGTAAGTTTCCTTCTTCATCTGTTATTGCTTACCCCTTTCAAGGTAAAATAGGGTCACAGGTCCAAAAAGGTCAAGTCAGTATCGGACGCAACTCCAATAATTCGGTGTTCGTCTCATTTAGAAATACCGAATTGAAAGACGCATCTGTAGTCGCTATTCGACACAGAGTTATCACTGAGGTCACCCAAGGCCAAATCAAGGTCATTGAATGTAAAAAAAGGCAATGAAAGCTCTAACCTGACAAAAGTGATCTTTGAAGGCTGGAAGAAAATATTCTGGCCAGTTCATGAGCAAATACTGCAAAAGAACGATGAGAGACAGGAGCATTCACGTGAAAACGGGTAAAGGCACCCAAATGATCCCAACATTCCTCTACTCTTGAGGTCCTAACTCTGTGACATTGAAAGGTAGGAACAATTTTGTTCTCGCAAAATATGCACAATAAATGCCCCAGAGGCTATACAACATATCAAGACTCTAACTTAAGAAGCTTGTTTTTAATTCTTGAAAAACCTCGGGGGAGGGTTACAACACCCCCGCCCCCTGTACGTGCAAGGGTTAACACACCCTATGTCGTTGACTAGAAAGAAATGGGTTGGAAAAGTCCAATGGTACCCCCTTAAATTCGGATGTTCCGCCTTCACTGGCATTAACCATACCGTGAGTTACGACGGCCCAGCTCCATAGTGACACCTAGTGTCATGCTTCGTAAGTAAAAAGTAGTATATTTTGTGCAAAAGCCATATTTTTATTATTTTATCTAAAAGAGAATTTCCAAATGCAAAAATCCTTATACACGAATTTATAAATTTCACTGTACTGCGGGTCAAGGTCACTGTTCAAAAACTAGGTCACTAGGTCATCAGGTCAATTTTGCAGAAATATAAAAATCGAAGATAGCCAATTTAAAATCTGCTAAATGGTGAACAAAATGTAAAATATCGTTACGATCATTAAAAGAATGACAGAACTATAGGCTTTCAAAACAATGCCTACATGGTGACCCCCGAAAAATGCCGGAGGCTATATCTGTCATACCGAATTTTCAAATAATTTTTTTGATGCCATGGTTAGATTCTACACCTTTGAACCCCTTGGCACCAATTTAGGAGAGAATCAAAAATAGAAGGGTTTTATTTTACGAAATTTTTGGTCGATTTATGGTGGAATGACCCACCTGACTTGTGGAAGCTAGTGCGGAAATGTCCTATTTACGTATTTGATTTAGTGTTATGGGCGCCGTAGGACCCTAGATATCGGCGCACCCTAAAACACCAATATGATGGTGGACCTTCTCCCGGGTGATCACTGCCGCCTCTGGTTCCTCACTGCCGCCCTAATTCATGCGGCCTCTGACTCACCAATGCTGTTCCCGGTATATTTTGGCCCAAACGCGTGCCGCCCCGACTCATCGCTGCCGCCCCTGGTTCATCACTCCTGCCCACTGGCTGATCAGTGTCTCCCCTGGTTCATCACTGCCGCCCTGATTAATCACTACTGCCCTGATTTACGCCGCCCCTGGTTAATCAATACAGTCTCCGTTTTTTTAATCAACCATAATCATAATCATATTATGAGCCGCCTCTGGTTAGACACTTCCTCCCTCGAATCCTCGCTGCTCTCTCCCCTCCCTGCTGATCACTGCGGTCCCTGGTTTATCACTGCCGAGGAGACCAATCCGGCCATGGCCCTCCAAAACCAGTCAAACTTAGGTCCTGCTGTCAGCACAGTTTTGTCAGCAGGAATCTGTAACACCAGTCCAGAAAGAAAACAGCAGCCCAATATCGTCTAATCGTTGTCTGTTAGCCTATTGGAGGAATTCTCCAAACCGAGTAAATGGTAGACTGCTGCTTCCGTGCTTTTACTGTTTTAGTGTCAGCCAGGGGTAAATTTTTTTCTTTTGGGGTGAGCGAGCACACCCAATCATAATGACTACCCCTAATGCATGCGTCGCCCCCGACTCAGCATTGCTGCCCTGATTCATGCCGCCCCCGGTTCATTACTAGCACCCTGATTTATGCCGCTTTGGTTCATCACTGCCGCCTCCTGCCTATCACTGCCACCCTGATTCATGCCAGCCCTGACTTATCACTGCCGTCCTGATTCAAACAGCACCTGGCTCATCACTGCTGACAGTGGCCGACCAGTAATATCCTCGAATTATCACTGTCACCCTGTTCCATGCCGCCTCCAACTCATCGCCACCGCTTCGGCTAATGAATACCGCCCCTGGCTTATCACTTTCGCTCCAGTTAGTGCCGCCCGGGCTCACGACTGCCGCTCCCAGCTCAGGGACAACAGATTCCATTTTCGGGCCGGTGTACAAGATTTTCGGGAGGGGCGCCTTCCTCTCGAAAATCAGTGTACGTTTCTCTCTCTAGATCTGCCGTCAGGGGAGCTAGAGAAAATCTGCAAGCATCATTGGATTTCCCTCATCGCGGCAAATCGAATGATGTATATAATGACCTTGCTAGGTCAAGTAGTGAACATGACCTGACCTCAAGCTAGGTCAGGGTCACAGAGTGACCCGGTATGGTCATGTTGTATATCAATCGACTCCCCGTGACAATATAAGCACAATGCAAGCAAAGTGGGAGCTTTATCTCAATTCAGTGAGAAGTTATTGGCAAAACAATCACTCTATGCTCACATGACCTGACATGACCTTAGAGAGATCAGATGCTGAAAAACTCAAGTTTATGGTCAAGATCGTGGTAAGAATAGACGGTTTACGGATTTTCAGCTTTATCTATCCAGTATTTACTGAAAATAAGCCCATTACAGTTTTCACCATATACTTATAATGGGGTGACCAAAAAATTGATCCCACCTTAGGTCAATAATATCAAAATTCCGAGATAGCAGATTTGTAGACCCTGATGACCTTAGCATATTGTGGAAGTTTCAAACTGATCGGTTTGCTGATGTTCCCTGGGCGCCACTTCAAACTCGTGATTTTAGGTTTTGAGGTCGGGTCACTTGACCTTTAATAGCGCCTTGACTTGACATGACCTTAACTAAAAAATTTGTTCAGATGTGTAAAATTGATAGGAATAACGTACTGCAAGTTTTGTTGCTCTGCGTCTCATAGTTTTTTAGCTATCTGAGGAAAACCAGGAGGGGGGCAAATTTCACCCCCCCCCAGCGAGGTGCGTATTACGACGTGTATGTAGCTTTGAGATGTCGCCTAAAAAACAAACATGTTTGGCAAAAGCTGTAGAACACCTGCTCAACATTAAAATAGAATGTCCCCTGAGCTATGAAAGGTGCAAAAAGGCGCTTAAAGGGAGATACGCGAAAAAAATTGTATTGGCTAGATAAAAAGGTCACAAAAAGTTGTTTCAGAAGTCCTATTCTCATTTTTGTGAGTTCGGCCTGCAAATGCTTTAAAATTGCTCTCAAAGTCAACATTTCTAGACGACTTATCGAGAATTCTCACGATCAGTTAAATGACGTTTTCTCGGCTATGAACATCAATTTCTCTAAGAATTAGGTTATATCTATCCTAAACAATGATGTAGAAATTCGGACTACCACAGAAAAAAATCCTAAGAAAAAACATTCCAAAACTATTTTGGAACAGAAATATAGAGCTTAAAAGAAATCACAATTAACCAATCAGAAGCCTAGGAATTCTCATACCGGGGTCACGTGACCTATCTGACGCAAAAATTTCGTCATCCTGGGGCTGGAGCAGAAAACGGCTCAAGACCCGAGGTACGAAACGGCTGAGGACTTGATTAATTATGTATTTTTCCGTTTTTAGGGCGTACTAATTCATTTTGTAGTATTTAAAGGCTTTGTAAAATTAATTCAAGTACAAATACAGGAGAACAGATATTCTATTAAAAAAGAACATTAGTTTTCAACTTTAAATAGTTTTCGAAAAGTAAGTGATGGGTGAAGGTTTCAGCATTTTATCGAAACTGTTAACCTATTTCGATAATAAGTGAGTGGCCTCCCAAAATTTTGCCAAAGATACCAAAATAATTGACAGTTTCGTAATCAGGATTTTTCAAATAACAAGAAACCGCAATAATAATGTTTTCGCGTACCTCCCTTTAACACGCGCATTGACGGGGGTCTGATCCACCTTCGCATTGACGGGGGGCGGGTACCCGCCTCCCCTAAGATCTCGAGAACCACGGTAGGTAGCGAAAAATGGTAAACGGCGTTGGGCTGCCCATCCACTTCTCCATCGAAAACATTTGTACCATTTTTTGTCAGGTCACATTTAAGGTCACAAGAGGTCAAAACATGCCGTCATAGGGATAACATGTAAATTCAGTTTTTCGGCCATTACATCTGAACAAGTAAAGATAGCGCAAAACGACCTGAACTATATGGATCCTCTCAGCAAGCCGAATCGAATGATATATAATTTGACCTTGCTAGGTCAAATAAAGGATATGACCTGACCTGAGGTCAGGTCAGGGTCAAATTATATAAAATGCATATCATTAGAACTGCAAAGCCCAGGCGAGTCTAATGCAGCTAAAATAAATGCTCTATCACCATCCGTTACTGAGTTATTCCGTAAAAACAATTTTTCCCATGTATTTCCAATGGAGAGATCACGCCTCGTACCTGACCTTAGGTCATCGATATCAAAAATACCGGAACATATCTTAGAGAACTCGGTGGGGCCATTATGTGATATGAGTTTCAATCGGATAATTTCACCCTGCTCCGACTTATGCTATCTTAAACTTTTTTGAGGTCGGGTCACTTGACCTGAACTGGTGACCTGACCTGAGATGACCTAACCTTAAAATTTTCACAAAAGTTGTAAAAATGATGAGGGAAAAGGTATGCCAAGTACAGCGCTACGCGCCGCCGTTTTTCTTCTATCTTCGAAAAACCCGAGGGAGGCGGGTACCCGGCCCCCGTCAATGCGCGTGTTAATAGCATATTTTTTGCAATTAAGGGATGCCGCCCCCGCAACGCCGCCGCCCCTATGGGGTGCCGCCCCCACCGACTGAGCACCCCCAAAGACTCTGGGAAAATTACACCCCTGGCGTAGTGGGTAGAAGACCTGTCTCATGATCAGAGTTGGCCGGTTCAAAGCCGAGGCTGAGGCTGCTTTTCTAGTTCTTTTCACGAACGCAATGATAAAACTGACCAACGATCGCATGAAGAGATACGTTTAGAATGAACTAAGGTTTGCCTTAAACACATTGCCACAGATCACGTGGATTTTGTTTCAAGAAAAAGAATCGGTAAAATTGGCTAATCTATTCACATTGTAGCCTGTGCAGCATAAGCACTGATTGAAAAGTTTAAGCCCTCTCACTTAGGGTTTATTCACATATGAGGTCAGCCACTGAAGGGGAGGGTCTGGTATTTTTACTTTTTGACGAAGGGTGCCTGGATTTTTTCTGGAATTTTCTGATGAGATGGGAGGCGGAAACCATTTGATGTCATGTTTTATTGAGCGGAGATGGTGCAAGCCCACGTTAGTTGACGAGTGGGTACTTCAAAGATCTGTGGTGAAATATAACATAATTATATTATGGTACCAGTTGTAACGCAATATGCAATATGCCGTGTCCGCAGGTCGAGGTTCAAAGCTGAGAGGCCTTAAACCTGAAGTGGACAGCAGCTGATGTGGGGTCAGAGAGAGGGTAGTCCTTTTTCGGTCGCGAGTCGGTCACACCCACGCCACCCATTTTGTTCGCTTGAGCGGAGGCGAGCCGCCTGAGTGCCCACGATGTGGCGAATTGCTTAGTGTGAGACACCTCATCGTTGATTGCCGAAACTACTAGATGGAAAGAGTATATCTGGGGGATCGCCCTCATTAGAATCCCTTATAGGGCAGTGCCCAGTTGTAGCGCTCTCCAATATCATATCGTGATGATGATGATGATTTGGGCTTAAGGGCGCGCCAACCCTAAAGGTCATATAGCGCCCATTTCACTGCCAGTAAAACACAACGTAAAATATACATCCGCTGAACACTCCCTTGTTACCCTTATTCCTTGCAGTTAGTTGTGTCTGTAATCAAAATAGTAAAAAGAAGGTTCACATCAGTCCAATCGGTCCTCAGAGAGTGGTAACAAAAGGGGGATTTCCAAAAAGCTTAACCAACACAGTTCGTAGAAAAAAACTCACATTCACATTGTCACTCCCTATCAAAGCACAAGTCCTCAGCCCGGGTCAAATACAATCACGAAATCGGCTGCTCTTAAATAATCTAGCACTTTCTCAATCATGTCCGAGTCCGGGCCAATCAGATGAGACAGTGTGAGAAGACGTGACCCGAAATGTGAAAGCCTGATATTATCATACTCCGGACAAGACACCAGGACGTGCCGCACCGACAAGGGGGTCGCGCATCGCCGACAGTAAGGCCTGGGTTCGCCACATAGCAGGTATCGGTGAGTGGCCAGACAATGGCCAGTTCGCAAACGGCAGAGAGCCACCTCCTCACGGCGATGGGAGCGCATAGAGGACAGCCATTCACCAATGTTGGGTTTTATTACCCTGAGCTTGTTATTTGTTTGCTCCTGCCATTCCTGTTGCCATACATGGCGAAGGTGACCAGATATATGTGGGAAAAGATCTCGAGCAGGAATCGACTGTCTTCTTCTACAGGGTCTCTGAGCAGCTCGCCGGGCTGCAGCATCAGCCGCTTCATTCAGTCGGATACCGACATGACTCGGCACCCAACAGAGGGTTATATCCTTACCCTGTTCGGCGAGTCGAGCTAGGTGGAGAACAATCTTTAATACGAGCCAGTCACTTGGATTAAAAGCACTCAAAGCCTGGACACTACTAAGACTGTCGGTGAAAATTACATTTCTGGTGTCGTCACTGACTTCTATGAAACAGAGAGCTTTGTCTAATGCAGTAAGTTCCAAGGTAAAGACAGATGAAAAAGGTGACAGTGAGAAATTTCTAGTCACTGAGTCAGTCACCAAAGCACATCCCACGCCGAACTCAGTTTTTGATCCATCGGTGAAAAACTGGACGTAATCTGCATATTTTGCAATGTGTTCGAGGGCTAAGTTCCAGAGGAGCCGTGTCAGATTTGGTCCTGCCAGCAAGAGTCGTGTCAGCCTTTGGTGGTATTAGTTCCCATGGTGGGATATCCGAGAGCTCGCTGCGACTTATGATACGGAGTTGGATACCACATTCGCCCGAGAGGCGATGCACACGCACACCTAGGGGGAGTCCCCTTTCGCTGTTCACAAACAAACGCAGCATGTCATGCGAGAAAACGGCGTTGCACGTGGGATGGGGCGGAGACTGGGCCAGTTTGTACGCATAGCGCTGTCCCAGCATGCGTCGTCTCATTGAGAGGGGTGGCTCGTTAGCCTCCACCAGCAGGCTGGCGCGTGGTGTGGTCCTAAATGCTCCTGTAGCTACTCTGAGTGCGCTATGATGGATCGTATCCAGACACCGTTTGGCTGATTTCGATGCAGAGTCGTAGACGAAACAGGCGTAGTCCATCTTGGAACGGACAAGGGACCGATATAAAGTGAAAAGTGTTTTCCTGTCAGCTCCGTACGATAGACGAGATGCACATTTTAGGACATTTAAGGATTTGAAACACTTGTCACGGACATTCCTAATGTGTGTGCTGTAAGTTAGCCGTTTATGAAATGTCACCCCGAGAAATTTTGCCGTCGGTTGAAAAGGGATAGTTTTGCCGCGCAACGATACCGTTGGTTCCGGACAGGCCCTGCGCCTGCGACAAAAATGGACACCCGCGGTTTTTTAAGTCGAAAAGTATAGCCCGTTTTTTTACTCCAGCGTTCCAGACAATTAACGGCCAGCTGAAGCTGACGGGAAAGTGCCGGCGTTGTTAAAGCCTTTGCCCATACTGCGATGTCGTCCACGAAAATGGATGCCTGAATGGAAGGTGGGAGTGAATGTGTGACGTCATTTATGGCCAGAGCGAAGAGGCAGATACTAGAGACGCTCCCCTGCGGAATGCCTTCTTCTTGGTAAAAGGTGTTTGAGTATGTACCACCTACTCTGACACGGAACGTCCTATCAGTCAAAAATTTTTCATAAAGAACCCCATCTGACCTCTGATACCACACTTATGCAACTTTAAAAGGATACCATGTCGCCACGCTGTATCATAAGCGGCAATGGCGTCAAAGAAGACGGCTCCCAGGTAACGCCTCTCTTTAAATGCAATGCGCACTGAGGTGTCAAGTGATACCAAGTGGTCCACCGTACTGCGGCCTCTACGAAACACACTGGTTGTTATTGATGATGCCCCGGCTTTACAAATACCAAACGAGTCTTACATTCACCATTTTTTCGAACAACTTGCACATGCACGAGGTAAGCGAGATCGGCCTAAAATGCAAAGGGTCCAATCCAGATTTACCAGGTTTAAGGATTGGTATCACTATAGCCTCCCGCCACGCCGGTATAAATTCGCCGGACTCCCGCATCATATTGAATGAGGCCAGCAGTACCCTGAGTGCGCTCTGCGATAGTGCTTTAAACATATCACTGTGAATTAAATCCGGGCCCTCGGCCACAGGGTGGAGCCCACGAATGGCTGCCGCTAGCTCATGCAAGGTAAAGGGCTTATTGTATGACAGTGTGCTGGAGGTTCCAAAATGTATACTTTTCTGTTCAGCTAGGGCTTTATATCGCATAAATGAGACATCCTCCCTAACTAAACTACAGCGCTGTGCAATCGCATTTCCTATACAGTCGGCTACTTCTGATGGATTGAATATATTCCTACCACCAGGGGTGTAATTTTCTATCTCTTTGGGGGTGCCCGAGCACCCCCAATCCTAATTTGAGCACCCCCAATCATGTGCTGAGCACCCCCAATACATGTGCCGCCCCTGGCTTATCACCGCTACCCTGAAAAGTGTCACCCTATCTCATCACTGTCACCCTGTTTCATGCCACCTCTCACAAGTTTTCCCCGTCCCGGATTCATTACTTCCACTCTTATTGGTTCCACCTCTAGCTAATCAATGCCACCTGACTTATCATTTCCCCTGATTTATGACACCGCATCACTGCCGCCCCCGCCCGATCACTGTCGCCAGCAATTAATCACTGCCGCCCCCCCGCCGGATAGTTACTGCCGCCTCTTGTTCATCACTGATCAGCTGACTTATCACTGACACCCCTGTTTACCTGGTTTATCACTGCCGCCCCTGGCTAAACACCCCGGTTCATTTTAACACCCATATGCTTGCCCGTCCTGGTAAGTCACTTTCACCCACCGAATCATCTTTGCCGCCCCCGGCTCATCACTGCCGCCCATGGTTCACCACTGCCGCCCCTGGCTGATCACTGCCGCCCCCTGGCTAAGCATTGCCACCCCTGACTGATAACTACCGCCCCTTCACTGCTAACTGCCGCCCCTGGCGGATAACTTCCACCCCTGGCAGATCAATGCCGCCCCCTGGCAGACTACTTTCGCCCACTGACTGATAACTGCCGCCCCCTGACTGATCACTACCGCCCCTGGATGATCACTGACGCCCCTGACTGATACTGCCGCCCCTTTGCTGATCATTGCCGCCCCCTGACTGATTACTGCCGCCCCCTGTCTGATCATTGCCGCCCCTGGCGGATAACTGCCGCCCCCTGGGCCGATTATTGCCGCCCTCTGACTGAAAACTGCCGGCTCTTGGCTGAAAACCGCCGCCCCTGGCTGATCACTGCCGCCCCTCGACTGACAACTTCCGCCCCTTGGATGCTAACTGCCGCCCCTGGCTGACCGCTACCGCCCCCTGGCTGATCATTGCCGCCCCCTGACTGAAACTTGTCGGCCCTTGGCTGATAGCTGCCGCCCCTGGCAGATCAATACCGCCCCCTGGCAGACCACTGCCACCCACTGACTGATAACTGCCGCCCCCTGACTGATACTGCCGCCCCTTGGCTGATCATTACCGCCCCCTGACTGAAAACTGCCGGCCCTTGGCTGATAACTACCGCTCTTGACTGATAAATTTCAGCCCCTTGGCTGCCAACTGGCGCCCCAGGCTGATCACTGATGCACCTTGGTTGATAACTGCGGCCCCTGAATGATCACTGCCGCCCCTTGTTGATAACTGCCGCCCCTTGTTGATAACTGCCGCCCCTGGCTGATAACTGCCGCCCCTTGGTTGAGAACTGCCGTCCCCTGACTGATAACCGCGGCCCCTGTCTGATAACTAGCGCCCTTGACCGATAACTGCCGTCCCTGGTTCATCACTGCCGTCTCCCGGGGCAGTGAGCATCCTGGGGGTATCTGGGCGGTGAACGTTCTGGGGGAGCATCCTTCTGTGGATATCACTAACATCATGTTATATCTGAGGAGCGTTAGTTTTAATGTCATATATTCGTCCTAGTAGTCTTTCAGGTTTTACATAACGTCGAGTTTCATGTTACCTATATTCTTTGACTTTAGTTACCGTGTGAAATTGTCTGTCATTTTTCAGTATTTGTATTTCATTTCATCCTTTATGTGTTTTATGTAATCTTTTGAGACAAATTTCATAACCTGACCTGTTTTACCACCTGACTTGTTAAAATTCGTGCGGAAATGTCTTATTTACGTATTTTATTAGTGTTATGGGCGCCGTATGACCCTAGATGTCGGCAAGCTCTAAACCCTCAAATATAATGATGGACCGTCTCACGGCTGATCACTGCCGCCCCTGGTTTATCACTGCCGCCCTAATTCATGCTGTCTCTGGCTCATCGCTGTCTGTGGCATATTTTGACCCGAATGCGCGCCGCCCCGACTCATCGCTGCCGCCCCTGGTTCATCACTGCCGCCCCCTGGCTGATCACTGTCTCCCCTGGTTCATAACTGCCGCCTAGATTAATCATTGCTGCCTTGATTCACGCCGCCCCTGGATGATCAATGCTGTCCCTGTTTTTTTATTTACCCATATATGAGCGGCCTCTGGTTAGACACTTCCTCCCTCGAATCTTCACTGCCGCCCCCCGGCTGATCACTGCCGCCCCTGGTTTATCACTGGCGAGGAGACCAGTCCGGACATGGGCCCCAAAACCGGTCAAACTTAGGCCCTGCTGTCCGCACAGTTTCCGCACAGTTAACACCCTTCCAGAAAGCAAACGGCAGCCCACAATCGTCTAATCGTTATCTGTTTGTCTATTGGAGGAATTCTCCGAGCCGAGTAAATGGTAGACTGCTGCTGCCGTGCTTTTACTCTTTTAGTGTCAGCAAGGGGGGAAATTTGTTATATCCTTGGGGTGTGCGAGCACCCCTAATCACAATGAGAGCACCCCCAATAAATGTGTCGCCCTACGGCTCAGCATTTCTGCCCTGATTCATGCCGCCTCCGTCTTACCACTGTGATCATGCTGCCCCCGGTTCATCACTACCACCCTGGTTTCTTGCCACCATGGTTCATCACTGACGCCTCCCACCTATCACTGTCTCCCTGGTTCTTGCCAACCCTGACTTATTACTGCCGCTCTGATTCAAACAGCACCCCGCTCATATCTGCTGCTAGTGACTCACCAGTGCTATCCCCAGTTTATCACTGCCACCCTGATTCAAGCTGCCCCCAGCTCATCACTATCGCCTCGGCTAATGAACGCCATCCCTGACTTATCACTTCCGCTCTAATTCGTGCCGTCCTGGGTTCATGACTGCCGCCCCCAGCTCGGGGACGGTGGATTCCATTTTCGGGCGGTTGTACAAGATTTTCGGGAGAGGGCACCTTCCTTCTCAGGAGAACGGGGCGCCTCCATCCCCAGGGGGCAACTTTGGCTCCCTAGTGGCGCCCACTCGGGGGGGTGCCGACATAGTTTCCCTGCGTTGAGTCGATAAATTGGGTTTATTTGGTCTCCATGGGATGGCTTTGGTGAAAGGGGGCGCCATTCATATTTGAAACTGTTTTTATTTTGCACAGAGGGCACTTCCTCTTCAGGTGGGCGGTGTTTAGGTCTGATATTTTCTTAGCCGGCCGGGGGCACCGCCCAAATCCGGGGGCGCTTCCTCGGACGAAGCCAAAACTGGGAGTGCAAAATATACTTTTGCACGCCCTCATTTTTCAGGGTGTGCAATTGCACACCCTGCCCCCACCCCCCACCCCCGAGTCCGCCGTCCTTGTCCCAGCTTATCTCTTCCGCCCTGATTCGTGCCACCCGTAGTTTATAATTAGTACCCACGGCTCACCATTCACGTCCTCGGCTTATGCCCTTTGCCTTGATGCGTACCACCCCCGGCTAATCAATGCTTCCCCCTCCCGAACTTTGGACTCAATTGTTTCAAGGCAAATGATACAGAGAGTACCGGGATTTCCGGCATGCTATACAACTTAGCTATCTCAGTTAAAATCACGTTATAAAGGTGCCACATTCCCTTTAAGTCCTTTGCTTTCATTTCAATCTTCATCCCCTCTGCCATACTGGAGGTAAAATTTAATTCCACAAAACTGATACACTCCAATCGTAGACAGGGGCGCAGCGACGGGGTCACGTACCCCCCCCCCTTCATTGGTGCCGGAGTGTCCTTTGATCGCTAGGCGGTGTACCCCGTTTGGGCTACGCCGCTCGAAATTTATTGCCCTACGCCGTCGAACCTAGATGCAATTAGATCACATTTAGTGATTAGCCCGCACCCCACCGGGGGTCCGGCGCCACCTTCGCCCCACCGGGGGCCATCGATGGCCCCCTCCTCTAACTCCGAAAATATTGGCGTTAGCGCAAATCTGCAAAGTGCAATAGAAAGCTCGCGTGAATTCAGTAAGAAATTACTTTGCATGTTTTAGTGCTCAGGTTAATGGTTTCACTTCCAGAGGTCAAATTAGGTCAAGATCGGCTATTTTCACTCAAATATGCAATGTTTAAGCAAACTGGGCATAACTCTTATGCCATTAGAGCTACTGAGGTCTGGTAAAGTACATTTGATAGGAAATTGCCAGTACTTTTTCCGCTATGTGAAACGTAAAGACCTCCCGCCAGTGGTTTGACCTCCAGAGGTCGCCTCGTGACCTAATATTACCTGAGGTCACGAAAGGTCACAAAGTGACCTTGCCGTATATCCAATGAAAGCCAATGACAAGACAAACACGATGGTGTTTGTTTCAGCGCTCTAGCTTAATTAGGTCAAAAGTTATTGTCAAAATACTGTTTTTGACCCCTGGTGACCTTGGATGACCTTGAGAGGTCAAAGGGCACATATGGCCCTTGGAATCCGTGAAAGTGTCCAAGAACGCTTTTCTGATCAAGCTGAGCATTTTCAATCGTTTTTGTGACTTTTAGATCATAAGACAGCTTTTCCCCATGCTTTTTCAATGGGAGAGGTCACCTCGTGACCTGACCTCAGGGCACGAAATCGAAAAATCCCGGATATACACTGTAGCGGCCACTGCTGGTCCCGCTCCGGACCAGCTGTTGCCCTCCCGGGATCATCGCCGAAACAACGAGCTGTCACTGGTGCTGCTGTATTTCTACTCCCCTCCTCACACCACCTGCCCTCGCAGCATCCCCATTCTTGCAGCAAACACCGTTCTGCCGAGGGTGTCCGCGTTAGCACTCATCACCCCCGACTCTGATCTAAACCCTCGTTAAATACCCACGCAACCCCCCAACCCCCAGTCCACACAACTACACACTTGTCCTCTGCCCCAATTTACATCATCCGCTTCAACACCTTTACGTCGCCTGCTTCAGCACATGCTACCTTAACTGCTTCAACATCTGCTACAACCACAGCTCGAGTACAATTTCCACCACGTTTAGGTGTAAAAACCTGGCCATACCAGCTTAATTCCGGTGCTGGGCGATGTCCGGTACCCCTCGTTGCTATCCGCCTCAAGCGAGCCGCCGTCTCATCATACGGCGGCCCGAGTACCTTCAAAAACAATGGAAAACTACAATGGCGCGGGTGCGGCGAAACTCTCAAAAGTAAACAATCACGTTAAAAGCTAAATATAAGGTCATAGGTTGCCAAAAAATACATGAATACGATCTCTAATGCTATTATGGATACATTTGTCGTAAATTTAACGTACATATCATCAATTTTACCTATTTTCCAACTTACTTTTGCTCCGAAATAAAATAGGCTGTTGATCTAAACAATTTTCAATCCAGAATAGCTACCGCTGAACCTCCATACTCATCCATCAAATACTTGCAATCTACCTAATACTCAAGAAGCTAACTGCGCTCTACAAATATGAAGCAATCTGGCCGGTCGTCATTTTCACTCAACAATTGTTTTCCGTGGGCTAATGAAATTCGTCTTATCGAACACCGAAAAACAGAACTACTTACTGACGCATGGCCCACGAACCTAATCGCCGAGAAGCCTCCACAAACTGGCCAATCACACAACGCTACGAAAATGCCGTCTCACGACTCAAGGTCACTCGCCCCGCTTATACGGCAGCCCGTATTTTGGCTGCCAAATCCCACAGCCCCTCCAGACCTCCCGTCCCCCGCTTTATAACTCCTCTGCTCACCTCTGTTTTTTCCTTAAACCGCTCCTCACCACATCTAACACCAAACCACTACTCCGCTCGCCCAGCTCGTGGGTCGGACTAACGCCGCCAGCGACAAATAGTTGTTCCCGTAACACTTAGCACCATCGACGGCCTCAGCCGATGCACAGGGGCGCTTCCCCTGGCACCCTATCGCTCTCCACAGGCGATAGAGTGACTAGGAGTGTATTGTAGAAGGGCGTTGAGCGCCTTCTACAATACACCTTGTAGACCCTGGAGGGTTCATGAAATGTAGGAAGTTTCAAATTGATCGACTTCGAAATGTAGCTCTTACAGAGCTCTAAAGTTGAAGTGAGGTGACCTTGGTTGACCTCGTCTGGTGACCTGACCTTGGGTGACCCGGGGTAAAAAATTTCAGGGATGGTGGGAAAATGGTGCAGTGAGAGGTAGAGCCCTCAACCGCGGTGCTGCGCCTCATCGTTTTTCTGCTATCCCGGAAAAACCTTAGGGGGGCCATCGATGGCCCCCCGGTGGGGCGAGGGTTAAAACTATTGTTTTACAATTCAGTACCTTTTTGGTCAGCTAGGGCATTCTGTCGCCTTTCCAAACACCCTGGAAATTATGGGTACGTAATCCGTGACCAGCTAATGCCTCATCGTCGCCAATAATTGTACCGATGGAGCTATCCTGGTGCCCCTTGAGCTCATCTGATGCCCACTGAGCTGGTCTTGGCCACTTGAGCCTGATCACGTGCCCTCTAAGCTGATCTGGTGCCCGTTGAGTCAATCTGGTGCCCCTTGAGCAAATAATTGTGCCTCTTGAACCTAGCTAAAGCTCTCTGAGCTAGCCTGATGCCTCCGAGGTCGCCTGGTGCCCTATTAGCTGTTTTAGTGCCCCTTGAGCTGACCTGAGCCCCTGAGCTGATCACATGCCTCGCAGAGTTAACACGCACATTGACAGGGGTCTGAGCCACCTTCGCTTTGACGGGGGAGGGGCGGGTACCCGCCCCCCTAAGATCTCGAGTATCACAGTAGGTAGCGAAAAACGGTAAACAGCGTTGGGTAGCCCATTCACTTCTCCAACGAAAATATTTGAACCATTTTTTGTCAGGTCACATTTAAGGTCATGAGAAGTCAAAACAAGCCGTCATAGGGATAACATGTAAATTACGTTTTTCGGCCATTACATCTGAACAAGTAAATAAAGAGCAAAACGACTTGAACCGTATGAATCCTCGCAGCAAGCCGAATCCAATGATATATAATTTGACCTTGCTAGGTCAAATCAAGGATTTGACCTGACCTGAGGTCAGGTCAGGGTCAAATTATATAAAATGCATATCATTAGAACCGCAAAGCCAAAGCAAGTCTAATTCAGCTAAAATAAACGCTCTATCACCACCCGTTACTGAGTTATTCAGTAAAAACTATTTTTCCCATGTATTTCCAATAGCGACGTCATGCCTCGTACCTGACCTTAGGTCATCGATATCAAAAATACCGGAGCATATTTTAGAGAACTCGGTGAAGCCGTTATGTGATATGAGTTTCAACCAGATAAGCTCAGCCTGCTCCGACTTATGCTATCTTAAACTTTTTTAGGTCAGGTCACTTGACCTGTACTGGTGACCTGACCTGGAGATGGTCTAACCTTAAAATTTTCACAGGAGTTGTAAAAATGATGAGAGAAAAGGTACGCCAAGTACGGCTGCGCTACTCGCCGCCGTTTTTCTGCTATCTCCGAAAAACCCGAGGGGGCGGGTACCCCCGTCAATGAGCGTGTTAATCTATTGTCCCCTGAGCCAATATGGTGCCTCTTGAGCTGATCAGGTGCCCCTGAGCTGGTTATTGATGTGTTCCTTAGATGATCTGGTGCCTCCTGAGCTGGTCTGGTGCCCCTGAGCTGGTCTGATGCACCCTGAGCTGATCTTGTGTTCTCTCAGCTGATCCATGCCCCCTGCTTTGGTCTGAGGGCTAGGAGCTGATCTGGGCTCCCGGGCTGATCAATCTGGTTCTCCCTGAGCAGATATGTTTTCCCCCCAGCTAAACTAATGCCCCCTGAGTCGATCTGGTGCCTCCTGAGCCAACATGTTCCCTCCTGAGCCCATCTCAAGCCCTCTGAGCTCGTCTAGTGCCCCCTGAGCTAATTGGTGCCCCCTGAGCCAATCTGGTGCCTTTCAAGCTGATCTGGGCCTCCTGAGTTGATTAAGTAATTTCCTCAGCAGCTCTGGGGCCCTGAGCTGAGTTGTGCCCACTGAGGCTGATGATGGCCTCTGAGCTGGCATGGGGCTCCTGGGCTGATTAAATGCCTCCTGACTTGATCTAGTACCTCCAAGTTGATCTGTGCCCCGAGCTGATCGGGGACCACTGAGCTGATCCCTTGCACTCTCTCTGAGCGGATATGGTGCTCCCTGAGCTGATCTAGAATCCTGCTCTGGTCTGGGGACTAGGAGCTTATCTGGGCCCCTGAGCTGATCGATCTGGTGCCCCCTGAGCAGGTATTTTGTCCCTGAGTTGAACTAATGCCCCCTGAGTTGATCTGGTACCTCATGTGTCATCATTGTGCCTCCTGAGCCCATATGATGCCCTCAGAGCTAGTCTGGTGCCCCTGAGCTTATATGGTGCAAGGTCCTATGAGCCTATCTGCGGCCCATTGAGCTAGTCTGGTGCCCCTTGAGCTTATATGGTGCAAGGTCCTATGAGCCTATATGCAGCCCATTGAGCTAGTCTGATGACCACCCCTCCCCTATCTTTGGGGCCACTGAGCTAGTCTAGTCCTGGGCCGGCATGAGCTGCTCTGAGGGGCTCTGATCCACACCAGGGGCCCCCTGAGCTGGTCTTGAATAGACAGGGAATAAGAACACAAGGCCAACTCCCATCACCTCGGGGGGTCACCGGGCTAGTCTAATCCCAGGGGGCACAACTGGGGGAATGAGGTGCAGCTGCTCTGGAAGACTCTGATCCACACTAGGGGGCCCCTGAGCTGGTCTTGAATAGATGGGGAATAAGGACACAGTGCAAACTCCCCTTGTAAAATGGAGCTAACAAGGAATGAGCCGTCATCGCTAAAAAGACTTGTGATGCCTAGGCGGGTTAAATAAATTGCTTATTATACTGGTGGATTTTGGGGAGGGGCGATAAAAAGGCATGTGCCCCTGGGCTCAGAGCATAGTCCCCTGAACTAGGATTTCTACTAATCAATTTAAATGAATAAAAAACTAGTTTTTCACAATTTTCAGCCCTGTTACATCATCCCCATCCAAACAGCCAGCCTGTTTACTTTTTCTTTACTCCAACTGGGACCGATCCTTGAAAATATGGAACTTTTAAAGACGTTAAAAAGGTATCTCCCAAATTATTCCGGCAACAAAAATTGTATTCGTCTAATGTCACTATGCTACACCTCCTCCCGCGGCCATTGTGGGAGCCAGAGAACTTAATCCGCGTTCAACCAGGGCTCACTCGTCACGACAAAACCAGTGGGCATAAATGAATTTTCGACTCAAATATGTCTTATGTTGCACATAGTGACAGATGTCACAGGCTCCGCTGATTTCTCTGATGTCAAGTACTTGCATGAGTTGGCTGATTTGTCCTTAAATATATCCCAAAAAGTAGTGTTCTGGCTATTTTCATGAGATTTCGGTGAGACTTTTCTTTTTTTCAAGATTTAATTCTGTTTTCCTTCTCCGTCAATGCTTGATTTGCATTTTTCTTGGACCAAAGGTACCCAAAAGTTTATATTAACTAAGATATAGTAAGTTTTTTTAGGTTACGTTAAGTGTGCTCTTTCTCTCCCGGGGTGCCCCTCAAAGATGGTGTACTCTCCCATGGCAAAGCTCTGGCTGCGCCCCTGATCGTGGAAAAATTTAAAGCTCATATTGGATTATTTTAAGACGTGTATGTAGCTTTGGGATGTCGCCTAAAAAAGCAAACACGTTTGGAAAAAGCTGTAGAATACCTGCCCAACATTAAGATAGAATGTTCTCTGTGCTATAAACGGCGCAAAAAAGCGATGAATAACAAATTTGGTGCAATGAAGGGGTGCCGCCCCCCAACGCCGCCGCCCCTATGGGGTGCCGCCCCCACCGGCTGAGCACCCCAAAGATTTTGGGAAAATTACACCCCTGCCTACCACCAATCTGCAAAGTTGGTAGTGGTGTGGAGGCCGACCTGCCTTCGATACGGCGGATTTGACCAAACACTTGGGACAATGGCGTAAATCGATTCAGTTTACCTACGTATTCTCTCCAACATTTTCTCTTTGCTTGTTTTATTGTGCGCCTGCAGGCGGCTCGAGATTTCCGATACATATTTAAGTTTTGCTGAGTGGAATTTCGTTTAAACTGTCTGTAAGCGCGCCGCCGCTCTCGGACAGCGTCACGACATTCAATGCTCCACCACGGTACCGGTGGTCGCCGAGGGTTTTTTGATGTTCGCGGTATAGAAGCATAAGCAGCGTCTCGGAGGATAGCTGTAAATTGGTCGACTGTGAACGGTGTTTGGGTTGAAAAGGTTTCCAAATAGTCATCCACGAGGGAGCTAAATAAGGACATATCAGCATTTTTCATCTTCCAACGTTGCGGTCTCGTGCCTAAAACAGATGTGTTGTCACAAGTCACTAAAACAGGTAAATGGTCACTTCCCATGGGGTCACCGCACACAGCCCAGCTAAACAGAGCAGATAGCTCTGGGCTGCAAAGGCTAAGATCCAATGCCGATTCCCGACCGGATGGAATAGTAAGATGTGTTGGTGCTCCGGTGTTTAAAATACAAAGGCTCACACCCTGGATAAAATGATCGAGGTGCCGACCCCGAGTTAATATCTTCACACCCCCAAGCGGTGTGGTGAGCATTAAAGTCTCCCAAGAGAAGGATGGGCGGTGGTAGCTCAGATATAAGCAAATTTAGTTCACAAGTGGGCATGTCTACCCCAGGGGTTAGGTATATAGAGCAGAGCGAAATCTGCCTTCGAGCAATATATATACGTGCTGCCACGGCTTGCAGCCGTGTTTGGAGTGAGATTTGCTTTGCTGGTATATAACTATTGATTGCGAGAAGAACACCACCGTGGGCGACTGGGTTACGTTGTAAATCCTTTCGAAATATTGAAAAACCTGTATCATATCGTTCAAAAAAAGTCCACTTTAATATCATCTACTCACCGATCTAGTCATTTGATATGATGCAGCCATTACTAGTATCTGACTTTTCCATGTATATTTTGGGGCTTTGTATTTATATTTGTTCTTGAGGACGTAATCTACTGGTTTTACTACCTGATCTGGTGAAATCTGTACGGCTAAATTTCAATATAAAGATCCGTTAAAGATAAAGATCCGTTACTATCGCAGAAAAGTGGCGTACAGTGCCCATTCAGATGCCCGTGTCCAACTTGGACGCTATACTTACCTTCCTCCTTTACTTCTTGCTGGAGATGTGGAGCTCAATCCTGGACCGACAACGAGCGACGGGAGCCCAAATACCGGACCTAGTGAACACATTAGGCTGTCTTGCCAAAATGTGCGAAGTATCCGAAACAAACTTGGGACTTTACGAGCATGTTCACCTGAGCTCGCACAGAAACACGTCATAGTTTTGACGGAAACATGGTTGAATCAAGATGTAGCCGACTCTGAGGTACAAATTGGATTACCGGACCACTCGTGGTTCCGTAAGGACAGGACGACTCACGGAGGAGGAGTAGCGTGTGCTGTTCGAACTGATCTGCACCCGATTAGAAGAGTCGAATTAGAAACAAACGACACGGAGATGCTCGTAGTCGAGCTAAGAACATCCCCCCAGCCTCATTATCGCTGCCTACTATTGCAAGCCCGCCCCGGATGATGGTATTCTCCAAAGGACGATGGCGGCATTGCAGGATATAGTTAACCGACAACCAACTTGCCGTGTGATTATCGTCGGGGATTTCAACATTCCAGAACTTAAGTGGACTGAATCAGCCTCCGGTTGGGCCCGACCAACCGGTGCCCGTTATCCCAGCGTGCAACTGAGTTTTTGGACGCCTGTGCATTGGCTGGACTGAGACAACATGTCTCATCACCGACGCGTGGTAATAATACGTTAGACCTTATACTGTCTACAAAACTGGATGTGATCACCACCACTCGAGATGGAGTGTTTGACTCAGATCACCAGGAAATTGTATGCGTTTTAAGATCTGTAAAATCTCATGTTCCCTTGGTCACAAGGTCCCGTGTTTTTAACTACAGGCGTGCTGATTTCACTGGATTGAAGCGTGCACTCGAATTAGTTCCATGGACATTTCTTCATGACTTGCACGTTGATGAAGCTGTTGATTTGTTTTATAGTGTGTTAGATGCCGCATTTCGTAATTTTATTCCTGTTGTGTCGATCAAAATCGATCAAAAGAAAGTTTCCTCCGTGGTTTAACCGTGAATTGAGGGGCGCTTTAAAGGAAAAGGAAACAGCCTTTCGCAGAATGAAACGCAACAGGAGTGATGTAACGGCTTCAGAGTTTCGCCAGAAGAGGGCGCTATTTAAGAATCTCTCGGATGTTAGGTATGGTGAATACTTGGTAAATTTAACGCACGAGTTCAAGACTAATCCAAAAAGGTTCTGGTCGTTCTTGAAATGCATCAAAGGGGGAAAGCATTCACTTTCGGTTCCGAAATTTAACGGTATCAGTATCACGGGTGACCGAGAGCGAGCAAATATTCTGAATCCAGCTTTCTGTTCCAAGTTTACTGAACCAGGTGCAGCTTATCTACCAGACGCCCCCGATTTTAACCATCAGCCACTCAGGGAGTTTCATTGTAACACAGAAGCTGTACGGGCGATCCTGGAGGAAATTCCAGTGGTCAAGGCCTGTGGACCAGATGGAGTTAGCGCAAGAATAATTCATGAACGTCACGATGAGCTCTCGGTTCCGCTTACAATCATTTATAACTTAGCTCTGGCACAAGGCACTTTCCCAAAATTGTGGAAACAAGCAAACGTCATTCCAATACACAAAAAGGTAGCATCTCTGATCCCTCAAATTATAGATCTATCTCCCTCACCCCTCTTTTTGGCAGGGTGCTTGAGCGAATCATGTATGTTCAACTCTTGAATCATGTACGTCCAGCCATTTCTTCTGCCCAACATGGTTTTTTTACCAAAAGGTCATGCGTGACCAACTTGGCCAGTCTTTTGAAAACAGGATGGGGCTCAATTTCTTCGAGCACTCAGACAGATTGCATTTATACGGATTATTCGGCTGCATTCCAAAGTGTTAACCACGCCCTCCTTCTTCATAAACTAAAAAATTCATATCATTTATCTGGCCTGGCCCTGAAACTACTGAAATCATATCTTTATGACAGACAGCAACGTACTATTGTTAATGGTAAATGCTCACGGTGGTCCCATGTTAAGTCTGGCACACCGGAAGGTGGGCTGTTGTCTCCCCCTCTTGTTCGCCTTATTCTTTAACGATCTTCCTTCCAATATAAAGTCACATTGTTTAATGTTTGCAGATGATGTCAAAATATTCAGAACGATAACCTCTCCAAACGATTCGGCGCTCTTGCAAGAGGACTTGTGCAGACTTTGCACTTGGTCTCAAACCTGGAAATTACGCCTAAATCCTTCAAAATGTAAATCATTTCGGATGACCCTCAAGAAAATTCCACTGCGAACCACATATTTCATTCAAAACACAGCTCTGGAACATGTCAATTCAATTCGGGACCTAGGTGTCATTCTTGACGAAAAATTAACATTTGGCCCACACATTGACAATATAGTAAACAAAGCAAACAGGGCCCTGGGCGTTTTATTTCGATCCTTCCAAAAACTTAGAACGAGAGGACACTTCAGCCCGTCTTCCGTGCGAACTTCCTACTACGCGCATGTGCGCTCAGTACTTGAATATGGATGTGTTGTCTGGGCAGGTGCAGTCAGGGTACACTTAGAAAGACTGGAGAGAGTACAACATAAATTTTTGATTTGGCTCAACCATCACTCTCCACATCGTGCTGCGTCCCGCACCCTATCATATTCTCACCTTCTCCAACATTATCACATGTTATCTTTAAAATCTCGTAGAACTTATTATGATCTTATGTTCTTGAGAAACCTTTATCGCGGACGCATTGACTCATGCTTTTTAGTCAGCTCATTTTCACTGTCCACTCCATTAAGAATCAATCGCAATTTGCCGCTGTTTAGAGTTCCGTGTGCCAGAGTGAACACTGTTAAGAACAGCATTTTTGTAAGGATGCCCCGTGAAGTCAACAGGTTTTTACAAAGTTGCCCAACGTCTGACTTCTTTCATGACGATTATTGCACGTTTCGGAGAGAGGTTTTTGAATATTTAAGAGCATTGTGATTTAGGGTCTGTTTGAAACCACCACAGTATATTTTAGCGTTGTATTAGATTTTAGTATTCCGTATGTGCTGTTTTTTATAAATGTATACAATATGTTTAAGGGCGCATTTTTTTAGCGATGTGAGCATGATGTTTTATTATTCTGTAAGTGTTGCTATCATTCGTGCATGTATGTACATAATTTTATCACAATGACTTCGTCCATAATTGGGAATACCCGTCGACGATTGAATAAATTGAAATTGAAATATATTCGGTTGGGCGCTGTTCCCGCAAATGTGCTTGCATGAATGCGTCTTTATTTAGCTCTCAGAAATGTTGGTTTATGCTTCTTTTGTTTACTACTTGGTCTGTTACTTACTGGTGTTCTCCTTGTTTCAGACCCGTTTCAGGCAGTCTAAATGTAAATTATCCATATCTGAGCTTATTGAGGGTAAAGCTGAGGCTGACTGTTAATGGTCACCAAGCTCCTTGAGCACTTTATTGAGGGTGGCAGACTGCTTGTATGCCCAGCACAGAGCCCTGGACGAAGTAGGTGGCCTGAATTTTTTCTGGATTTATTCAGTTCATAACGCATTTATAGCCATTGTCTCGTTTTCTCGATCAAAGATACTTTCGTTTCATCATTACGTTACAACTATTGCACATGTTAATGTGTTATTTGTGCAATTTGTGCTTCACGTCGTTTTGGCACGTCGTTTGATTGTTGGTCAACTGACAAGTTCGTGTGTTCTTGTCGCAGTTTTCACGTACACTCACTGGGCGAACAATAGATATCCAAATCCTCCTTTATTCTGTTGTTTGCTGGAACAGGCGCCGTCTGATGCACGTTTTCGGTGCGCCTTTAAACCTCCAACATGATGATGAGGATACCCCCTGATATCCAAGGCGGTAGGCGTCTTTGCTCTGTGGGGCGGCCTTTTGCCGTCCAGGAGGCGCCTCTGCTGTCCAGGGGCACCTATGCTATCCAGAGAGAGAGTGCCTTTGCTCTGTAGGGGACGCCTTTGCTATCCAGAGGGGGAGCCTTCGCTCTTTGGGGAGGGGGTGCCTTTTGCTGTCCAGGAGGCGACTTTGCTCTGAGGGAGCGCCTTTCCATCCAACGCCTTTGCTATCCAATGGCGCCTATGCTATCAAGGGGCGCGCCTTTACTTTGTGGGGGCTCCTTTTTCTGACCAGGGGGCGCCTCTGCTGTCCAGGTCATCTTTGCTCTGTTGGGGGGGACATTTTTGCCCTATAGGAGGCGCCTATGCTATCCAGGGGCGCCTTGATATCCAGAGGGGCGCATTAACTCAGAGGGGGAGGGGCTTTTACTGCCCAGGGCGCGGCTTTGATGTCAGTGGGGCGCCATTCATATGTGAAAATGTATTAATTTCTCACAGAGGATCCTACCTCTTCGGGTAGGCGATTATTAAGCTTGATTTTCTCTGACCGGCCGGGGGCGCCTCCCTGGACCAATCCAAAATAAGGAGTGCAAAGATACTTTTACACCTCTTGAAAAATTCAAGGGGTGCAACTGCGCCCCTTGTGCCCTGGAATCCACGGTCCCTGCTGCAGCTGCGGAGGCTATATGTGCCACACGCAGGCAGATGCCCACCGACAGTGGCTGCTATCACTCACCGAGTTTTTATTGGAAGCAACAGAATATGGGTACACAGTGTGCAGATAGAAATCTACAACAGAATATCTGTAACATAATTTATTCTGGCAACGACCCTCACATACCGAATTGGACTCCAGTTTGCTGTAGAAAATCTATTTGTTTTCGCTTTAGTGCTGCGTCAGTAAGCTGCATTCACCTACACCACATAGGTCCAGATCACTTTCAAGCTAAGTGGCTCCCGCCGAAAGGCCAGTAGCCCCACCAATTACCATACCAATGCCCCACAGAAGACAAGCCTGACACGGCAGCCGAGTGCTACTGTTTAGGTTGGAGCCGGTACTCGTCGTAGTTATATTCCCGGAAGGGCACGTGGTAGCTGATGGTGCCCAGCTGGCGAGCTTTGTACATGGCCGTTTGCAGCTTCAGCTGCTGTACGCGACACAGGCCGGTACGCGAGGTCTTCAGCAACTCTCCGTTGAACTCCGAAACAAACTGGTTGAGAAGGCGTGTGTTGCTGTAGTGCAGTAGCAGCAGCTCGTCCCGGCAGATGGGACAGGGACTGCCGGTGGTGATTCGGCCGCCGCGTATGCAGGTGCGCCGGGTGCGTCGCGGCGGGATGTGTCCCTTGTGGTTGGCTCGGTAGTGCAGCCAGACCGGCCCTTGGCCGTAGGTGGCCCGGTAGGCGGCGCTCTCCATGTAAGCCAGACTGGTCTCCACTGACACTGGCGCGCGCCGGTCTTTGGCGACGGAGCGCAGCTGCTGCCCACTAGCGGCTGAGGCGTTGTCCCGCAGTGCAGTAGTCGAGCAGCGCAGGCCCGCCACCATCACACCAGCAGGGCACCACGCTCCGGCAATCGCACGCACCAGAGACTGCATTTCTGCTCAGCGGATGACAGGAGCGCCACGGCCTTTTGACAGAAGTGTCGGACAGAACGGTATGGCAAAACCGGGGTACCACTCCGATGCTCAACTTGGAGATCTCCCGTCTATCTCGGCTTCTCCCATCTGAACCATGCTGAAAAGGACAGCAGCGTCAGACCATCTCTTTGTTTTCCACATTCTCTTAAAAATACTATTGCTTGCATCAGATATTTATGTCTCATCCCTAATCTTAAGCTTTTGGTAACAAATTTTTAAATTCCATTATACGTCTTTAAAAATCCCGCCGCACTCGTTCTGACAGACAAAAGGTCTACCTCACAAGAGGTTATTTAACACGCGCCCCGCTGGAGGGGGCGAAATTCGCCCCCTCCCAGTTTTCCCCAGATAGCTCAAAAACGAAGAGACGCAGAACAACGAAACTTACGGTACCTTATCCCTGATCAATTTTACACATCTGATCAAATTTTTGAGTTAAGGTCATGTCAGGTCAGCGAGCTATTCAAAGTCAAGTGACCCGACCTCAAAAACTAAAATCACGAGTTTGAAGCGGCGCCCAGGGAACATCAGCGAACCGATCAATTTGAAACTTCCACAAAAGGCCATTAGGGTCTACAAACCTAATAACTCGGAATTTTGATACTGTACTTTTGATATTGTACTCGGAATTTTGTGGGACTTTTTTGGTTCCACTGTCCCGGCACCGGGACCCAATCTCGTCCTCACCTGGTAGGTTTCCTCACCATCCGGTCTCTCCTGGAGGGGGCGAGATCGGGACAGCAAAGGAAAACCGCGTCGAATAGAGACGCGCCAACCCCTTGGAGCAGTGACAATGAAATTAGAGACACGAGCGAATGGGCAATAGGGGCTGGGGACGGTGCGTCTGCGTGAATGTTGAATCATGTAGTTTGAACCAGTGGGATCATAGATTCGCTGCTAATAGAATATTATGTCAATTTCCTATAATCGACAAGTTCGAGGAGAACGGCACAAACTGGAACCGAAACCAGAAAATAAACTAGCCAAGATAATCAGCAAAGTGAGAGGAAACCCCGTGTGAAGAGAGACATCACTCACGGAAAAAATTAGGATGAAGGGCGGTGGGCATAACTGATTGAAGGGAATCCCCTGGCGCTTATGACCCACCCTTGCTTGTAAAGGATGGGCGCATACCAGGGGGTGGTGAGGATGGTTGGTGGAGGGGATTCAAGGTGTTTCCATGCTTTTGTATGGATAGTATTCGAAAAGTCTGTCCCCTAGAGCCTCCGCCAATGAGCTCTTAAACTCTGAAAGGGTAGATGATCCGACAACATGACCTGGCAGGGCATTCCAAGCTCCAACCATGCGGCATGTGAAGAAGCGGGCCCTAGCATCAATCTGACTTCTGGCGACGTTGATCTTGAACCTATGACCTCGGGTTATGCTGTCAGTGTTCAGGTCCAAAGGTCAGTTGGCCGTACAACACCTTGTCCATGAAATATTTTCCAACACATTATCATATCTGCTCCGAGAAAGCGAACCTTCACTGAGTACAGATCCAGAGATCTTAGACGTTCACCATAGTCCTGATACTGGAGGTCAGTGATGTTGCGGGTCCAGAGCCTTTGTACAGCTTCTAGTCTCTTAATGTCCTGCACATAACCGGTGTTCAATACAGTAGATGCGTACTCAATGATGGGTCTAATATGGGTCCTCAATATGTTCAGCATGAAATCAGGTGCTCTACAGACTGTCGATTTCAGGAAGTTGTGAGCGATACCACCGGCCTTTCTAACAGTGAACCTAGCGTGTTCATGAAACTTGTGAACACGCTGTCAATTGCAGCTCCTAGATCGACCTGTAAAGAGGAGCATGGAATCGGATACCCTTCCAGTCTGCAGTCTGAACTATCGTCCACGTGGTACCTCCGCTGAAACCACAACACTGCACACTTCCTGAGGTTCATGCGCAGACCCCATGAATCCGCTGTCAAGTGTAGTTTATGTCTTCCTGGAGCTTTAAGGTGCGCGTCTGGAGTGGCCCCTCAGAGTCAAGACACATATAGATTTTGAGGCCGTCAGCAAATATCTTGTATTTACAAGAGAGGTTAATCGCAACATGGTTTACGTAAATCCGAATTGCAGCTTTCATCCTGACAGGACGAAAGCCGAAACCAAAGGCTAAATGCCGGGACCATGCTGGGACCAGAATCTCTCACCTTATGAGGTTCCCTGCTTGGCTAGGGGTTGTCAGAAAGGCTTTCAGGATCAGAGAGGAAACCAGGATAACATAAGACGCTCCATGTCACGAGAGACATGCTCTGACTGGAATTATGCGTGCGCACTTTGACAGACAATAGATTGACAGGTAAGGCTAGTATCCACGCTTTGTATCTCTCAGACATGTAGCATTAGACCGTTCCTTAGAAAACAAAAATTCAAATTTTGAAATGCGCACGGTAGTTTCTGGTTATTCATCGTATGTTGATGTCTAGTGCAAAAAATCACCCAGATCTGACAACTTTTCACGCTGGCTTTTCCCCCTACTTTTTCATGCATATACCCTATGGCGTCTTGCGAGCGGGCACGGAGGGCGGCCACTAACTACTTCTGCCAACTGCGAAATGATGAGGCTGCAAGCACTACGCTAGAATCACAATGTTTGCTACGTAAGATAATTCCTATTGCTACTTTTCATAGCTCCGCTGGCCTTTTGGCTGACTTAAATTTCGTATCAAACCTACAAAATTAGTTAAACCTAACTACGTTGTGGCTCGGGGGTCATAATTATGATAAAGATGGGAGCTTAGTTTTTACTGTGCTTGTTGACAGAAAATAAGGCAACCAAAACACCTAAAAAACACCTTTAGCATCTGTTAGGTTCGTTTTACATTGTGAAAACTTGACCTTAATCATATTTTTATGTGCAATCTTGGCCATTTTAACTTCATTTTCGTGGAAAAAGCTAGTTGGTGAAGACAATGAGGGTATTTTATGTTAACGTCATATCTTTCCCTCACAAAATTATCGGCGCAGGTTCTGCCAGCACAGTAGGATGCTGTTGAAGCTATGGGCACATCTTCGCTTCACTCTTGCTAAACTTCCCGTCCCTGTTAGTCCTGCGTTTCTTCCGATGATCAGCCACGACAGTCAATGTGTTCTGGAGACCAGATTCCGTCCCGGCGCGCTTCCTATGAAATCCTTGGCGAGTCTCGCCGTTCTCTCGGGTGGATCACAGTCATACCAGCCGATCAAACTGCAAGCTCTGAAATAAGAGCCAGCTCTCCGGTCCTTTGAAGCTTGCCAGACTCGGTCTGCTGCCACCCTCAGGCCAAAGAGTGCTGTCGTTAACAAAACCTGGGCCAGGGATGGTGGTTTTACGTTCATGACAAAACGTGAACGTGAACGTGATATTATGTGATACTAGTTTCAATCGGACAAGTTTACATTGTTCGAGTTCTGACTTATGATATCTTAAACTTTTTTTGAAGTGAGGTCACCTGACCTGCACCGGTGACTTGAGCTGAGATGACCTAACCGTGCAATTTTGAATAAAGTTGTAAAAATGATCAGGTACAAGGTATACTCGGAATGGCGGCGCTGCGCTCCGCCGTTTTTATTCTGTCTCCAAAAAACACATGGGGGCGGGTACCTACCCTCGTCAATGCGCGTGTTGAACATCCCCTTGAACTCGGTTCCTCGAAGAAGCAAAAAAAAAAAACACACGTGTTGTAGGTTGAAGCATATTATTCATTTGCATGTCAGTGGTGCCTCGGGCGGAGGGTTCGAGGCGGGGTGACCTAGTCAGAGGTCACACCACCGCTGTGCTCGCCCTGATTGGCTGGCCGCCGGTCACCTGACTGGGCGGTGACGGGGAGTCGCTGCGAGGGTGGAACCGGCGGGGAGTTGGAACGAGAGCGCGGTGTCAAGAGGATTAGGCTGTTGTGCGAGAGTTAATACATCAAATGTGGATCTAAGTTGGACTCTTGGCTGTGAGGTCGGACTCATAAGTGAACTTACGAAAGTGGTGGCAGCGGTTCCTCACAGCAAGGATATGTCCGACATTAATTTAGAAAAATTTTCTGGATCATCTTATAGAGAGTGGGAAAACTGGTTTGATGATTACAAGCTGTTCGCCCAGCTGAAGAAGTGGTCTGCTGATAAGAAGGTGAGCTTTCTCAGATTCTTTGTCTCGGGAAATGTAAAGGAGGCGCTCCGCCAGGAAAGTTACGATTCTCTGGAACAAGCCGATGAGGCCATCAAACGAGTCCTGGGTGGCCCTCCAGACCAGCTATCGGCAGCTCGTTGCTTAGACTCTGAGCAGTACCGTGGCGACATTCAGGATTATTTAATACGCGCGCAGGCCGGAGTTCGTCTTGCATATCCACATCTGAATGAGAGTGCGCGAAACGATGTCGTGCTTTTGCACCTTCAGCGAGCTCTCCCGGATGAATACGGCAAAGAAATTACCAGACTGGAATGCAAAACCCTAGAATCAGCCGTGAAAGTCGTATCCGCCAATGAGCGAGCCGACAGTCTTTATGGCACCAAGACAGGGCATTTATGCCGTGTGTCACAATCACCTGATAAGACTCAGCAGAGTAGGGTGCAGCCAGACCGAAGATTGTGTTTCGTCTGCGACTTGGTTGGACATTTCAGGCGGACTTGTCCGTTTAAAAATGATTTGTGTGGCACCTGTGGAAGACGTGGACATCTGGGCCAAGTCTGCCGGAGCCAGTCGGGAAACGACAGCAGGTTCGTGGGAGCACGGGGCGCCCAGGGGCCTACGACGATATTTCAGCCCCACACTCAGTAACTGAAGCGTTGTCCTCGATGTATGAGATCACATCGTCGCTGCCGCCGCCAGGGGGCTTGCAGCCGTCATCGCTGCCGCCGCCAGGGGGCTTGCAGCCGTCATCGCTGCCGCCGCCGGGAGGCCTGCAGCCGTCATCGCTGCCGTCGCCAGGTGGCTTGCAGCCATCGCTGCCGCCGCCAGGGGACTTGCAGCCTTCGATGCCGTCGCCAGGTGACTTGCAGCCATCGCCGCCGCCGTCAGAGGGCTTGCAGCCGTCACCGCTGCCGCCACCGGGTGGCCTGCAGCCGTCATCGCTGCCGCCACCAAGTGGCCTGCAGCCGTCAGCACTGTGCTCGCTGGGAGGCCTGCAGCCGTTGCTGCTGCCGCCGGGAGGCCTGCAGCCGTCATCGCTGCCGCCGCTGGGAGGCCTGCAGCCGTCATCGCTGCCGCCGCCGGGAGGTCTGCGGCCGTCATTGCTGCAGCCACCAGGTGGCGTGCAGCCGTCAGCACCGCGGTCGCTGGTAGGCCTGCAGCCGTTGCTGCCGCCACCGGGAGACCTGCGGCCGTCATCGCTGCCGCCGCCGGGAGATCTGCAGCCGTCATCGCTGCCGCCACCGGGTGGCCTGCAGTCATCATCGCTGCCGTCGGCAGGTGGCCTGGAGACACCACCGCCGCTGTGTGGCCTGGAGTCGCTGCCGCAGGGTCGCCTGGAGCCGCAATCGCCACCGCCAGGCGGCCTGCGTCCGTCTCTGCCGCCGGGAAGCCTGCGTCCGTCATCGCTGCCGCTGCCGGGAGCCCTGCAGCCGTTGCTGCCGCCGCCAGGGGGCTTGCAGCCGTCATCGCTGCCGCTACCAGGTGGCCTGCAGCCGTCGTCTCCGCCACCGGGTGGTTTACCGCCGTCGCTGCAGCCGCCAGGTGGCCTGCAGCCGTCGCTTCCGCCGCCGGGAGGCCTGCAGCCGTCATCGCTGCCGCCACCAGGTGGCCTGCAGCCGTCGTTTCTGCCGCCGGGCGGTTTGCAGCCGTCGCTGCAGCCGCCAGGTGGCCTGCAGCCGTCATCGCTGCCGCCAGGCGGGCTGCGTCCGTCTCTGCCACCGGGCGGCCTGCAGCCGGCGGGGCCAGCACAGCTGGAAGACGATATACCACTCTCGCTTGGCTCTCTGTCGACGAGTTCACCGGCTCATTTGCTGCCTGTAGGACCTGGTACCCAGCCGGCGGGAAATTCATCCCACACCTCGATACGTCAGCCGGTGCCCCAGCCGGGTGGCCGGTATACGCCGATTATAGTCGGTGGTCGTCGCATCTCGGCGATGGTGGACAGCGGAGCGGACGAGGTCGTCATCCGTCGCGACTGTCTGCCCTCTGATGTTCGCCTGGAGCCTCTGGACAAGTCACTTAGCCTGGCCGACGGTGGGCCTTGTCTTCACATAATCGGTAAGGCCAGAGTGCAGATAACCTTGGGACACCAGGTGAATCATGTTCACTGTTACGTGGCCAGTAAGCTGTTTGATCAATGTTTGTTGGGAGCTAGATACCTAACTGAATTAGGAGCATGCATAGACATGAGGCAAGGTTTTCTTATTGTTCATGATGAAAGCCTGCCCCTTTCCCGCCGACCGCTGGGATCGGACACGGTCGTTGCGAGAGTGGTGGTAAAGGACACAGTGGTGGTTCAAGCTAGTTCTGAAATGATCTGTGCTGGTGAGGTCTGTGCAACGTCATCCTTTGGCCGGGATTCCACAGCTGCGGTGTTAAAGGGAGAGGTAAAATTTATGGAGCGCAGCCCCTTGTTGGTCGCCCGTTTAGCAGTCAATATTCCGCAGTCATGTGGGGTTCCGTTGCGGGTTTCTAATCTGACCGAGAAAGATGTGAAACTATTTAAGGGCACGCACATTGCAAATGTTCAGGCATTGGAGGATGAGGCATTCTTGAACATTGAAGAGCCTTCTGATGCTCCCAAGTTGAGTTTTGACGCAGTTGTCGCACACCTACCTGAGCCTGAAAGGGGTAAATTTAAAGGCTTACTTACCGACTTTTCCCCCGTTTTCAGTAGACTTGGGAAGACGAACCTCGTTGAACACGAAATTTCTACAGGCTCTGCTCGCCCCATCTCGCAACATTACAGACAAACACCTGTTCACTTGAAGTCAAGACGCTCACAAGAGAAGGGCGAGCCGGCCGACATCGCCGCCGAACAGGTACAGCTGTCCCAGCTATGCACGGAGGACGACGGCTCAGCGGCTGAGGATCAAAAAGCGGACCTGGCCGGCGACCATAGCTACCGGCTGGTGGGCCTAGTCAGCCACCACGGCGCTACAACCCAGGCGGGACACTACGTGGCAGATGTCTACAGCCTGGGTAGGCAGCGCCGGTTCCACTACGATGATCGCAGTGTTACCTGCACCTCGGAGGAGCACGTGCTGTGCAACGGAAACCAGCACGACGGCTACATGTTCTTCTACCTGCACACAGACCTGTGCAGGCAGGTGGCCCAAATAGAAACCAGCGCTACCTGAGACGTCATCTCCTACCACTGCCAGCAGGAAATGAGCGTTTTTTTTTACAGAATTAGTTGTTTATATTTTGAGAAGCTGCAAATATATATGATATTCAGGTTTGTATGCGTGTCCCCTCGTCCGAGAGTTAGCATCTCGCTGGAAGAAGCGTTCAGGGTCGAGATCGATGTCGCCATGAAATATCTGGAATATGCGGATCATGTCCCCCCCATCACCTTCTGTAGTATATAGAGGGAAGTCAAAGATCTTGCAGCCTCTCACTGTACGGCTTGTGCCTTATTTCAGGGATCATTCGGGTGGCACACAGTTGCACTCTCTCGACCTTTTTCTGGTCTTCTCGGTTGAAGGGCCCCCAGAGCAAGTCCCCATATTCAAGGTGTGGTCTCACAAGAGTTTTGAAGAGAATCAGATTATAGGTACTGTAAGGCATTGAAACAAAAGCTTGATTGAAAAGAAACTTCTGGAATTGGTGATTGGAAATGGCAGTCCTTACCAACCCCACTGTTTCAATTGCCTTATCTCTCTCTCTCAAAAACTACTCATCAACAATGTTTAAAATTATGTCTATCTGCACGTAGTGTCGTGAACAAAATGTCAATGGCTTCAATTTCTTCACATTTCTTCACTTCAATCACATCCAACCACCGCACCACACTTTTTTGACGTCGTCTTCGTCATCCAACAAGAAGAATGAGAAATATAACAAAACAAGTGTGGACCATTCCCGTTTTTGAAGAAAAATTCAACTAAGTAGTAGCACGAGATACGCAAACAAATTTTTAAAAAATTATTATTGTGGTTTCTTGCTATTTGAAAAAAACCTGATTCCAAAACCGACAATTATTTCTGTATCTTCTGCAAAATTTTGGGAGGCCGCTCACTTATCATCGCAATAGGTTAACAATTCTGATAAAATCCTGAAACCTTTACTCATCACTTCCTTTTTGAAAACTATTTAAAGTTGAAAAGCAATGTTTTGTAATACAAATGTCTGTTCTCCTGTACTTGTATTTGAATTAATTTTAAAAAGCTTTTAAAAACTACAAAATGAATTAGTTTGCCCTAGAAACGGAAAAAACATAATTACTGAAGTCTTCAACTGTTTAGTACCTCGGGTCCTGAGTAGAGGTGGGACTTTTTGGTCCCTCGGTCCCGGCGCCGGGACCAGGTTTGGTCCCGGCAGGACTAAAGCCGGGACCAAAGGCTAGACACCAGGACTGTGCCGGGACCAGAGCCAGTCTGGACCAAGCAAAATTCATGATAATGGTTTCTACATTTTATCCAAAACTAAGAGACAAAACATAACTGTGACTTTCCAGCACTTCATTGCCTCCTTGATAAAATTTTCTAACTTTATAAGATGAGAAAAGTATCAATTCAACAAGATGAAAGAGCAAAAAATAATGTTGCACACACACAGTACACGATTTGTCTCTCACTAACTTTCATTCTTTGGAAACCACATTTTCACCAGTCTGCAAAGTATGGCAGCAATCAGATGAGTCGCACCAGCCATCTAAAATTCTCGCAACACCAGCCATAAAAATTCACACCAATCTGCCATATACCAGGGAGCAAAACGCACCCAGCCCTACCCACATGATGCAATGCTACCTCTCTTATTAGTAAGTTAGTTGAGGACTTTTTATACGGCCCCCTCCTGTGTCTTTATAACCATTTGGCCATTATTTGTTTGGTTTTCAGTGTCACCTTCCTCGCACCAGTCTCACAAATTCACACCGGGGTAACAAAATTCACACCACTCGCTCCTGTTTCCAAGGGCACTTGCACTGACGAGATCTCGTCAAAAATGTCATACTTTGCACACTGGCACTTTCAGATGCAATTCCTATTCCTTCACTTGACTACAAAGCAACTCAGTGCCACAACCAAACACAGCCCAAAAATGGAGGGTACTGGGGTCGAAATCACTTTGAATTGAAGAAAAAAGGTTTTTTCATATAGTTACTGGAAGGCATTGAAACAAAAGCTTGATTGAAAAGATAATTCTGAAATTGATGATTGGAAATGACTGTCCCTACCAACCCCACCATTTCAATTGCCGGTAACGAGGTAGCTGGCTTCGCACATGTTGCCAGATAGAATCACAGCAAGCTAAATCAACATCATAAGTACCACAGTTCAAAAGCTACTATGAATCAAAACTTCCATTCAAACAAAAGCACCACAGGTTGATCCAGAAAGCTCCTATGAATCAAAGCTTCCTTCCAAACAAAAGCGCCACAGGTTGATCCAGATCGTAAGTGCCACTGTTCAAAGCTTCCTCCAGTGAAATATTCCAAGTGGCCTAGCTGTTCTTGGCATTGCCGAAACATCCTTATTTGAAATGTTCCTAATGCCAAAACTGCTTTTTTGCATTGCTGAGTGACACTTTTTCAAAAACATTTGGTAATTCTTTTTTAATATTTCTACATGTAGCACAATTTAACCAAACCTGACCTAACCTTTTCTCAACTCAGCAAGCTGGCCTGTGGCGCACCTAACCTCCTGGTGGCACTTTTGCCTTCATCAGCTGCTGTGGATAAGCTGTGTGCCTACTTAACCTAACCGAGCCTAACCTAACCTAACCTAACCTAACCTAACCTAACCTAACCTAACCTAACCTAACCTAACCTAACCTAACCTAACCTAACCTAACCTAACCTAACCTAACCTAACCTAACCTAACCTAACCTAACCTAACCTAACCTAACCTAACCTAACCAGTTGTGGTCAGCGCCAGTTGTGGTACTTGGAATATTGCACTGGATGAAGTTTTGAACAGTGGCACTTACTGTGGCACTTATCATACAGATCAACCTGTAGTTATCTGGCAACATGTGTGAAGCCAGCTACCTCATTACCCAATTGCCTTAGTTCCCTCTCTCTCTCTCTCTCTCAAAAAATGCTCAACAATATTTTAATTTACGTCTGCGAGTTATGTCGTGAATAAAACGTAAATGGCTAAGTTCTTCCACCACATTATCCAACTACCGCACCACCCTTCGTTGTTGAGCCAAAAACAAGAGAAATAATAAAGATCAAAACAACTGTGCGCCATTGTTGTCTTTGAAAAAATTCAACCAAGTAGAGGGCATACCTACCAGGGGGGCCTTCCCAGTTATGTCACGCTGCCCCTTCGACGGCGAAGTTTATGCCCCACGCATGTAGGTATGGCAGGAAGGTGGTTTTCCAGAAAATATTAAAAATACGCATAAACTACTTAGAGATATGATTTTTGGTCATCAGGGCGGTGTAAATTTTTCTTTCCAAAACTGACCTCAAATAGTGCTAGACAGACGTAATTCCTGATCTGGAGGCCTCAATCATGGGGCGTGTCAGACTTCCCCTTAGGCCGACTTTCAACATATTCCGGGGGGCAGTATCGCCCTGAATTGTTCTATCTTCAGTGAATAGGGAGCTGGATGCAGAGATACAGAGGACAGAGGTGCATGCAGATGGCATAGGCGGATGCAGGAGGCAGAGGCGGATGTATGGGCCAAGATACTTCAACAGACAGGGAAGAATTCAGTGGCAGAGGCGGATACAGGAACAACGATGGATACAGAGGACAGAGCGGAACGATGGGAAAATGCGGACAGAGCGACAAGGGCGGATGCAGGGACAGAGCGGTTGGAGACGTCAGAGGCGGATAAAGAGGCAGAGGCGGATGCAGGGGCGGGGGCGGATGGAGGAGCAAAGGAAGATGCATAGACAGAGGCGGAAGCAGGGGCAGGGACGAGTGGAGACATAGGCGGATCCAGGGGGGCAAGGGGGGCACGTGCCCCCCGATCGACCCTCGGCGCCCCCTGAAAGGTCGATGGCGCCCCCTGAAATGTCGCTTCCCACCCCCCCAGGATGCGAAAGTCGGCGCCCACCGATAGGATTTGGCGCCCACCTGATAGCTTTTGCCGGTCATAAGTGGCGCCCCCTGGTCCGGATGGCGCCCCCCGGTCCGGATGGCGCCCCCCCGGGAAGGTGCCCCCCCGATCGGCAATCCTGGATCCGCCTATGAGTGGAGATACATGATGCAGACAGCTGATGCGGGTGCAAGAGACAAAGCCAGATGCACGAGACAGAGGCGGATTCAGGAGATAGAGGCATATTCAGGAAACAGAGGTGGATTCAGGAGAAAGATGCAGATGCAGGAGAAAAAGGCGGATGCAGGAGATAGAGGCGGATGCAGGAGATAGAGACATAGATGGATGCAGGAGATAGAGACATAGGCGGATCCAGGAGATAGAGACAGAGGCGGATGCAGGAGATAGTGACAGAGGCGGATGCAGGAGATAGAGACAGAGGCGGATGCCGGAGATAAAGACAGAGGCGGATGCATGAGATATAGACAGATGCGGATTCAGGAGATAGAGACAGAGGCGGATGCAGGAGATAGAGACAGAGGTAAGTGCAGGAGATAATGGCAGAGGCGGATGCAGGAGACAGAGGCGGATTCAGGAGCAGAAACAGTGTCATGGAAATATCTCAAATGTCAACCATGTGATCTCATATGTTAAGAAAATAGAGTGTTGGGTCGACTCAACTCCTGACTCACAGCTTACAGGTTGACTCTGATTCTGACTCGACTCAACTGATTGAACAATTGATTCGACTCAGAATCAGCCCAAATCTGGAAGTAAGTCGACTCAACTCCGACTCAAGGATAACTTGAGCCGACTCAGAGTCGACTCTTACTCTGAGTCGCAACTCAACAATTCTGCTGGTACCAAGGTACCAATGGTTTCCATCAGGTGATGATGATGATGATCAGTTGCCATTATCTGTCGTCGTTTCCGGTGTTATTGTTTATTTACGGCGATGGACGGCGCGCGATTACGACGTTCAGGTTAAGTAAGTGTTGAAAATCGGGGTTTAAGTGAGAGTGGGGCTAAGGGACCTCGCTGAATAGAAACACGGCTAGAATAGAAAGAGGGTGTCTTGCTGATTCCGAAAATGTGTCATTTCTATATAAAATCTTTTGGGGAAAGTGGACGTCTTATTTAATCTTTACTCTCTTTAGACCACCCCATCACGCCCCCACCACACCACGCGTCGCTGTTATCGTCCAGCCCCTGGTCACGAGGCGCTATGCTGTGACGGCACAACGGCGGGAAAAATCCCTTCACCCATCTTTAACATTGAAAACTTCACCAAGTTTCGAGGTGTTTTGCTGGCCCCCAAAGGATACAAGACACCATCTAGGCCTAAAGCTGACATGTTTTATGTTTTTGTTTTAGAAAATGACCCTTAACTCGTCGTGCCCTTTGTCAATGTCAAATAAAATGTCTATTTTGACATTTTATTTGCCTCAAATAAAAAATTCGCACTAACAGAGCTGAATAAGAGACTTCCTTCATATCCCTTGGTCACGCCTCCCCCCAAAGCGCTGGAAGGGGCCAGGCTATCTTTCCCCCTCAAAGGCCGGATAAATTTTTTAAAAGTATTTATACCAGGTCTGCCGAGTAATTAAATCTTCGCTGACTGAGGAAAACCCTCGTCTCAGGGTCGAGGAATATGTTCCTTGAATGTTTCGAGATATCTTGTCGGGGTGGATCTATGACTTGTCTGTTAGTGTCTATTCGCAAATTGTATTTATCTCGTAATTTTCACCATAAGGGGTGCATGAGCATCCACATCTGTGGCCGCGCTCCGATCCCTCCCGAGCGGCTTGGCTGGGCCTTTCTCTGGAGGGAACTAAACATAAGAAATCCACCTCCAGAGATCACACGACAGCTTATTTTACCGCTTGACATGTATTCGGGTATCAGTCTTTCAACGGGCAAGAAAGCCGGACTGCGACAATCAAGTTGCTGAAATACGACGATAACACGCCCGCATATGATATGAAATAAACAATGTGGGCTAAAATGATGAAATAGTTTCTGGTTAATAGTTCCTTCCCTTACACGCGCATACGCCCCAGCATAAAATAAGAGACGGCATAAATGGATATATCACACACAATTATGCTATGTACATACAAATGAAAGCCAAGAGACATCACTTGATTGGATAAACCTGCAGGATTCAGCACTCCAGCAACGAGTTCCGTTGGTCCAACCACCACGAGGCACATACTCCCTGAAGAGCGCTTACCCTACGGACGGCACCATGGAGGTTTTTGTTCGGGGAAACTGACTGGAAGCCAATGTACAGTATATCTCAAAAGTATTCTTTCCATTTCACTATCCTGAAGGGTATGAAATCTCCTCCCAAAGGATGATTTTCAGTCTTATCTCGAATAATCACCACCGGGGTTTCAGGTACTCCGGTGATGATCGAAATAAGGTATGGGTGTCTCAAACATACACGACTGAACATCACAATACCAAAGGAAATGAACGATACTTATCAGACAGACTGTACACACCCAATCTTACATCCTTGTCCGAAGCGCAACCCCATTTAATCCAACTCTATTCGTGCCTCAAAATATCATTGAAATGGCTGAACCGTTCCACACTATTCACATACGTCGGTATCAGTCAGGAAGACCATCTCACCCCGCTAACTTTTTTAGAGGACAAGCCCCACCCACAGCCCACCCCGGTGGCACTCGCTGGCGATGTCCACATCACGCTGAACATATTAAATGTTGGCTCGGTCACAGACCGTGAGATGACAACCAACAGGGGTGCTGCAAACGTCATATTGCCACTGAGATGCTACATAAATAGACTACTGTAAAGGCAGCATTGACGCCCACAGTGGCGGTTTCAGTGCCACAATTTAGGCGTGCAGCATGTACAACTACAAGGGGGTAGACGCTAGTACCGAGGGAAAAACCACTGCCAGAGGCCGTACACGCTGACACAGCGACGGTATACACTTCTGCGTGAACGTATGCACGGATAAAAGCGTCGTACGACCGGATTCAGGGACATTATAAAATACTGCAATGCCAGTATACACTGTCAAGGCGTAATCAACTCTCTTGTACAACGATAACATTCGTCCAATATCAGACGAACCCAAACACTTCTGAATATCTATCGAGCAGTTTGGTAAATAATGTAGAACATGATTTTCTGGTGCGTATACCCTTGTGCTAAGTGTGAATACTACATAAATACAACTGTTAAAAAAACTCACCGTCATTCGGATATGTTTATCGAGCACAACAACCAGGCTATTGCTACCGTTTCTAAATCCCATTTCAGGTCATGAGTAATAAATACAAATCCGGCAGATACACTACCCTTTGTCCACGAGATCCGACTCGGAGACAAGGCTAACCATTCAAGGGGCTCATCATCATCAGTCGGGTTTGCGGGCGCGTCGACAGGTTGATGTTTTTGCACTCAGACAGGGACCGTCGCCGCACAACCTCGACTGCAATTTGTGGAACCGACACGAAACGCTCGAGCTTTCCGACACCGTACCGCCAACATAACCAATCTGACCTCATCAACGCATCACAGCGATCCCATACTGTTGTCATAAATACTGCAGACTCTAATCTAAGCCTTCCAGTCCTGAATCGTGCACCCCTCGCCACTTCCTTCCTTCTCTAGCTAACTTGTTCACCGTTTCCGAGAGCGTGTGGCCCGAAATGGTGGTGGCCACTGTGTCATGGTCTCACACAGCAGATGGCACCCTCCAGCACCGCTCCCCATCTGCGGTCGGTCCGGAACTGACCCGGCCAGCTCAGAACCGCACCATCTCAGGCACATCTGACTCGCGTCCACTTCGGCTCGCGAACAGGGCATTTCCCACGGCTGGCTTACCGCTCCCGTCGTATGGCGGTGACCGGTCTCCTGGAGACGCTTCCAGTGTCGGAGCACCCCGAAGGCTCCGCAGTGTAAGACCAGCGTCATCTCACCGCCACCAGTTATTACGGTGCTGAGAGGCACCTGAGGCCGTCTGGTGCGCTCGGGGTCTCAGAGCGGCTGGTAGCCGGACACAGACTCGGAGGCAGCGGTAGCGGCGGCGGCAGAGGAGGCGGCGTCCACTGCAGAGCGACGGTACACCGATCGCGTGCACAACATCAGCGTGAACGGCACCGCGGTGGCCACCACCAGACAGTAGTTCAGCCACACCGTGTGTAAAGCTGCCGGCGACAGAGGGCACACGTCAGAGGCTGGGGTTGGATGTTAGGACCGGAGTTAAAGGCTGGGGTTGAAGGTTAGCGGCTCCGGCGGGAGAGGTAAGGGGCAGGTCAGGGACGGCGCTCCTGAACAGATGTTATGTTAATGAGAAAGATCAATGTAGAGGCGCAATATCAAATGCGAACATCAAATATGACTGCTAGTATAAATATTTCATACATTAGAGTGGCGACAAGATTACCATTAATTGTTTGTAAAGGGAACTCGATGTTACTTCAAATTTAGTATAAAACTCGCTTATATCTCTCAGCTGAATTTTAATCCCGCACACATCAAATCTTCACAACACCAGCACGTGACACTAACCAAGCCTTTTGTTGAGGAAGAAGAGGAGATACAGCACGCCGACCAGGTTGAAGCAGAAGCTCATCATGGCGCCGACCACGTCCTCTGGTACAGGGTAGCCGATCTCGGAGGCGTACTCGTACAGCAGGGGCGAGGCCGCGTACGTACACGACACTGCCACTAGCACGGCGCAGTACAGGTGCACTGCCGGCAAAGGGGAGCGATGGGGCGGCACAAAGGAGCGGTGGGGCGGCACACGGGGCCTGCGCAGCCCCCCTTATAACCAGGCGGTACAGTGCCGTTACAATGGTACAGAGCAGATGATGAAGAAAACATGACAAGATGTTATGACCACCACAGCAGTCCAGTGTGTCCCGATTCTAGATAACGAAGAGTTGAATCCAGTCACAAATAGCATGTCCTACTGTATGAATTACGCAAACCTGATTGAAGGGAATGAACCAATTTGTCGGAACTCCAAAAAGGACTATTTATAAACGTCGTAAGACTGGAAATCCGCAAACCACATTTAGTTTCCACCTCCAATCACTCAAAACAAAAAACTTTAAATTGCGCGGAAATTCGATACAGAACGCTTGGTATCAAATGAAATATGGTAATAGCCGCTCTCACCACGCGGTCCTACAAAACTGATATCTCATTCCAAAATCCATTATAAACGCGGCACCGCGGGGCACCCCTTCAAATATTTCCAAAGTGAAAACATAAAAAATTGAAGGCTTTCCGAAAGCTAATAACACAAGAGTGTTTCAGCGCCGGGTTTCAAACACTTGCCGTAGTTTGGTGTAAGCGGCCGGCAGAGGTGAGCTTACCCAGTGAGAAGGGCGCCCAGCCGGCCACTATGGCCAGCAGCCAGCACCAGTGGGCGCACCCCACGGCCAGCAGAATGGCGATGGTGACCTTGATGTGTCCGCGGAACATGTCGGTGAGACGCGCCACCAGCAGCGCGAAGCAGCAGCAGGAGATGCCGGCCCACATGCCCATCAGGCTGGCGTCGTTCTGCCAGACACAGAGTGCTAGCTTAGTGGGAGCATGGCCACAGTATGGTAGCATAGTAGAAGCATGGTCAGACTGGTAGCATGGGCACAGAATGTTAGCATGGCCACACCATGGTAGCATGGTCACAATGTGACAGCATGGTAGCATTCTATCGTGATGTAGAGGGGCAGTGCAGAAACAGCGAATAAGACAAATATGGAGCGTACGTGAGGCAGGCCATTTTTAACATGTTAACTGGGGGCCATTTGCCCCCCCCCAGTCGGCCGAAATGCCCCCCAGTGCCCGGAAATTGCCCCCCCCAGTGAAATAGACAGATGACCTAAAATTGAACAAGGGGATGAGGTGGCTTAGCGGATAGCACCCTTGTCTTCTAAGTCACTGGTCCCGGGTTCAAGTCCCGGCGAAGCCTCTGAATAAGTCGATCTGATCCCCAAAATCCCTTCCAACAGAATGAGAGTTGGCGACGCCGTATGACCCTGGCAGTTGATGCGTCGTTAAACCCCAACAATTATTATTATACTAGAATTGAACAAACTCAAACTGACGAAAATGAGACAGAACACCACCTGACAGTAACAATTTTGTTCTATTGCTTATCCCAAATTGGCAATGCACAAATATTGTGTTAAACCTTTCCACCAGTGGCTGTCTACTCCATCGTGCAAAAACGAAACAAAGCGCGCAGTTACGGGAAATCCCGGCAAAGCAGCCTCAGCACCAACTAATCGTAACACTGGAGATAGCCTACAACCAATCAAACATCGTGTTCTAACCGACCGGAAGCCCAGCTCGTACCGGGGGGATTGCACGTTGCTCTCATTTCACACGCGGCAGTTGTCAGCGCTCAGAGCTCGTTCGTGGATTAGGCGGAACCCAATGTAGTCACAGCGCGTCAGACTGGTTGCTGGCGTGGTGTTGCGAAGTGCTTAACCTATTTATTTATTACTGTGGTGGAAGCATGGGTAAAATTTATAGTGAGACCACTGCATGTCTTTTTTCGGTACGTTGATACGTTGTTAGTTGGCCTTTTTCATCGATTCCTTGATGTTGTAAATTGGGAAAGATTATATATTCGGCCAGCCCTTCGTCAGAATCATTAAGCTGGCTTCCGAGAAACCCTTCTAACAGGGAAAGAGTTGGAGACGCCAGATAACCCTGACAGTTGGTGCGTCGATAAGCCGCAAAAATTAGTAACTGGTTTTTGCACTACATTTCCTAGATGATTTGGACAGCAACAGCCACACATCATAGTAGGTTTGTACATAAACGTATCTGAATTTAGACTATAAACCACATGTATTCAATACTCCAGGAATCTGGTTACCTTGCTAAACTCTTAAAGAAAAATAAGAAAATAGTTTATTCATTTCGAATACATTGCGGAAGAATCAGGGCTGCCAGGCTGGCCATTTTGTGGCTAAATATTTCAAATTTGGCCTTTTTTCGTGTTTGACCGAGCGATTTTTTTCGGTTGGCCCTCTTGGAATCTGACCTTCTTTGGTGCTTTTTCTAGCAGCTGGCACCTAAGCTCTTTTTGGTTTGTCTCTTGTATAAATATGGCTTCTCTTGGACTTTTCGGACTTGGAAAAGATGTTCTAACACCAATAAAGGAACAGAGCAGCAGAAAAACTGCTATGCCAGTGGGAGGGAGGGACAGAGCTCTATGAAAAAACACGATCAAAAGAAAAAAAATGACAACCACCGAAAACCGGACGCGAAGGATGCAATACTATAGGCGCCCTTTGGGTGGAAAGTCGATGGCAAAGTGCGCCCTCTGAGGCTCCATCCTCCCCCTCCCACTAACCAAAATCCTAGATCCACCACTGTTGAAGAGCAAAAAATTCACTGTTGGAAAAACAGGAAATATATCAACTGGTAGCGGGGGTTGGTGCGGCCAAGATAATTGATACTAACAAATTTTCTGCTTACGTGGATAACATCATTTGGTAGCTACGCGGGATTGGAGGGGCACTCCTGGCTTCCTATTAACCCGCGCCCCACGAAGGGTCCGGCGCCACCTTTGCCCCAACGAGGGCATCGATGAGCCCCTTTCTCGAAAATATGGGTGTAGCGCAAATCTGCAAAGTGCATTAGAAAGGTCGTGTGACTTCATTATGATTTTACTTCACATGTTTACGCGCTCAGGTGAACGGTTTGACCTCCAGACGTCAAGTTGGGTCACGATAGGCTATTTCTACTAAAATGCTTAAGAAACCTGGGCATGGCTCTCATGCCATTAGAGCTATTGAAATTTACTATAGTACGCTTGATAGGAAAATGCCAGGGCTTTCTCTCCTATTTAGAACATAATAACCTCCCGCCAATGGTTTGACCTCCAGAGGGCACCTCTTGACAACATGACCTGAGGTCAAGAAAGGTCCAAAAGTGACCTTGCCGTATATCAAATGGAAGGCATTGATGAGACATACACGATGACGTTTAATTCAGCGCTCTAGATTGATAAGGTCATTATACTGTTTTAGTGAGGCCAAAATACTGTTTTTGATCTCTGATGACCTGTGATGACCTCAGGTAGGTCAACTGGAAAATATCGCCCCTGGAATCCGTGAAAGGGTGGCCCAGAAGGTTTTCTGAGAAATTGGAGCATTTTCAATTACTTTTGAGACTTTAAGATCATAAGATAGCTTTTTCCATGCTTTTTCTATGGGAGAGATCACCTTGTGACTTGACCTAAAGTCACCAGATAAAATAACTCCGGATATATATTTTGCAAACTCTGGAAGGGTTATCAAGTGTACAAATTTTCAAATCAGTGGCCCTAGTAAAAAAATGATACAAAAATACAAAAAATTGATCAGATTAGAAATGTAGCTAATGTAGAGCTGAGACGTTGAAGTGAGGTTACCTTGGTTGACCTTGCCTGGTGACCTGACCTATTATGTCCCGGGGTACGACTCAAACACGATGCTGCACCTCGTTGTATTTCTGTAATTCTGAAATAAAACCTTATGGGGCAAAGTTGTTCCCCGGTGGGACAAAGGTTAAATAGGTAGTGCGTTAAAAAATATTGTGTCCTATCAAGATCAAACTGTCAAAAATTAGTTTTAAACAGCGATATAAGTTGTTTTCTGTGAGTTTATGATTACTTTGAGGGGTCGTTTTAGTCTCAAATCTGACTTCTGTGATATGCATTTGGCTGTTTTAGTAAAAATATAATTTGGACCCTTTTTGGCCCTGCTTCTAACTCTGTTTGACTCTTTTCTGCTGAAAAAATTGGCAGCCCTGGGCAGCATCTACAATCTTTAGAACATGGAAAGACACAAAAATTGGAAACATTTTTTAACGTTAGCGCTTCTAGGCCTTATTAACGCCCCCCCAAATGGAGTGTTGATCCCCCCTGAAGACACATAATGGCCAGCACAAGAAATGCCCCCCCCTCACTGACATTTCCTTTCAAAATGCCCTGACGTGAGGGCAGTCAATGCGTCTAATGCGGGTAACGAGGACTCGGCAGAAATGATGTCCCCCTGCCGCAATGCGTTTCCATTTCAAAATTACTTCATGTCCAGCAGTGCCAGCTTTCTGGAGGTATTTCCCGTGTCACAAATATGCTTCAGTAAGAAAGGCGACTACGAGCTGCCACTGATAGTTACGGACTCAGGCTTCTACATAATCCGAGCGACTAGCAATAGAGCCACTTGGCCATCTAGACCTTGATATTGCTGTTTTATTTCCCTCCATTCCTTTCTATGACAGGAAAAAGAAACTTTCTTCTCCCGATGCAAGTGTGGTATCCAGACTCCGTAACCATCCTTCCCAGGGAATGAGCGTACCAGGGCTGCAAATCCACCTACGTGCACGGCCTGAAGCATGCATTCAAATATGGCCTTGCATTCGATACAGCACTTTTTCGGTGACGCCCCACTGCATCAAATCACCACGCCCTCGCTGAAAGCTGTGTGTCACACTCGAAACAATTCGCTGAGGAGCCGAATCAGGCATCTAACCTCACGCCCCCCTTATTTCCAGCAGCTACCGGCGACAAAAGGCGTCAGCTCTCACCTCACTGATACCGAGCACGCGCAGGTTGATGTCCATGACGCCAAACCAGGCGCCCATCACGCCCTGGGACATGCTGTAGGTCAGCACGATACAAACCAGGTCCCGGTTCCTGCCGGCACGGCGGCGGGGACGGGTTACACACCGACTGGGACGGGTCACACACTGACTGGGACGGGTCACACACCGACTGGAATGGGTCACACACAACGGGGACGGGTCACACACGACGGCGGGGACGGGTCACACGCCGACTGGGACGGGTCACACGCCGACTGGGACGGGTCACACACTGCGGGGACGGGTCACACACTGCGGGGACGGGTCACACACGGCGGGGACGGGTCACACACGGCGGGGACGGGTCACACACGGCGGGGACGGGTCACACACGGCGGGGACGGGTCACACACGGCGGGGACGGGTCACACACGGCGGGGACGGGTCACACACCGGCGGGGACGGGTCACACACGGCGGGGACGGGTCACACACGGCGGGGACGGGTCACACACCAGCAGGGTTACACCAGATGGGTGGGCTCAGCTTTTCGAATGCACACAGTATCTTTTTAGAGGAGATGCGTCACAAAGAAAGACAAAAGTTGGAAGCAGCTGAGATTCGGTGTTTCAAAATTCGTTTTCGTTTAGGCGCAGGATGTAATAACCTCATATTCCTTTCTGCATAGAATGAGCACAGATTCCAAAAGGCTAGATACCACACCTGCATTGGGAGAAGAAACCAAGGTTCAAAAGTATTAATTTCATATTTTTGAATTGTAGGTCAACTAAAATATAAATTTCCAAGTTTCTTTTTCCTATCATAGAACCGCATCGAGTGGAAATAAGAACTAACGATATCAAGGTCTAGATGGCCAAGTGGCTCTATTGTTCGTCTCCAGACTGGTATGGAATGGATCAATGTGGGTTGGTGGGAAATCACCTTCCGTGTCCCATCTCACCCGTTGGAGAGGATCCTTAAACACCCAAACCAATATTCCCTGTAATTGGGCACGTGTGTCTGTTGAGAATGGTCCTCATAAAAATCGTTTCAAACAAAGAGCCACGAAAATACACCAGAGCGTGTGCGCTGTCGGTGCTGGCCTACGCGGGTCCTACTCACCTCAGCGCCAGACTGAGTCCCTCTCGGAAGCTGACTGTGTTGGAGGAGGCAGACAGCGACGGGGGCAGCGGCGGTCGCGACGGAAAGTACGCCAGAACCAGCACCAGCAGCAGACAGCAGATGGCCGCGTCTGGGGACGAATAGTTACAGCTGATCGACCAGCAGCTACGACTGGAAAACTCCGGCTGGGACGGAAAGTACGCAATGACCAGCTGCAGACGACTGGCAGCCGTGTTCGGCCGGTGGCTGTTCAGAACCGTCAATTCCGGCTGACAAATTATCCGCAGCAGCCGCTCGAGCATCATCTACAGCTGGTCAACATGTACTAACACACCATTCGCCATGAGGTCAAACATCAGTGGCACGGAATCGAGTACGAACAATCAGCTATCAGTCACAGCTAACCAAATCTCAGCCATATAAAGCTAGCGTTTAGTTAAAACTTAACAATGTTTAGTGAAAACAAGTTATGCCAGAACGAAGAGCAGAACCTTGCAGTTCCGTGCCTATATCCCAATAAGTACGCAGGCGCTCAAGCATGGGACATAGAAATGGGCGGTACTGACCGATGTACATGAGATCCATGATCTCATCTCCCAGCGTGGCCGCCTCAGTGCCGTTGGTGCTGTTTCCGACGCTGTCCACCAGATGGCTAACCCAGCCGACCCCCTCAGCCAACATGGGCGCTGAAACGGCAAGCACGAACACTCAGCCAAACCAGGTGGAACGCACTGACACGCACCCGGTGGGACGCACTGATAATCCGAACTAAACCACAGAACTGGCGGAGCGGGCCGGTCAGCGAGAAAAGAGGTTGTATGTGACGGATGCTTGCTTTCAATTCGGAAGAATTCATCATAGCTCATCATAGCTTCATCAGTTAGCTCACAGCAACCGCAAAAGATTGTTACAGATAAACCGTTTTGGTAGAGAGCTAATCACTGTCAAATCCTGCTCCGGTCGCCGAAAAATTTGCTCTTCCGACCGCGTCAGACAGTTCCAGCCATAGGTGCCGTCGGCCCGTCACTGACCGGCGGCGGCGGTGAAGTTGTTGGTGCCGGGCGGCAGCGGCGCCGTCTTGTTTGGCTGCGACACCACCAGAGGTCCCAGCAGAAAACTGCCGCTCATCCCTAGCTGGTTCATCACGTTCGGTACACCTGGGGCGAGGTGGAGGGGGTCAACACAGACAGCAACCGGTGGGCTGGCAAACGTTACTCTGCTGAGGCTTATCCAGAGGGAACTTAGAGACCCCAAACCGTGATTTCACAACAATCAAAACGTAAGTCACGGTAATGAAAAACGTAACAGAAATCCTAAGATATCGCATCCAGCCCACACGCATCACCGAACATAGCTTGAAAGTAGCCTATGGAGCCCGAAAACAATCTAGGACGGTGTGGAGCGATTCGTTTGCGACACAGGCTGTGCCGGGGGCCTACTTGTGGCGGTGGTGCGCTGGTGCGGCGGGAACCACATGGCCGAGATGTAGGAGGCGCCGCCATGGCCATGATGCCAGCCACGCCGCAGGCCACAGCAGCCGCGAAGGCAAAACTGCCGACGGCGCACAGAGTCACACACGAAGCAGAATCACACACGAAACAGAATCACACACGAAACAGAGTAAAATATGAAACGCAGAATCCAGTCACAGGTCCAGGCGGCGACACACAGAACACAGAGTACAATCAAAGACCCAGGCGGCGACACACAGAACACAAAATCAAGCCACAGACCTAAGCGGCGACACATGAAACACAGAGTCCAGTCACAGACCTAGACGGTAACACGCGCAACACAGAATCCTGTCACAGAGCTACACACGGGCCCGAGTGGCGACACACGGACAGTCAAGACAATACGCACAGCCTGAAAAAGGGGGAGCAATCACGTCGACTCAGACCGGAAAATACACTCCATGTGAAATCATTGCAACAATGACGCTTGAACAGGGCTCAGGTAGCCGTAAGGGCATCAGCTTACCATATGCGTATTAACTTTTCCACGAGTTCGAGACACAAGCAAATCACAACGAACTTCGACAAACGAAACCTCACACAAGTTTAACAAGCAGGCATCGAACGTGTGAAGCTTCAATATATCCTGTGATTGCAAGATTCACCAGTCCTGCCGCTGCCGACCCTAAACAAGCCACAAAGCGCAGCTTGAGCATCCAATTTTGCGGTGACACAACGTCTCCTTGCAGGCCTGCGGCTTCGAACAAAAAACCGCACTGAGAACCCCGAGCGCCATTCCGACACAGAGCGTGCGGCTGCAGTGCGTTAGTTCCGATGAAACAGACATATTCAGTTTACTCTGCGGCGAAGAGAAACCGCGACTGCAGCTAGAAAAAATGTCCCAGGATATACGATGCGCTTTAGCTTCGAGTTCATTTAACTCAAATGGAAAAAGACGCAAGGTTTTTAAATGCCTATTAGAACTAATAAATGCCACTAGACGACACCAAGGCAGACCTGCAGAATGCACACGATTCGTCATCCGTAGGTCACTACGTATATGACATTCTGCCGGGATTATTTGGAGCGGCTTAGCGGCAAAACGCATTCATCAGTATTACCATTGGCTTCTTATGGACGGGTGAGACAAAAACCAACGCCTCGGGCATTCCCCTGGCCCGCCCAGTCATCCCGCCCAGGGTGTTTACAGCGCGTCCTGGCTTATCTCGCCGGCATCGAACTCAGACACACAGCGGCTGAGATAGTGCTGACCGTGCCGCCAGCGTCCGGCGGCGCTTCTGGGTAGTTACACATCGCCGAGCGACCGCCGGAGACTCACATGTTGAAGAAGGGCTGCTGCAGGGTGATGCAGCGCAGCGCGGTGCCTCCCGCCAGACAGGTCGCCATGACGACCACCGCGGGACGCACCCCTGACGGCGTAATCGGAAGCATAGGTGACGGGGGCGTCCAAGAGGTGGCGCGGCATACCTCGGGTCACACTCAATTCACGTACGTCATCTGTACAGCGTTCGCCAGATTACACCCTGGCTGGAAATTCGACAGTAAGTTTCCAGGTGACTGACATTGCTGAGCCCCTGTGAAACACGGCGAGATGGTACTCGCACGTAATAGCAGATCATGCGAAAAGATCGGCATGTGAGATAGCAAATCAATTCATGCGCCCAGTTCACTAAGTGCTGATTTTCAATTAAAATAAACGTATCGCTAGCACCTAAGCCATAGGATTGCAAGCCACAGTGACTTATCGGTCTGGGGTATGCAGGAGATATTCATGTCACTAAACATTAGAATTTCGTGGCCAAAAGTCCACCGCGGAAGGTATCTGCGCGCGGCCAAAGTCAGACACACATTTCCAGCCCGCCGTTAAAACGGACCGGGTCAAGGTAGCGACCCTCCAGCGATAAACAACGGGCCGTCCAATGTCACTGGACGAGAGACAGACCCGGCACATCCGCCCACCGCGGCGCGACCGCCGCGAGATGTGTCGAAACACCACGCTGTTAGCCCACTTTGACCCGCAATGGCGAGGCTAACAGCTCCACGGTCTAGCGAAAATTTCTGCTTCCACGACCGTTTCTCTACGGTAAAACGCAAAGAAAGAGTAGGCGGTTATAATAAGCTCAGAAATTAATAAATGTAATAGGCCCGAGAATAATTCAACAGAAGCGAGAATGACGATGAATCATTTTTCCTGAACATTTCATGTCGGTTCCTTTCAAAGGCAAAAACAATATATCAAAGCAGTTCAGGCTTGGTTCACGCCTAAAATATACGCAAAGGGTAAAAAATTAAGTGGTGAGCAGAAAAAAACCGTGATCAATGTTGTTACTACACAATTCCGGACAACACAGCAAGAAGAAAAATAAGAGTTTCGTTACTTCACTAAGCTAAATCTGGACCGAAGTCCAGATCAGAAATGCCCCCACCTTTTTTGTCCAGCAGCCAGCAGTAAGGAACCATGAATGTCAGGAAGCCGATAAGAGCGACATTCGTGAGGCTGGATATGGTGAGTTCGCCCCAGCTGGGAAAGGCGACCAGCGCCGCCTCTGTAATTGGACCCCACGTGTTCCACACGGCGCACTGTGGAGACACACCACATGCATAGATGGTCAGAACAGGGGTTCACATTACAAACAGAGGGTGACAGAGAGCGTACGATAGAAAGGGTCACGTGGTTCCGAGTTCAATGTACTTGTATTCAGCCAAACAGAGCGGAAATGCACGAGGAAGGGACGGAAACAGATGTCATGCAAAAAATGGAATTAGAGACATCCGTTTTTTTAAGGCATGGATGGTCGTGATTTTAAAATTTAAAGTTTGACCTAAAACATCAGGCACGCAATCTACTTGAGACAAACCAGAAACATAGGCCTGACGACTCTTGGGCGGGTGGTCAGCGTCACCATCGACAAATAGCGAGGGGCCAGTCAACTTTCAACCTCCCACTGGCAAGAAACTTTCGTCTTAAAACCACAATCCGATCTAGGCTCACTGTTGCCTTTCGCACTCGCTAGTAACAGTTTCCGGTTTATCCCCAATTTGGCTGAATCGACAGATCTGCGGGTAGGAGTCATCCTTATTCCCAGACGTATGGTCATGGACAAACATTACCACATCTACTTCCCAGCACGAAGCTATAAATTATAACAGAACAGTCACAAACTGAATGGGGAGTGGCAAAAAATCCCGGCAAAACTGGGGATATGAGATGAGATGCTTCGGTAACCCTTCTTCCAGAACTCTGTGGTGTTTCCACCTCTCATTTATAGGGAATATAGCACCTTCGGGGGTTTTGCACTGAGCTATCAGACGCCGCTCGCATACCGAAAACTCATGGTGGCACATTTCGTCTCTCCCAGAACTCGCCTGTGCCCGTACTACTTTAATCGCACGGATACTAAGCCCGCTCTCCCACACAGCCGTAACGGCCGGCGTCGGCTTTTCGGTGATTACTGGCGCCGACGCGGGGTCGATGGGGCCGGAATCAGCCACTATACACACTGTTTCTCAGCAAATGGCTAGTTCCGGGGCGAATACCATTCTATGCTAGAGTTTCGGTTACTGGACGTCACAGCACTATATCCGTTCAAACCCCACGATAAAGGCATCACACCGCAATTAATTCCCACATACTTGGACCCTCACACAGCGTCTCCGGCCCTGTGGCTGAGGGTAGGACTGAGCTTCGCACCCATTGCACATGGACACACCCGCGATCCCCGCCAGACTACCATTAATGACAGCCAGCTATAAACAATGGACAAATGCCCTGGCAACCTGGCCGTGGCAGCAATCCCGCCATACTTTACTGTCTCAGGCGGAGAAAGAGTAAACCTCCCAGTCTGACGTTAATCTGAGAAACAGCTGGTATAATCCGACCCTGGCAACATTCACAAAATGACGAGCAGCAAGGGCCAGAGAGGAGCGAGACCCGAGGAGGCTCCAATCGATATATCTTCGTAGTCACATTGGAACAAAATTCCAACGCTTCGTCGCTTCTTCGCTCCCAGTTAACATTAATCTTAAGTAAAGGTATGTGACCGTAGCTAATGACTGATTTGGCTTTCGGCCAAGCCCAACGGAAACCAAGACTCAAGTGAAACCACCGCGGTGGCACAGTTGGTTCAGGCATCTCCCATGTATGTGAGAGGTCTCTGAATCGATACCGACCCCTGGCAGCATTTCCCTTCACAGCCCCCTACCCAGGATATGGGAGTAAAACCACCAATAAAAAGGTGATTACAATGAGTACATGCACAAATAAGGCTCCTGCCACATTTTTTGCCCCAGATCCAATATTTCAACGCTTCATGTGTTACATCTCAAGTTCCTCAGAGATTCCTGGCACCGGTGGCGTTTTACGAAGCATGCTTAACACGCGCCCCGCTGGGGTCCCTGCCATGACGCGCCCCGCTGGGGGCGTTTTTCGCCCCCTCCGTATCTCATTTTCTAGGACAGCTAAAGGAAAATTACGGACAGCATTCAAAAGCTCTTAACGAGACGAAGGGAAACTATACGCAGTATGTTTATGTCAGGTCAATATTCAATATTGAGGTCAGCAAAGGTCAAAGAAGGTTCCATAGGCTTACAACAGGGCGGTGTACGTTTACCCCTCTAGATTTCTACTCAGTGGAGCTAGAACAAATATGTATGCATCATTGGATTTCTCTCATCGTGGCGAGTTGAATGATGTATAATATGACCTTGCTAGGTCAAATTATGAAAATGATCTTACATCGAGCTAGGTCAAGGTCACATGGTGACCTGGTATGGTCATGTTGCATAACAATCGACTCCCCGTGACAGTGTAAGCACAATGCAAGCAAAATGGGAGCTTTATCTCAATTCAGTGAGAAGTTATTGGCAAAACAATCACTGTATTATCCTGTGACCTGGCATGAGCTTTGAGAGGTCAGATGGTGAAAAACTCAACTTTAAGGTCAAGATTACGGCAAGAATACACAGTTTGATAATTTTCAGCTTTATCTATCCAGTGTTTACTGAAAACGAGCCCTTTCTATTTTTCACCATAGACATAATGGGGTGACCAAAAAATTAACCCCGCCTTAGGTCAACAGTATCAAAATTCCGAGATAACAGATTTGTAGAGCCTAACGACCTTATCATATGGTAAAAATTTGAAACTGATCAGTTGACAGGTGTTCCTTAGGCACTGCTTCAAACTCGTGATTTTGGGTTTGAGGTCGGGTCACTTGACCTTGGATAGCTGCTTGGCCTGACATGACCTGACCTAAAAAAATTGGTGAGATACGTAAAATTGATCGGGGATAAGGTACGGTAAGTTTCGTTGTTCTGCACCTCTTCGTTTTTCCGTTACCTGGGAAAAACCATGAGGGGGGCGAACTTCGCCCCCCCAGCGAGGCGCGTGTTAATGGGCAGTTCAATGGTATGATGACCGTAATGGCCACGTGTGATGTCACTCCGGCACATGCCACGTGCCAGACGACCACGTCACTCCACGTCTCGGTCAGCGGGAACGCCAGCCCCAGGAGAGGACGTCACATACTGTCCTTTCCATCACAAGTTTTACAGGAAAATGAGCGAACTTGATTCTTACCGTGATTAAAATTTTCCGGAATAGATCCATGCAATGATATTTCGCGCCACAAACAAAGGCTGATATGCCGTTTTTTCAATAATAATTGTTCGGGTTTAAAGACGAACCAGCTGCCATGGTTATACAGCGTTACCGACTCCCACCCTGTTGGAAGGTATTTGGGGGATCAGATCAACTTATTCAGAGGCTCCACCGGGACTTGAACCCGGAACCAGTGGCTTAGGAGACAAAGGTGCTGTCCACTAAGCCACCTCATCCCCGTTTTACATATGATCATATGCCGTTTTACACTACAAAGGCAGGAATGCATTTCAAATGAGCATTGGCCAAGGACCGACCCATGCCAAAATATGCGGTAGTTCATTACAACTGTTTATGAAACAGGCGACCCAGATCTTCTACAATCCAAACACACGCCAATCAGCGCGGTATCAGCCTCAGAGCAGACGAGCCCGTTGTCCTTCGAGGCTTCAGCTGGCGAGGACATTAGTGCAATGATGAGAGTTGTATCAAAATGGGGTAGACACGATCCCACACTCGTATTCCGACAGCGTCCTTTCTGAGGCCAGATGGGACCTAAACCCAACGGCAGACAGCACGGGCGCGAGTGCAGCCTTTGGCGGTGGAATTGCTAGAATAGGGCCACTCTGATCCATACTAATACGTTGTGTTCCATGCATTCTGTGATGCGCTTCTGATTTTAAAAGATCCTCTACTTTCGCCCTTCATTTCGAGGTATCTTTTTCCCTCAAAAGTATTTTGAGCCAATAAAAACCTTCAAAAACCTGGCGGATCCTCCAGTCCCGTGAGGTGCTTGTATCGGCGCCTCCGCTCCGTACCGCAGCGGGGGGGATGCGCAGCTCTTCTACGAGCGACGACCCCGTGACTGTGACGCAGGCGCAGAAGTGACGTGCACGCGCCGCCGCGGATCCGGCCCTGTTCTGCAGCCGCTTCCGGGCCAACGGACGGCAAGCAGCAGACCCTCTCCTATCGTCCATCACACCAACCCAACCCTCGTCAAAGTCCGTCACAGCAGTGCCTAACCAAATTCCAATCGTACCACACAGCTCGGTATCTAAGTCCAGCGCTCCGCTCCAGGCCGCTAGACATCGCATTAGCACCCGCACCGGTGGGCCTCTGAGCACATTCGCCCAGGTGGGGGGGGGTTACTTCTGCCACCTTTAACATTTTTGGAGATGAGGTCACTTGACCTGCACTGGTGACCTGACCTGAGATGAACCAACGTTAAAATTTTGGACAAAGTTGTGCAATTGCCCAAGGATAAGGGAGATCATGCCACAATCGTGTAACGGGAGAGACCCGAGGGGGTTCCCCACCGGGACGAGGGTTAGTGATGGAAATCGTATAATATACCCCTGAGTCAGTCAACGAAACAGAGTATCTCCTATGCAATATGCCGCAGAATACTCCAGATATGGAAACAAGTGCGTAATCGCTGGTCAGTGCCAAACAACTCGGACGTCGGCTAATCTCAGCTATCTACTGAGTCATAAAGCGGAAATGTGATACCAGTGTCGGCCCGCTGTTTATCTTATCGGACCCCAAGTCGAATACAGGAATGCGCTGGGTAGACCTGTCGGGCCGGAGGCTGTTACCCGATCATTATAGGGGACCGGAGACGAGATCGGCGCCACAAGTCATCTACACGGGGGGGTTCGACCCTGCGAGTGGGGAGGAAGGACGCTGACTACGACATTCATTACCATTGTCTCTAAAACGGTTTTGGGGCACAACAGGGTGCGACCCTATTCTAACTTTTCTTTTCTCCCACATACACCACATTCTCGGGCCACTGAATACGTTCATTTTTTAGACATGGTTAGCCGATAGCGTGGGAGCCGCCTTCCACAAATACCGTACCACATTCGTCTTCGTATTACGCCACTGCACAGCAAATATGCAACTGCCGCGGCAGTGTTCGAGCAGCCATGGAGCATGCAGAATTCAACGTAAAAATATTAACCGATTCAGATAGAACAATGAATAAACAGAAGATGAATCAGTAATTGGCGGCCAGCCGATTTATTCAGCAATCAATCCATGTTTTCCATTCTCAACCATTCAAGCAATTGGGTTCACGACTATAGTGATTATCGGACGGCTGATAGCCGTTGTATGCAGGCACAGTCCACCAATATTTTTTTAACTTAGCGCTCATACAAATGGTGTCTGCACTTCTTGTTTTTTATTGGTAATTGTTTCCTTTGATACATTTAGTCGGTACTTAAAGCCAAAAGTACAATGTATTGCCATCAGGAGAAATATCGGATCGAAACACAATCTCACCGGGGTGATAATATCTTAAAACGCTCCAGAACAGACAAACGTACGCCATCTGACAACCCCATCACTCTCCGTAACAGTACCTGCATAAATCCAAGCATGGAGTACACCGCCAGGATGTACCAGCGTCGTTTGTAGGTCTTCAGCAGCGGCCGCGGCACCCCCGCCGCCGTCAGGGGCCGCTGCTCCGGCAGCGCCATCGTCGGGTCTCCGTAGGTCACCATGGTACCGTCGTCGCTGGACAGGGAAGGCTCGACGGGCGACCTCAGCTCGGCCGCGCCTCCCGCCGGCACGCGCTTCCTCGGCGACGGAGACGGAGGCTGGGAGCTGTCGGAGGAGTGCTCCGATACTGACGGGCTCTCCGGTGGCGGCCTGTCGGCGGGCGGCGGCGTCTCCGGCGGGTCTGCGGCACGCGACACACGCGGGGCACAGGGTCAGCGCAGGCGACACAGACGGGGCGCCGGACACGTCTGCGCGCAGGCGGGGGGGCGACCCGACACCCTCAGCCTCGCCAGGAGGGTGGGCACGGGCGGATACGCCACGTGCCAGGGTGGGGGCAGCCTGCGACGTGACTGTCATGCAAGCGTTATTTGCGTAATATGGCTTTCGAGAGCCAGAATATGACTAGTCCAATATGGCATGAGCATGAAATGGGCTTTCAGACACTGTAAACACTAACAGCATCAGCCCTGACACCTTCCCCTTCCGCCTGTGGCATCGAGGGTGATGGCAGTCGGGGAGGGGGAAGCCGTCAGCGCCATTGGAGCCGGGCCATGGTTTGTTTGGGCTATAAGCCTGAGCCGCACCACTCCGGCACGTTAGAAACATTCTGTCAGAGACGATGAGAAACGACTGAGTTCCACCGTTCATCTCTGTTGAAGACACAAGTTCGATTCCGGATACAAGGCGCTCGGAGCCAGCCAGTTCCTTCGGCAGGTGGGTGACCTGGGTGGTGGGTGACGCGATGTGCTGACCACATTAAAGGGAATGTGGCACCTTGGTCGAATCCTGGAATTTGGTGTAATTAGCGTACTTTTAGTCAAAAATAATGAAACCACTAATGAATTCTCTGAAAAATGTACAATAAGCTCAATATTTGGCTTTTAAAAATACTCCTATGGAAAAAGAAATAAATATCAGCCTGTGGATGATGTCACGATCTGGCAACCACTACCATACTTGAAACACTTCAAGGGCTTCGATTGGCTGATGCTCATCGTGACGTCAGCATATGTCGTCACACCAGTAGCTCACAACATTGGCCGCCGGCGACGGGGGCTGAGGGGGCTGGTGTCAGGTAGATTTTAGCTTTTTTCTACGGAAATATCGAGTTCCAAGACAAATGAAGTATGGAGTACCGGGTTTTCCGACCTGCTTTACAACTTGGCCATCTCAGTTAAAATCACGTTGTGAAGGTGCCACATTCCCTTTAATAGTCAGTGCTGACCACATTAATAGTCAGTGAGTCCAACGGTATGCGCAGGATTCTCTTTTCCTATGAATTGCTTTCGTTTAAATCACTTGACACGTTTTGTACCTAATTCTGATAGCAATACAATACTATTTTGATAAGATGTTAAACGGTCTGCCTCCTCGAATCCTGTGTGTAAGATCCATCTAATACACTGGGATTATACATTCAACCACAACCCTTGATCAGAATCAACATAATAAAATGGATAAAATCCCAAGTTCAGGGATCATAATGTGCCACGACATCGAATTGGGTTTCATACAAATGCCTTTTGGAATGAATTCTTAAAAATTGGATGTTGTGACAATAATACTTTGGCTACTTCCAGCTCACGGATTATGTCTACAATGCGGCACAACTAGACCAGTAGTTGTGTGACAGACTTTTCATTTATTTCAGCCGCACACCATCTTTTTATTAACAAAACCTCGCTTAATTATTTTGATTGATAATTTTTCCCCCTTTTTATACGCTGACTGCAGTTAAAATGCTCACAACAGCCATTTCTCTATCACAAGAACATGTTATGCTAAACCAGTACAATTTTTCGGCTGCAAGAATAAGACCACATTGTTTCTCTTTGTTGAGATAATCAATTACATCATAAAAAAGCCTTGTATTTTCGCCTAAGTACCTACCTTTAATATATGCTGATTGAGTTGGAGAAATAAGACTTTCCATAACGTTTTTAAGCCTGTTTGCAATGACTGCGGATATGATTTTGAGGTCGGTATTTAACAGAGATATCGGCCTCCATCCTTTCAGAGATTGTCCATTTTGGCCTATCTTTGGAATTAGAGTAATCATCCCTTCCCGAAAGGAATTGCAGGTATTCCCTTGTGCTATATTAGTGTTGAGGACTGTTAAAAGAAACGGGCCAAGAAAAATCCAGAACTTTTTTGAAGAAAGGCGCTGTAAAACCGTTTACGCCAGGTTTTACCGGCCTTTCTTAATACCGTTTAGTGCCTTCGTAAGCTCGTTGATGGTTATTGGCTTTTCTAGTTCCCTTTTCTGAGGGAGAGTTAGTCTTCTTTCTGTCAGTCTTGTCTGCTAGAAAAGAGACGCATCTACAATAGAATTCGACCCGTTATATTTTTGAGATAGGTGATTTGAAAACTCTTTTAGAATGTGTTGCTTATTGGTGATGAACTGATCTCCTTTCTGTATGGAATTTATTGATTTTCACATGGAATTTCTTTTCTCAAGACTAAGGAAATACTTTAAACATTTTTCACCTTCTTCATGCCATACTACCCTCGATCGAGTAATATAGCCTTGAATTTTTGGCGCCCGTATTTCCTCTAGTTTGTTTTTTGCTCTTGCTAAATTGCTGAACCACATACCTATGCTTGATGCTTGAAGGAATTGACTTCTACACTTATACACTCATACTCATAAAGAAGAATAAGCAAATAGTTTATTCATTTGGAATACATTGCGGCAGCAAATGTAATTTCTAAGTAATAATACAAAAATTTGGAAACATTTTTTTAACACTAACACGTCAAAGCTTTATTAACCCCCCTTTCAAATGGCGTTTTGATCCCCAGAAGGGACAATAACGGCCAGCACAAGAAATGCCCCTCTGATTTTTCCATACAAATCCCTTGGAATTTCTTGAGGGTCTGCTACAATTCGCTACCACTATCTAGCGAGTTTCATGTACACACATTCTCATTTATTCCCCTTGTGGTCCTGGTACATGCATTTGCCAAGGCGATTTTAAACAGCTGTTAAGGTGCCACTCGTGGACATCAAAGATTGGGTATTAAAGGGAATTATTAAAGGGCCTTAGTGTAATTCCAGACGGTGGTGGCTTTAGGGACAATCTACGTTAAAAATAATTGATTTGGCCATATTTTGGCTGAAAAATCGTTAATAAGCCCAATATTTCGATTTTATTCTGTTGACAATAAAAAGTCTCAAATAAGCGTGATGTCAAACCATTCTGCAGAACGTGACAGGGGACTCGACGAGACGCTTGGGGCAGCCCAGAAATTTGGTTGCTGGGGAAGACTTTCTCCAACTGGCGGGCTACTATTTTCTTATAGAAGTTTTTATTTACTCCAATTTTGAACGAGTCACCGAGAGATAATCTGCCAACCGACCCTTAACGACCATGAGCGCACGAATCTCAAACTGGACAAAGCGTTCATGCCGTCAGAGCTATTGCAAGCTGGTAAAGTACATTTGATAGGAAAATTTAGGAAATAATTACAATTTCAGCTTTTGAAAGGAATTCATTGGCTAATGTCCTTATTCACTTCATGAGACTTTATGTTTTTAGGAATTTTCTCCAAATAGTATCTTATTAACCAGATTTTTCTCAATGACAGTTATGACACTTCTGAAAAAATATTTTTCCAGCACTAGTTTAACTAATTATGCATCTCTCTTTCAATTTCGTCTTGTTCCCTCCATATTTCCCTGACTGCTACCCCAAGTACCAGTTCTTTCCCCAAGAACTCCTCTGCCCCAAGCCCGGTGAAAAGCTGCTCTAAACTGGTACTTCAACCCCAAGGCTGCCTCAACAAAATCTTGTCCAAAACCTGCTACATTCGGCAGACTTTATCTCAAATCAGTGTGAGATGGTAATACTTGAGTCAGATTAAACCGGTTTTATTTGTGCCAAAAATTTAAAACAACTACAAATAAAGCATTCCTCACTAAAAGAGGGTGCCATTAAGAATTTATTTATTTCATGTAATATATAAAAACATATTTCATGTTTGCAAACACATTCACATATATTCATCACACAGAAAGCAGACCAAAACTCTCACACATAGGTATATGCATCAACAACAGTTAACAACAGACAAAACTATGAAGCACAGCATGATCTCTGCATTGAAATTGTTAACTGATTCACTTTAAAAACACTCACTCAATACAGCCTAACATGACCACAACTGGTTCAGCTGAGCATGTAAGTGATTTTGCTAAAAAAGAAAAAGACAGGGAAAAGAAAAAAGAAACAAGTAAGTAAATTTATAGGTTAGTGATTTTTCACAGCCAGTGTCTGTCGAACATTGTGCTGACCCAACTAAACAGCGGCAACAACTAGTGGCCTCAGGAGTGCCCATAACTAGTTGATAAAACAAGTTATTTGCATCAACAGGAATAGCCTAGAGTCATGTTTAGCACATGGGTTTTAAAGATGTTCAATCAAAAGCAAATTGACACTGCCACAAGTGCAGCAGGGCTTGCACATGACATATATTTCCTTAGATGATATCATTGCACATAAACTAGCTGGGAAGGACAAGGTCAGGGTGTTATCGTAGTAGGCAGATCACATCCCGCGGTTCAAAAGGATCACATCAGAAGGTCCACGGCTCAAAGGGTCTACCGCTCAAAATTTCAACTTTCAAAAAGTCAAATGTTCAAAGGTCCAAAGAGGTGTGCTCAGATGCAAGAGTGTGGTGCATGATGCCACAGAAGTGTGCATGACACCTGATAATAGGAGGCAATGAGGGTTAGGTTAGGTTAGGTTAGGTAAGGTTAGATTAGGTTAGCTTATGTTAGATTAGGTTAGGTTAGGTTAGGTTAGGTTAGGTTAGGTCAGGTCAGGTCAGGTCAGTTGTGTATGCCCTTGATCCCTATTTCCTAGTCTGGGATATAACCCCTCTTTCCAGAATCTAACTGCGCCTCTGGTCTGGGTACCACTTTACACTACTCAAACCCTCCCTCCTTCCATCTGTTTCACCTCTAAGGATTTTATAGCAGAATGTGGGGATATTTCTTAAGCATTTCCCAAAGTGGTACCCAGACCAGAGGCGCAGTCAGACTCTGGAAAGAGGGGTTATATCCCCAGACTAGAGAATAAGGACCAAGGGCATACACACCTGACCTGACCTGACCTGACATGACATGACCTGACCTGACCTGACCTGACCTGACCTAACCTAACCCTCATTGCCTCCCTATTATCAGGTGTCTTAGCACGCCTCTGCGGCATCATGCACCCCACTCATGCATCTGAGCACACCTCTTTGGACCTTTTGAACGTTGCACTTTTTGAAAGTTTGACATTTTGAGCGGTAGACCCTTTGAACCTTAGACCTTCTGATATAATCATTTTGAACCGCGAGATGTGATCCACCTATTGCGATAATACCCAAGGTCAGTAGGTGGTGAATATTACCTTTTTCTTTGTGAACAAATCACATTTCAAAATACCATTATGAATGTGCCACATTCCCTTTAAAAGGATTTTCCCATTGGATTTCAGTCTGATTTGTTTACTGTTTGTAGGAAACTTAGTCTAATGATTGTTGAGACAGCCACATGGAGAAGAAAATAATTTGAGAAGATCTCATCTTTATCCACACCGAATCAGAGACCTACCTTGCATTCTTGTCTCTTGAAATTCCTTTTATTCCGTAATAAAGCAGGTAACCACTTGCAAGAGGTTCCTCGTTGCTATTCTCAGTAGCAATAAAACACCTGCACTGGATATTGGAACTAGACAATACCTATTGCTATCGGAAAAAGGAATGTAAGGCCGTGGGGAGAAAATATGTTGGAATATCCGTATTTCTCACGAGCGGATAGCCCTAATACACTAACGTGGAACAACACGACAACGAGCACATGTCTCGGCAGCCCTCCTTCTCCCAATAACACAGACCAACTCCATAATAACAAACAACAAATCAAAAGAAAGATAAATATATTATGGCGCAAAGATGACATTTCAGGCGTGGTTAGGAGTTGATGCAAACCTAAGGAAATAAACCTCTAGAAAATTTCTTTAGCCGTCAGTTTTTGCTTTCCTCTAAAGTGTAGCCTTTTTCTGGATCAATTCCGTATAATACGCAGACGTGTCGGTGTTAGTAGGAACGAGGAGGCAGGGCGGACGCAGACCCAAATCTGGAGGGGCAAACCCACGTCTGCCTCTCCTTTGGGGGAAGGGGGAAGCCTTTGGCGGATCCAGGGGAGGGGCAAAGGAGGCACGTGCTCTCCCCCGATCGACCCTTGGTGCCGCCTGAAATGGTCACGGCGCCCCCTGAAATGTGGCTTCCCACCCCCCCCACGATGCGAAAATCGGCGCCCACCGATAGGATTTTGCGCCCACTTAATAGGTTTTGCTAGCCAAAAGTGGTGCCCCCCTGGCCCAGATGGTGCCCCCTTAAGGTACCCCCTCCCGATCGGCAATCCTGGATCCGCCTATGGTGGGCGCGAATATTTCATTGCTCGGCAGATCTAGTGTAAACACCTTTAAAAAAATCACCGGCCTTTGGGGGCCAAAAGATAGTTTGGCCCCCTTTCAGCGCTTTCGAGGGGGCATGGCTGGAATGTCCCCTCGCGTCCCGCCATTGCAAGGGGGCAGAGGGGCCACACCCCTGGGTGCCATCGACCCATTCCGAGGTGCCGAGGGTCGATCAGGGAGGGGTATGGCAAATTTCCCCATGCCCCCCTGGATCCGCCTATGGCCAGGGGAAAGTTATGAAAAATGCGTGTTTTAATATTCTTAAACTAGGTGAAACTGCACCGGTTCGGAAGCAGGACATGACCGGATTCCCCCTGGATCTGCCTCTGCAGGTTGTGGCCCAGTCAGCGGCGGTAACGCGAACACACTCCGCTATTTGCACCCAGAAGCGATCTGGCGGTGGTCAACTTGTGCCAAATTCCGGTTTCAGCAGAACTGGGCATAAATAGGAACTTTCGAGGAGTAAGCTCTCTGCTAGTTTTGTGAGAAGAATTGTCCTCCTCGCGTTATTCCTAATAACGACATGAATGTCGATAGTGCTACAGTGTTCTAAGAAAATCATACCATATGCGGTAAGCGCACGGCTTGTGAATGTATTCTCCAAAAAACATAGATAGATAGAGCAAAAAACATAGATCATAGATACCCCGTGTGCAATGTATCGTAAAACATTCCGGGCGTCTACTCAATTTAGTTTAGGAAAAGCTAAAAAGTTTCAGAAACCTATCATGAACCGTGTATAAGATATATCGAGGGGGAAATGAGGGATGGGCAGAATCCGCCACCTGACAGGAATAGGTTAAAGGCTCCAGGCGGCTTTAGTTGTTGCCCCTTCACCCCATCGCTTCCGACCCTCTCAAATGGCAGCGGAGGGAAAGGGTCTCCGAGTGGGATCTGAGAATGGCCGGAGGCGAGGACCGGAGGGGGCCGGAGCGTGCACTTCCAGGGGGGAAGGTGGTGAGCACCAGAGGGGCCGAAGCGGACACCTCCAGGGATAAGGGGCAGTGTTCCTCCGTCTGTCGATGTTTGAAGGCAGGAGCAGTGGGCACAGTGCTGAGTATAGGCCCCGGTGTCGTTGCGTAAAGCCTGCTAAAGAATGGTTCTGCTTGTGCTGCTGGGGGTGATTACTTTCAGATTCAGGTGAGTGACATAGAAAGCTGAACGGCAGTTTCCGATGGGCTGGGCTTTGTCTAGGGTAACCCGCAAAACACAGAAGGGTTACGATATGACTTCAGCCGATATGAAGTCAAGTTTTCTTGCTGAGTTTGGACTTGGTAAAGATACAATTGTCTAAGAAACTAATAGAAGGAAAACTGGATCTTTACCCCTCTTTTTTGCATTGTTTGGAGCTTTGATTGGAATGCAAAGCCCAAAATTACGTTAAACAGGGCCTTTGGTGTCGATTTTATCAAGTTATGCAAGCGATAATAACGAATTTTTATGCTAACTCCTATGGTCTTACATGTACAGACATGGACAAACATTTTTATTTAGATATTTTCATTTACACATTTTCGTTAAAACATTTGTATTTACATGTCTAAGCATAAGCCGCATGTTGTTACATCTTATCCCGATTTTCGACTGGAGTCAAACAAAAAGGGACCATCTATGGAGGTTGGGCAATATGCAAAGCATCAATAGCTAAGAAACAGGTATGTAGATGCATGCCCTTTAGACATTGGCAATATGCATCTTTCCTACTATTTTGCTTACCTGCATCCGCCTCCGATGATCTTTGGGTATTATAAGGTACCATTATTATCGATGTCGAAGGTGTCACGCAGCATCTGATGCTTATTAGGGTATCTATGTTATAAGAAAACTTTAACGTGTACATATTTCACCATATAGTTGTGGTCTGAGAACCCCAGCGAATTTCGAATTTTCCTATTGTTGAAAGCTAACACAATTTTGAATAAATTCTCTGCTAATGCAGACCATTTTCGTAAAAAACAAACAACCGGGCCAAGAAGTACGGAAGATCTGAAAAACACCAAAACATGTAGGTATATTTTGCGCCCCTTCCCACAGTTGTCAGAATACAATACAAAATAGAATTAGGTAGGATATAAACTCGATAAGGTGATGATAAATGGATAAGGTGGCCTGTCCCCTTGAATCCGGAAATGTAAAAACAGTGAAGATTAAATATTCGGGCACAGCCCTTCATCAGAATCGTGTAGAAAACATAAAAAAATTCTAGGTCATTGTGTAGCCAGACCTCGAATTGAGCTTCAAAAAATAACGAACACTAGCTTCTCAATAATTATTAAAAAATTCGCTGAAGTATATTGAATCGGTATTTGCAAGCTTCTGTTCACATCATTTGTTTTCTTTGACCGCAGCTAAAATGCTAACAATAATTTACTAATTAGTACACGGCCGATACTAGATCGGTGGTAATGAATGCAAAATTTTCCCCTTTAATTCAGCATAGGAGGCTATATCTTACTATAAATGCATAGCTCGAATCATTTAGTTAAGATTGTACTTAGTGGTCCGGGTCAACTTATCCCTAAACTCAATCCATTGCATAGTATTGCTTAATACGGTGTGGCAATTGGTAAACCCTTTTTCCCAGCCTGCACCTCTGGTCCAACGTTAAGCGTCGAAAGAGTATACATCTGGCTGCAGAAAAGCATCATTATCTAAAAGAAAAAAAAACAATACCTAGGGCGCACCCTTGACCTAAGACCATCACTACTGACTAGTTAAACTAATTCAGCAAGTACAGACAAGGAACATCCTGGCCTATTATGCGGGTCTTAGATAGGCTATCATTTAACAGCAGTGGTTTAAGAGGTAAAGGGAGAGGGACTGGCGTAAGAATATGTGTTCTGGGGTAGGATATCCATACATTATTGATGACGCTTTGATGCTAGACGTATACGCATTTGACGCTTAACTTTGGGCCAGATGTACAGGCTGAAGAAAATGGCTGTCCTTGTTGAATCAGTTTAACTAATCAGAAGTGATGGGTTTAGGTCAGGGGTGCGGCTCAGGTATTGTTTCATTTTTCTTTTTTAGATAATGATGCTTTTCTGCAATCATAAGTAACGCCACTCCTTCGACGCTTAACGTTGGACCAGAGAGGTGCAGGCTGGGAAAAAGGGTTTACCAATTACACACCGTATTAAGCAATACTATGCAATGGATTGAGTTTAGGGATAAGTTGACCCGGACCGCTGAAATAAAATCGTAATTAAATGATTCGAACGAGACATTTATAGAAAGATGCCATAGCCATATGCTGGTCGAAGGGGAAGTTTGCAGTCATTACCCGATCTATTATCACGTGTACTAATAAGTAATTATTGTTAGCATTTTAGCTGCGGTCAAAGAAAAAAAAATGATGAGAGCAAGAGCCTGCGAAATAACCGATTGATATACTTCGGCGGATTTTTCATTGTTATTGAGAAGCTGAGTGTTTGGCTGAAATAATAGAAAAGTCTGCTCACACAAATACTGGTCTACTGTTATTACGTATCGACTTTACTCTTAGGTTAAATTGCCAAGATTGTTGTTGATAAAGACATTCTGTTTTTTCGTTCTAAGGGCGTTTACATTGTGAGGCTCAGTTGGGGGTCTTGAAACTCTTTTCTCTGACCGAGATTTTTTTTATATTTTCTACCCGCTTCTGATGAAGGGCTGTGCTTGAATATATAATCTTCAGTGTTTTTTGTTTCCGGGTTGAAGGGACAGGCCACCTTATCAATTTATCATCACCTTATCAACCGATCATCATGCTCCTCGCTGCAGCACTTCAAAACTTATCAATGATATAAACTCATTCAATTTCTAAACTTCAGACTCCAAGTACTAAAAATCAGACGAGTAGATTTTTTGAGATCTGAGGCGAGGTCCGAATCCACTCGTTTCCCTCCTGATAGATGAGCTAGACTCTGACAGGAATAGGGTCAAGTAATGTTTTGTTTTCCCGAAACTAACCGCTTTTTCAAGACTAACTTTTCACTGAACGGAATTATGTCTCTCTTTAACCTGAAGCCGCGTGCAGCAGACGCTGGCAATGCAGAAATACCTTGGGGATTGCCCACGGCTAACTAATTCTTGTTCCCGAGACACTTATTTCTCCACAAAGGTTACGTTTTGAACCGTGCGCAAGCGTACGGAAGTGCAAAGGCGTGCTTGCCCATGCTTCCAGTTTCCGACTGTCCCATTTAAGAGATTAATATAATTATGTGTTTCTCCTGCCGGCACACCTGCACCTGTGTGCGTGCGT